>BPTQ01000001.1:219025764-219500232 GCA_019973895.1 Chrysanthemum seticuspe | reverse complement strand
CATATTCTCTGTCCAGTAGGATAACACGAGTTTAGAATACCTACTCTAGAGTTAATAGACTGATACCGAAACTTAAGTTGTTTTAGGGAGACATGACACTATTATTTTCACGATAACGAGAGAGTACGTTGTTGCAAGTTGTTATGGATTTTGAAAGTTTTATATTTTTCTATTTGATTTTTGAAGGTTTTATAATTTTGTATTTTGTTTTTCAAATAAATATTTACAAGAGATAGATGAAGATAGACCTTTACTCCTCGTCTTCCTCCTGAAGACGTTTGAGTGTTTCTGGTTGAAGGCTTTTCAAGCCAAGTCGTGGAAGAATAAACTCAAAACGTTCTCTTGGAAGAGCTTTTGTGAAGATGTCGGCTAACTGATATTCAGACCTCACAAAATAGAGTTTCACCACACCTTTTTCCACTTGTTCACTGATGAAATGATGTCGAATGTCGATGTACTTTGCTCTTGATTGTTGAACGTTGTTGCATGAGAGAGCAATAGCACTTTTATTATCACAGTACAGAGGGATTTTGTTGAATTCAAAGCCATAGTCAGATAATTGAGATCTCATCCATAAGATTTGAGCACAATAGGATGACATGGCTATGTATTCCGCCTCTGTAGAGGAAATAGAAGTACTCATTTGCTTCTTTGAAGACCAGCTCACAAGCTTATCACCCAAAAACTGAGCACCTCCAGACGTACTTCGACGTGTATCTTGACAACCTGCATGATCAGCATCTGCATAGGCCGTTAGTGACATACTGGTGTCCTTCGGGTACCAAAGACCCATATTGATGGTTCCTTGGAGATACCGAAAGACCCGTTTAACTGCTTCAAGGTGCTTTTTAGTAGGCTTAGCCTGGTATCTAGCACACATGCAAACAGCGAACAAGATGTCTGGTCTACTAGCAGTGAGATACATCAGGGATCCAATCATACTACGATATTTCGTTTGGTCTATCATGATCCCTGAGTGGTCCTCATCTAGTTTGGTTCGGTCAATCATGGGGGTATCTACAGGGTCACTTGAATCAAATCCAAATTTCTTTAAAATCTCATTTGCATATCATTTGCATATTTACATTGATTTATGAAGATGCCTCCGGGACTTTGTGAAATTTGTAATTCCAAGAAAAAAGACATTTGTCCCATCATTGACATTTGAAATTTTGAACTCATTTCATTTTAAAAACGGTCACACTCATTGGGGTCAGTCGAGGCAAAAATGATATCATCAACATAAATTTGAACATGGATTAAATGTTTGCCTGACTTCCTGGTGAACAATGTTGGATCAACTGCTCCTTTGCTGAAGCCAGTAGACAGAAGAAACTTTGACAGTGTATCATACCAAGCCCTTGGAGCTTGCTTTAGACCGTAAAGAGCCTTCTTCAAACGATAAACGTGAGTAGGATGCTCTGGATTCACGAAGCCTTCAGGCTGGCTGACATAAACCACTTCTTTCAGATCTTCATTAAGAAATGCGGTTTTCACGTCCATCTGATAAACAACCATGTTCTTGCTAGCAGCATTAGCCAAGAAGATTCTGATTGCCTCGATACGAGCAACTGGAGCAAAAGATTCCTCAAATTCTATACCATCTTCTTGACGATAACCTTTAGCCACTAACCTAGCCTTATTTTTCAAAACATCACCATGCTCATCAAGCTTCACTTTGAAGATCCACTTAAGAGCAATGATCATAGCACAATCTGGAGCTGGTACTAATTCCCATACATCTAATCGATCAAACTCATGAATTTCATCTTGCATGGCATTGAACCAGCTGTCTTCATTCATAGCAGTTTTAACTTCTTTAGGTTCGATCTTTGAGAGTACAGACTTAAAGAAGCACCATAAGGCATCAGTAGCAAGCTGTTTACGAGTGGATACCGGACGAGAAGGATTTCCAATGATGTTGTCTAATGGATGATCGTGAGTCCATTTTATGAGGTGTTCATGTGGTAGTTGTTGAGGGACTGAAGTAGCAGAGTCGATGTCTCCTGAAGAAGATGGTTCTGATGAAGAAAATATGTTTTCAAATGGAGCATCTTCAGGAGTAGCAAAGGGATTAACTTCATCATTGATGCCAGAAACAATTCCATGATGTACATTTGAAGAATGATGATTTGTTGATGAGACTGAAGGATCAGCAGCAGGCGCTTCTTGACTTAAAGATATTGAGACTGAGGGATTGGCTTCATTAACAGGAATATGAGCAGCCTCTGTTGTAGGAATCGACACCTCATTAGTACTTGGATCATAAAGTTCATCAAACATAGGATCAAACAATTTCTTTAAATCATCTTTAGATGGAGGTACATATGGAGTTTCTTGAGAAGAGTTTGGAACAAGGGATGAACCAATGGGACTGTTTTGAAGTGCGGGTCCTGAACTGGATTGTCCAGGAGCCATAGGACCACTGTGATAGAAACTCTCTCTGACTATCTTTATCAACCCATATGTAGACAATTTGAAGTGACCACTGATAAAGAAAAACTGATATACCAAACTTGAAACTGAAGAAGAATTCCATGCATTTGCATTTTAAGCTCGCCTTTGTGAATTTTAACTTCAATCTCAAATAAGTGATAATTGATTAACTCCGAAGTAATCAGCTTGTGTCAAATGCCCAACACGTGAATAACCGTACAACCGGATGTACGTCGATCCACTGAATGAACCGGAACAAATGATTTCTCGACATTAATGCATTCTTCCTAAAGGTATACATGTAGAGACTGATCTGGAAGATTCACCACAAATGTCTTCGAGTGAATGAGGTAGTCATTTTCCTTAATGTTCATGTGGTTGATTTATAGCGTGCACAATGAGAGGAACAATAATCCGTAAAGATTTGGCAACGGAATACCAAAGAGCGGATCCTTATCCATGAACAACAATCCGTGAAGATTTGGCGCAGGAATACCAAAGAGCGGATCATTATTCAATAGTGCAACTTACAATATCATGATAGTCATTATAAACGCCTTGTGGAATAACTGGAGATAAGGTTTCTTGAGAATTCCAAGAAGTACTTCTTAGATGGTGAACCAGTTGAGTCAATAGAAACCGGAGCATGAGCTTCAGAAGCTGGATGATCAACATTCGTCGGAGGTTGAAAGTACTCATCAAACATATCTTTGAATCACAATGAATCCCAAACATTGATTCCCATTTATCCTTAGTAAGTGAAGCATTAGGCGTTGGAGGAGAGTCATCAAAAATCAAAACAATAAATCCCAGTTATCCTTAGTATATTCACTCTTCATCAAAAAGAATATACACTCATCATCATCAAAAATTAAGTCGTATAACCATTATTCAAACATCCATCATCATGTAGTATATTCACTCTTCTCCCCCTCAAAAATTGCATCCGAAGTTGCCATTTTTGATTTAACAAGTGAATAAGAGTATACACCAATGAACGTAGATCCACTTGATGACTGAATGAGCATGGAAAAACATGAAGCTTGTTGATGAAGAATGTAGATGAGTATGGCCATTCATGAGAGAATTTCTCTTTAGCTAAAGATAAAGCGCACAGAAGAGCGTACACTTTTCTTTTCTATGAGGAACGGGGCCTGAAGTGTTATCTGCAGACACCATAGTGTTGAAGAACGAGGCCTGAACTGATGTGAACAGACGTCATTGTTAAGAGCCCAGTCATATGTTTAGAGCCGCCCGAATCCAAATACCAAGGGACGATTTGTACGACCTGCTTTGGACAACAGACGAAGATAGAGAATTGGAAACATTGGATCCCCACGTGCTGATGGGTTCCTTTTGGTTAGCACAAGCAATCTTTGAATCAGCAGAAACCCTAAATGCAATGGCATTATCCCTAGGAGCTGAACTAGTAGAAGCATCAGACTTAGTCAAATGACATTTTGTGCTTAATGGGATTATTCTACCAGTTGGCTTCCAAACCTTAACAGGCATTATTCTAGGCATAGTGGATCTAGCTAAGGGGTAAGGTTTGCCATACGTTAATATTCGACCTGTGGGCTTCCACTGAAATCCTACATTTGTAAACACATTCCCTGTAGGTTTCCAGGATTGCTTAATCTGTTTCGCTCTCCAAGCTTTCTTAACTGGGTTATGAATCTTAGACCTCAGAAATAACACATCACATTTATGATGATTACCAGAAATTAAACATTTTTTACATGTTTTGCAGACAGCATAAGGCCTCGAATTAATTTTAGTAAGCTTAGAGCTAATACTAGAACTAACACGATTCTTTTTGTTCAAATCAAAGTTCTTGTCCCTATAGTGTTCTTTCACTTCCTTATCATGATCACTTTTAGTTTGCGTAATCCTATCCTTCTTTGCATTGCTTCTAGGTTTTGACCCGCAAACTTTAGTGTCAATCTTAACATCTGTAGAAGTAACGATGGGAACATTACATGGCTTCACTACTTTCTGCATTCCTGGTCTAGAAGTGCTGGGATCTGAAATTCTAGGAGGCACATCACAGGTTGCTTGCTTGAATTTAGACATGGAACAAGGCATATCAAGGGTCACATGCTTGGCTTTGGGCATAGAACAAGGCACAACTATTCTATCTCGCCTATTGCTAGATTTCGGACTTGTGACAATTACATACTCTAAGAGTTCCTGAGATCGTTTGGCATCCATGCAGGCATAGGCTATAGTACTATCAAAAGGTTTTTCTAATCTTTCATCTTCAACAATCTCACGGAGACTCTTCAAACTTTCCTTAAGGTATGAGAGATATGCTTTATGTGCAAGTTCATTATTCCTAATGGGCGAGGGAATATATAACATATCGATAGCATATTTATCACAAGCAGAAACCTTAGGAACAGAGTATTTGCAATTTGGGATTGGCAAATTTCCTTTCACCTCACACTTCAGATTCTCAATATCGTTAAGTAAAGAAGTTATCTTTTCAATTTTTTTATCATGATTAACTTTAAATGAATCACATAACTCTTTGTTTTGATCATTAACCTTTGAAATTTCAGCTTTAAAACAATCATTTTTCTTTTGCAAGTTATCAATTATGTTTTGAAGTTGGAAATTCTGAGAATCTAAAGGAGGAGGCATATGGGAACCAGTCACATCCTTCTTTTCACCTTTCATTTGTGAAATTTGGGCTTTCAATCTTTTGTTCGTGTTATAATGAGCTCGAATTTGTTCATCACGTTTGCTAATTTCAAAAACTGCATCAAACTCAGGAGCATCAGAGGATGTCTTGATATTTGAGGTTTTAACATTTTCTTTGAGATGTTGATGTTTTAATTGCAAAGCAAGATGTTCAACTTCTAATTTAGAATAATGTTTAACCAAGTTATCATGATCATCCTGTTCTATTTTCTCATGCAATTTTGAATTTGTTGTTTCAAGCTCAATGACACGATCATGGGAGACTTTCAGAGCAACAGATAATTCATGAAATTGAGAAGCATTAATGGAACAATTTGTAGCAGTGAAAAACACATCTTGAGCAATACATTCAGAAATCAGATTCTCATTCAGTGTATGCAAGTTCTTCCTCTCAATCTCATTATATTTTAATTCTCTCTCATAATCACTAACCTCAACAATCATTGCATCAAATTCCTTTTCCATTTCTTTAATGTCTGAATTCATTCCTTTTTTAAGACTCTCAAAATGATCTTTTAGTTGTTTAAAGAAAGGCATGACTTCAGTTAAATAACATTCTTTAGTTTGCTCAAAACCCCTTTCTCCTTCAGTAATACCAGTGGGTGTGATCCTTTTCTTGCAAGTTTTCTCAAAATCAACAAATAGTTGAAAGATAACATATTGACTAATTAAGGTCTTGCTTTTAGTGGCAATTGTTCTAGGAACAAGATGCATTGGTGTATTCGGAGGATACACAGTCGCTCTAGGCATTTTCCTAAGGGGAGGGTTCGTTACAACAAGATTCTCTGCTTTTTGCTTATCTAAATCCTTTTTCCAAAACACTTGTTCAGGGGTTAATAGAGTCTGAGGCTTAAACTTGTTCAAGGAGATCCAATTTTCTTTAGTGTAATTATGGGGTTTGATCGTTATGTTATTCTTTTTACACTCAGGATCTTCTAACTTCTTATTCATTTTCTCCCTAGTGACTTCATCAGATTTCTTATCTTCCTCAGTGCACTCAACGCAACTAGGTTTCTGCCTAGGCTTAAGGATTTCATTACCATCATAAAGCACCTTATGAGCATTTCTAGCCTTTTTAATTACCTCTGGATTTGGTTCCTCAACAAGGGGAATGCTATGCTTATCGCTTAAGACTCGATGCTTAGTGATCATGTGAGCAGTTTGAATGGTATTCCCTTGTACGTACAACTTATTTTCAAGCTTGTTTTTCAAAGTTTTTAGATTGGAAAAATCATTCAAAAGTTTTGATTCCTTAGTCTTGAATTCTTGCTTAAGCATTTTAACATTTTCTTGAAGTTCGTGTTTTTGCTTAGCAGTTTTGGAAAGCTTTTCTTGTAAGGAGTTTAACTCTTGTTTTAATACTTCTTCTCTAAAATTACTTTTTCTAATAATTGTACACATTTGGATATCCATCTCCTGCTCACGAGTGGTAAGTTCAAACTTAGCACGCTGTTCGTATATGGCAACTTGATCCTTATAGGTATTGAGTTCAGTGGTCAAGGAATCATCAGGCACAAATGCAGTGTACTCATGCAATTCATAATCATCATTTTGAGAAGAAGATGCATACCTAGGTACTGCAGAAACTTTCATGCAACTTTCCTCTGCATTAACGTGCACAGGTTGTGGCCGGTGCATCTCAATCTTGGGTACATCCGAAGCTTCCATGGAGCATTCCTTTGCATTAGCTTGCACGGGTTGTGACTGGTGCACCTCTCTCTCTTGTGAACATGAGCATGAAGATTCTATTTTAGTATTTTCCGACTCATCATTATTTGTTTTCTCTAACATTCTGCATTCAGCAACACCCGATTCTTCCACAGATACATTACCCAACTTATCACAACAATCTCTCAACTGCACCTGACACTCATTCACTTTTTCATCCTTTTGTGCAGTTTCCTCAATGTACTTTTTCACATTATCCATGAGTTGGATAAATGTCTCAATGAATTCCTGAATTTCCATTCCAGTATGTTTTTTGAAGGAAATTCCAGTCAAGTGTTGATCGTAATCTGCTGAATATTCCCCACTGATGAATGGCTGAAATTGTTTGTAGATTACTTGAAGAGCTGCACTGGAACCATCCTTTTGAACCTCTTCATTAGTAAGTTGCAGCTTTAAATGTTCTAAGTTCAACAGCAAGCTTCTTGTCAATGTAGGTAAGTCCTGGCGGAAAAGAGCACTACATGTTCGATCCCCAGCTATGGATAACAGTTGTATGAGGTGCAGATGAAGTAGCTGATATGGCTCAATGCTGTATTCCATTTGCGTGGCATTCTCATTGTACTCAGAACATGAAGATCTCACATCCTTATTGTTTAATTCAAACATCTTTAATCGTTCAGTGTAGCATCCATTAACATTATTGTCCACAGCATCATACAATTTAAGCACTTCTGAAATCACTGGGTCAGTAGAGTAAGACATGATGTGGTAGAATGCACGGGATTTTACAAGTCTATGATTTAAACCGAGAAATAGAATCTTTCGCGGGATTTTACTAAAATCAAGACCAAACCGTTAAGCAATGACCAATGGAATGTGTTAAGACGACTGATGGATCGACACAATGATAGATAATTGTGTGTTAGGTCTTATGATTGTTTGTGGGATAAGCAGAGATGTTGTTTGGTTGTGATTTGGGTTGGTTGTTGCACGATTTTATGGAGAAATTTAGGTCTAAAAACTTAAAAGCTCAATAACTTCCTTTCGGAGAGGATTTGGGCCTCGAAAAATTCGTTTCACTCAAAATATTCAGGCTGTTCCGGTCGTTTTGACAGGTATTTCGCTGAAAACGGAGTTACGGATCAAAAGTTATGGCCGTTTGAAGTTTTGACGTAAAAAGTCAACTTTGGTCAAACCTCTTTTTCGTAAAAATCAACCAAGTCGCTATAACCCTTGAACCAAGTCGCTAACACCTAATTCGCTACAAACCCAAGTCGCTAAAGTCCCAAGTCGCTAGACAAATGCAAGTCGCTAAGTAGTAACTCGCTAGGCCTCAAGTCGCTAGCAAAAATTTTGGCAGCAATTCGCTACACAAGTCGCTAAAGATTCAAGTCGCTAAAGAGCAACTCGCTACAGACCAAGTCGCTACCTGTAGTGGAGAGTCCACTACTTGTACTGTTAATCGCTAGGTCTAAGTCGCTAGCTCCAAAACTGTAACTCGCTACAAAATTGTGAAGCAAGTCGCTACGAAGAAAGAAATCCGTATATCAAGTCGCTAGCAAGAAAAACCACATAAACATCACTTTTTAATCCAAAAACAACCCAACCAAGATGATTCAAGCTTACCAAATAAAAACCTAAACACTTGTGATGATTCTAAACATAAAAGTACTAACAAAATCCAAGCTTTAACACAAGAAATCAACCAAATGATGCACAAACCACTAAACTTTTTCAAACTCAAAAACCACCTAAAAACTACTAAAAATCCAAATATGTGCAAGATATGATCTAACCATGGCTCTTGATACCAATTGTAAGATATTAGTTTTCACATACACATCAAACCATTAACATAAGTAGGCGTATAAGTGGAATTCTAGAGAGAGAAAGTTAGAGGTTTAGGGAACTTAGTGAGAGAAAGTGAAAGATATTATTATGAGCTCCAACTCTCTACCTTGGGAGGTAGAGAGTATTTATAGTCTTACATAAATCGCCACACATCGGGCTGTGGATCAGGCATACAGTGGGTAAAGACCCGTCCGTCCTCCACGGTGTTACTTAACTAAATACTACTTAACTTAAAGGAACTACGACTACGAGCTTTCTAACGATTACATATACTTGAGGTGACCGACTCTTTAATACCTGGAATTTCTAATTCCTAACATATGTACTTGACATGTTAAAAGAAAAAATAGATAGAAGAATATTTTTGTTGTTTTATCAGGTTTTATATTTTTGTATTTTATTTTTGAAAAAAATTATTTACAAAAGATATTTTGGTGTTTGACAGGTTGTTAAGACTGTTTTAGGAGGTAATCCAATTCCTCTTGAGTCAAACACCTCATACCAATCCGGTGGACCAACTCATTAAACCTAGCGGGAGGCAAGGCTTTGGTGAGAAGATCTGCCAATTGGTATTCTATACCCACGAAGTATAATTCAACTGTACCCTGTTCCACGTGGTCCTTGATGAAATGATAACGAAGATCGATGTGCTTTGATTACGAGTGCTGAACTGAGTTGCACGAGATCGCAATGGCACTCCGATTGTCGCAGTACATCGGGATTCTGTCAAATACGTAACCATAGTCTTTGAGTTGTGTTCTCATCCAGATGACTTGAGCACAACACGCGGACATGGCTACATATTCTGCTTCGGTTGATGACAGCGATGTACAATCCTGCTTCTTTGATTGCAAAGATACCAGTTTATCGCCAAGAAATTGTAGTGCTCCTGAAGTGCTTTTTCATGAATCTAAGCATCCTGCGTGGTCAGCGTCTGAAAAAGCGATTAGTTCAAAACCAGAATCCTTCGGATACCAGATCCCCAAGTTAATGGTTCCCTTGATGTATCGGAGGATTCTTTTAGCCTCAGAGAGGTGGGTTTCAGTTGGTCGCGACTGATAACGGGAGCTTAGATAAACGGCAAATACAATATCAGGTCTGCTAGCTGTTAGATACATGAGAGACCCAATAATACTTCGGTATTTTGTAGGGTCAACTAATTTCCCATGTAAATCAGCGTCTAGTTTCTTGGTACGAGTCATTGGTGTGGCATAAGTGTCACAGGTTTTCATTCCGAATTTGTTTAACAATTCAAGGGCATATTTGGACTGACTCAAGAAAATACCACGGGGTGATTGATGAACTTGCAGTCCTAGAAAGAACGTAAGTTCACCCATCATGGACATTTCAAAAATTTTCTTCATTAGTTTTGCAAAAGCGATTGAAAACTTTTTATGTGTAGACGCAAAAATGATGTCATCCACGTAAATTTAAACAATTAAGATATGTGCCCCGTGATATTGTATAAAAAGAGTAGGGTCGACCGAACCTTTGGTTAAATTATTAGTAATGAGGAAAGATGATAGCTTATCGTACCATGCCCGAGGAGCTTGTTTGAGACCATACAGAGCTTTGTTGAGTTTGTAGACATGGTTCGGGAACTCAGGATCAACGAATCCATCTGGTTGGCTGACATAAACCGTTTCTTTAAGTTGTACATTGAGAAATAGACCGTCATATTCATATGAGCCGCGAACGCGAGAAATATCCGAACAGCCTCAAGACGAGCAACCGGAGCAAAGGATTCTTCAAAGTCTATTCCCTCTTCCTGACGATAACCCTTAGCAACTAGACGTGACTTGTTTCGGATTACGTTCCCTTCAGCATCCAATTTGTTTTTCCAAATCCATTTGAGACCAATGACGTAGACCCCTGTTGGTCTTTCAACCAGTTCCCATACTTCGAGACATTTGAATTGGTTGAGTTCTTCTTGCATGGACTCAATCCAGTTGTCTTTTGTCATTGCGTCTGTAATGTTTTTAGGCTCAGATTGGCAGACAGTGAGTGCATAAATGCAATGTTCACCATCTGTGTGAAGACGTTGTCTCGTAACGACTGGTTGATTCGGGTTGCCAATAATATTAGCCAGAGGATGGTCTTTTGTCCATCGATGTGTAGAGGGTTGATGTTGGTATACATTGTGCATATTCTGAGGATTCAAATGGTTTGTTGATGATTCCGCGACATCAGGTGCAGCAGTGTCATTAGCAAACGGGTTAAAGAACGCATTTGGATCAAAATCTGCAGGTGGGGGTACTTCATTAAGAACATCATCAGCCGGTTCATCATTGTTGGAAGCGGTTTGTTCAACTGTTGTGGTGGAGTCAACTGGTGGTGCTTCTTCAACAGTAGTTGTTGTAGCAGGTGTATCAGGTATAAGAGTATTATCAGGTTGAGCAGCGGAAACAGCGGATACACCTTGAGCACGTTCATCAATATCATCACTGAACAGCGGAGCAAATAACCTTTCCATTTGTTGACGAGTGAGCTGGGGGCTTTGTTCAGCTGATGATGGGGGTTGAGGGAAGTTTAAGCGGTTGTGACCGGGTTCTAAGCTGTTATACTCAGAAGCCATTTCCGTAAGTTCATCAAAATGAGCATGAATCGTTTCCATAACCTGTTTTGTACGACGATTCCAGATCCGGTAACCTTTAGAATTCTCACAATATCCAATGAAGACGCTAATGTCAGCTTTGGCTTTGAGCTTTCCAAAATCATCACGATCATTATTCAGATAGTAAAGGGCTCCAAATACATGAAAGTGTTTGAGATTCGGTTTATGGTTGTGGACAAGCTTGAAAGGTGTTTTGTTGTGGCGTTTTGTAATCATAGAACGGTTTTGAGTATAGCATGCAGTAGATACAGCTTCTGCCCACAAGTAATCTAGAAGTTTAGCATTGATTAACATTGTTCTTGCAGCTTCCACTAACGTTCGGTTTCGTCTTTCAACAACTCCGTTTTCTTCGGGTGTACGTGCAATAGATGTCTAATGCTGAATTCCCACCTTTTCATAAAAATCACGAAGGGTTTGGTTAACAAATTCAGTTCCTTTGTTTGTTCTTATTTGGCGGACGGTGTTCCGGAGCTGAACTTGAATTTTCATGAGAAAGGTGATGATCATTTGTGGAGCTTGGTCTTTGCTTCGAAGAAAGTAGACCCAAGTCCATCGTGAGTAGTCATCAAGAATTACTAAGATGTAGCGTTTGCCATTGATCGTTTGCACGCGCATTGGGCCACACAAATCCATGTGAAGAAGATGAAGCACATGCTGAGAGCTGTGTTCCACCTTTGAAGGAAAATGAGCACGAGTGCTTTTCCCTTGTTCACAAGCTGAGCAAAGGTGATCTTTTGAATACCGGAATCGTGGGAGACCTTCAACTAGTTTGTGTCGAGCAAGATTGGTTATAGTTTGAAAGTTTAAATGTGAGAGACGACGGTGCCATAGCCAGGATTTTGTTGATGTTGCCTTTGAAAGTAAGCAGATGGGAGATAACGCGACCATGTCTTGCATAGAGATAGTGTAAAGACTTGAGTTACGCGAGCCAGACATAAGATCGTTTCCTTGTAGATCACGAATGAAACAAGATTTCTCCCTGAAAGCAACCTCCAAATCTCCATCACAGAACTGACCTACTGAAAACAGATTGTGACCGAGGCCTTCTACATAATAAACCCTGCTAATTTCGATGTTCCCATTGATATAGTCTTCGTAGCCCATGATAGCTGCAAAGTGATCATTCCCGAATCTGACAGTGCCAATGAACTTGGCAATAAAGTTTGATAACAGTTTAAGGTTGCCTGTCATGTGTCGGGAACATCCGCTATCAACAATCCAGAGAATGATCTGTATCACCTGCATTACACAAAGACGACACAGATGGAATAGAAGTAGATGTGGAACCCGAAATGTTAGAGGGTTCCGGAGCAGTTATAGTAGACATACACACATCAATAACTTTAGGCATCCATTTAAATCCTAGTGTGTTATATATCCATTTCTGCCATCTCCAACTAGTATTTGCTTTAGTCTTAGTGAATGCACTAGGTGGTACTACATTCTTAGGAGGTGAAACTGGAGCTACAGGGACAACAATGGTTGCCTTAGAATCTAAATAAGGCGGTCTACCAAGCACAGACTTAGAATGATTAGTGGGCCTAGAGGTATTCCGATTCTTAGGATTCCGTAAACGAGAGATTATAGCTTTAGCAACACATTTGTCATGACAATCAGAATTCATACTTTTACGACAAATAACACAAGGTGCATCAGACTGAATATCAAAAGTACTTAAAGGTTTAGCATTCGTTACAACACTATTTCTATTACATTTGCCAGACGCAATATCTATAGTGGAAGCAACGTGAGTCTTATTCATCGTCCTAGGGTGTTCTTCTACTTTAGCATTCCTTATTGATCTTTTCTTAGGTCGCAACTTCCTATTCTTCGATGTAGTGCTCCTAGGCTGTGAAGTGCGGACGTTTGGAAAAGACGCAACTATTCCTGTTTCAGTAGAAGGAAGCACGTTAGCAACTCGTGTTTTGGCAGTAGGGATTCTAGGTTCATGGTTACTAAGTGTTACTGGTGCTATTCTCTTAATCATGGTAGGCGGAAGTAGTTCATACTTTCCTAACATTTCTCTTAACTTAAAGATAGTGTGAATCAAGTCTTGATTTTCAGAACGAATATTACCGGCAAAATTCATTACTTCTCTGGTGTGTGCAAGATAATGATCAAGTTCGTTTGATGCTTCATGACGAGTCTTATTGAGTAAATCAAATATGACACCATATTCCTGTTTAACTTTTACAAGTTGTTGTTCATATTTTGAGATTTGACTTTTTAAAGACATGTTTTGATCATCCAGTTGCTCAATTTTAGGATCAGAAGATTTTGCACGCAACTGAGCGATTTTGTTTTGAAAAACGAGTTGTTGATTGTGAATATCTTTTTGACACTAATTAAGACAACGTTTTGCATTGGAAAGTTCGTTAAGCAATCGTTCATTTTCAGCTTTTAAAGACTCGATCTGAAGCACATTATCAGTATTCTCAACAGTTACAACATTATCAACAGTAACAGCAGAGATATAATCAGATGCATATGCTACAGAATTCAATAACACAACATTATGGATATCAGCACAGATAACATCATTCAAGAGTCGATCAACATCTTTTCTCAGCATTTTCTTTTTACGTTTAGTATTAGAAATAGATGTTTCTGTTTTCTCGAAAATGACCTTCATCAATCCAAGTTCCTTATGAAAGTCCCGTTCCCAAGATAATGCACAACTTTTTAAATTTTTAACATTTGGTAAAAGATTTTTCTGAAAAATGTCTTTTTGTTCTCGCGCCATAGGCGATTGAAAATGTTGAACTTTGATTTCAGAATGATATTCTATCTCATGTTGTAAAGTTTTGAGGTCAGCCATGAAAAGGTCAAAATATCTAAGAATTTTGCGGTTTTCAGGTTTTGAATTTACTTCACTAATGGAAGACCATAAGTTTGTGCATAATCTGGTTGAGGATTAACAATAGAAGACTCAGACGTTTTTATGATAATCCTTGGTGTGTTAGAAGAATCTGTTTGTGTGACGAAAGTGACCGCTTTTTTATAATTAAAAGGTTTGTTGTAAACAACAGTTTCTAATTTTGATAGACTCTCGTCTTCTGCATCTAATTCCTCTTGACGATGATATTCAACAACACTCATAACAGTATCATCAATTTTATATTCTGCACTAGAAACTTCAGGATTTGGTTTGAATGCTTTGGTTGAAAGCTTAGGTTTGTAATCAGCAAGATTCGGTCCATATCCATTTGGATTGGGTTTTAAAGTAAACTTTTCAATAGCAGTTACTGACTCACCATGTTTGTAAACAACAGTTTTAAACTCTTTAAGTTTGCGTTGCAAGCCGATAATTTCTTTAAGATGATCATCGATTCGTTTCGTTGAATGCTTTTTGTATGTAGAGAAGTGTTTTTGACAAGTTAACAACTCAGCCTTAGCTTTTTGATTTTCCAAGGTGAGAGCGTTAATTTGATTTTTATGTTCATGTTTCAGTTGTTCTATTTCAGACAACAAAGCATTCTTCGAAGCGGCTAGATCACGCATCTGTCTCTCTAAATATTTTTCGTTTTGATGAGATTTAGTAAAGGCTGCTTCAAAACCTTTTTCACGATTTTCTTGAGTTTTGAAAAAGTTGAGTTGCATTTTTAAACATTCAAAATCCTTGGTTAACAGTGCATTTTTACTTTTTAAGTCCTGATTTAATGCACAACATTCTTCAATTTGGGATTGCTGGTCTTTAAGTAACAGAGCAAGATCTGGATGAGGCAAAAGTTCGGCTTGTTCAACGGGAGTCACAACATGATCATTATTTAGATCCTCAAGTATAACCACGGAGTCAATTTGATTATCAATGGAAACCATAAGGTCATCTTGATCGTCAAATGTAACTATGGGGTCTAATTGAAAATCGTCGGAATGTGATGTAAATGACGCATTTTGAACATTCTGAGCCTTGCCGGATTCAGATGTTGGCGGAGATATTAGATCAGAGATAAATATGGTTTGTTCGGGTACCTGAGACAAGCCATCAGTGTCATACACTGGGCCTGTGTCACTCATGTGTAACTCATGCATATTAGCCATCAACATAACTGCTGCATTAGCCTGCAAGTCCTCCATATCATCATCTGAGTCTGCATCTGCCATAAAACTCTGTTCTTTGTCTGTGAGAGATCCACAAGCTTCATCCTTAAGAGCCAAAAGAAGAGCCTCTTTGAAATAAGCACTGCCCCTAGTCCTCGGCTTTGGGCATGTATTAGCCAAGTGTCCCTTCTCATTGCAATTGTGGCATCGAAGACCATTCAACCCATTCTGAGCATTTACCTGTTCCACCACTTGAGCTCTGTTGTTATTCCTACCCACAGCATTAAACCCTTGACCACCGCCCATCGGACGACCATAACCACGATTCTAAACTTCAACTCGTCCACTGTTCACAACAGCCTGATTTCGTGTGTTAGATGAGGAACGAATACGATTGCTGGATTTGTTGGTATAACGGCTAAAGGCATTAGCAATCATAACAAATCCTTGTTGCAATGCTTCGAACGGATCGGATTCCTCATTAGCTTCACTGACAAATGCTTGAGCATTGTTGTTTTTGTATGGAACCAATTGATTATGTTGAGATTGTTGTGATTGATCATTTGGTGTGATAGTGGCAGTTGGTTGAGTTGCTTGTTAAGGAGGATAACTGTTTTGAGCATACAAGGCAAGTTGTTGATTTTCCGGAGTTGTCGTTGAAGCAATTTGAGCACGGAGAATCCTTTCCCTATCAACTTCCTTTTCATGAGGCTTCAAGTAATCATACAACAATCCGTTTGTAGAATGATGCATGTTCTTCGCTTGACGGAGAAAAATGACATACTTCTCCCATTCAGGACCAAGACTACTCAGGAACTTAGTATTAACTGCAATTCTTGGCATGATGATGTTGTGTTTATCCAAATCATTGATGATGTCTGAGAATCGATGATGATAAGACTCTAGTGTCTCTCCATGTTAAATCATGAAGTGTTCATAAGCCAAATAAATTTTGGATTCCATATCCTCCTGATTGAGTGCAGATCCTTCCATAAGTAGATGAATTTGTTCCCACATTTTATTTGCAGTCTTTTGAGCATCAACACTTCGAAGAATTGGGTTTGGCAATCCTAAAAGGATATATTGCATTGCTAGCTCATCAGCTTCATAGTGTAGAAGTTCTTCAGGATTCAATTCTGCAACAGTAGCAATGTTTGATTGTTCATCCCTTGGTGGATTAGCATTTGGATCTCCGGGTACAATGACAGTAGGCATCTGAAATGGACCTTCCAAGATAACCTTCTTTAAGAACTTTCCATGTGGCTTCTTCAGATCACAAAACCTGAAGAACCTAATTACCCATTGATCGTAGTTTCCTGGAGTGAGCATTGGAGGTCTATCAAGTGATCCAGCCTCATGAATTGATTGTTGGCTGCTTAAAGCTTCACACATCTTTGCAAACCAAGTGGGTTCCTTCATAGTTTTCCTTGATGGATGTTGATTGAATTCATTTGTGTAGGGTTAAACTTGAAGACTGGGTGGTGTTTGAACCATTTGTGGTGGAGGAATTTCTCCAAGTTGTGGAGTATGTTGTTGATTAAATTGTTATTGATAAATTGCTTGTTGTTGATTCCATTGTTGATGTTGTGGACTGAGTTGTTGTTGTCGTTGAGAATAAGTGTAAGGGAAATAGTTAGAGTATGGTGGTTGTGACATGTTGATAAACTTGTGTTATAAAATGGATCTTTGTAGTCGAATGAACCTTTGTTGATGAAGTATCCTTAGGCGTAGAAATCACAATAGCCAAGTAGCACTTATGCGTAAAAACACCAAAGTTACGCGTAACAATCAAGAGTTACGCGTAGGTTTAGCTTACGCGTAAGTAGGGAAAAGACACTAAAGTTATGCGTAGATACAAGGTTAGGCGTAGAAACTTAGGCGTAGGATTACCTTATGCGTAAGACTGTGCTTAGGCGTAAGATTAATCTTAGGCGTTGGATTTCTACGCTTAAGCTTTATGCTTATGCGTAAGTTTAGGGTTTTATCCCAAGTGATCTTTTACACTATCACAGTGCAAAAGATATCCAAAGTCGACGTATTTGCAGGCTTATCCAAGCAAGAAAACACGGAGTAAACCACGAAACTGAAGATCAAACCACGGATAAAGTTACGCGTAAGATTAGGGTTTTGATACGCGTAATCTTACTCGTAAAAATGATTATGCCCAAAGATGTTTCTAAACCAGTTTTTGTGTGATGAAATAGCTTCAATAACAACAAAATGACACAAAAGTGTGAAACTTGATGATCCAAAGCTCTCAAAACAGTTACGCGTAGGATTACACCCTCGTTCAAAAACTAGTTGAAAAACTTAAATCCACGCATAAAGTTTGAAACTTTTTGCCAAAAACAAGTATTTTAACACCTTAAAACGTTGAAAGGACAAGAATCTTGGATTAAAAAGTGTAAAAAATGAGTTTTTAAGCGAACCAAAGTATCAAGTTATTCTACGCGTAGGACCAAAAACCCACTTCAAGAAATAACGATTCACCCAACTAGTTAGGGGATTGATGCCACTGTTAGGTCACTAGTTTTACAACACAAGCTTACTAGAAAGAGATAGAGAGGCGGATGAACAATACACACACAAACACACACACGTATAAGACTTAGATGGTTAGGCGTAGAGTATGTGAAAGAAATGCATTGAACAACCAACCCTCAAGTGAGGGTTATACAAGACTATTTATAGGCAAGGAGCTAGGGCAACACTCCCACTCCTTCCCTTTTCCTTATTGGACATGGGCCTAAGCTTATGGGCCTTCTACATAAGCTAGACCTTAAACAAACATAATGGCCATAATAAGCTACCTATTACATATGAGTAACTAACACTTGAATTAAGGTTTAGGAGTGATTCCAACAGATTCCAACAGTTACCAACTACTTTTTGGGCTGAAGCTGTAGGAACTGCATGTTATGTGCAGAATAGAAGCAAGGTAGTGAAGCCTCATAACAAGACCCCCTATGAGCTGTTACATGGTAGGAAGCCTATGATAGATTTCCTAAAACCTTTTGGGTATCCTGTTACTATCTTAAATACCATAGACCACCTAGGCAAGTTTGAGGAAAAGGCAGATGAGGGATACTTTATTGGCTATTCTTTCAATAGCAAGGCCTTTAGAGTATACAATAGGAGGACTAGAATAGTAGAAGAAAACTTACATGTTAAGTTTAGTGAAGAGACTCCTAGTGTTGAGACAAAAGGACTAGAGTGGCTGTTTAATATTGATATGCTAACAAAGTCTATAAATTATGAGCCTATCAATGCAGGTACATCCACTAATTTTGATGCAGGTACACTAAAGGATTCTGATGCAGGAACAAATTCTAAGGAAGATGAATCTCCAAAGGAATTTTACTTGGTTAAAAAGTGGAAAGCTGGTTCTATCTCACCCATCATTGAAAAGAATAGTCCCACTGATGATGATACTATGTATTCAGGAAGCAAGGGTGATCAACATCAAGATAATGAAGAGTTGTCTCATGATAACTCAGTGTCGGTAGAAGAAATTGAAAAGCAAAAGAAAATTTCTGAAAGCACTGCTAAGCCAAATTCTACCACTGCTAGTTCAAGTGAAACCACTGCTGCAAATTCTGATAGCAGTACTTACTTTGGAATCCCTGCCAAGCCACTCTTTGGTGATGATGAGTATCCAACTGATCCTGACATGCCTGCTTTGGAAGAAATAGATACTCCTACTGATGATGAAAACCTTGATGACTATTTCAATGATGCTGATGTTACTAATTTGGAAACTGTCATCATAGAGAGTCCAATTCCTACCACAAGAATTCATAAGAATCATCGCAAAGAACAAATACTTGGCAACTTGAATACACCAGTTCAAACAAGAAGCAAGACTCAAAACACTAAAACCTTTCCTGAACAAGGTTTCTTTGCAAGGTCACTTCACAAAAGAAACATCCATCGAGACTTGCAGAACTTGCAGAACTGTTTGTTTGCTTGCTTTTTGTCACAAAAACTGACATCCTCCAGTAGTATACTTTGGGGCAAGCAAGTCCCCTCACTCTCTCTCTTATGGGAGGTGATGAGGAAGATGGACCAACTGGTTATGAAAGGAGTGCTTACAAAGGTGGAGCTGGTAATGTCTCTGGAGGTGGTATCTCAGCAATAGGAGGCACAACCAATGCTCTGGAAGAGGCTTCATCATCTGTTTCTTCATAAGGAGACACATAGCTTGGCATGGAGCTTAAGTCTTAATTGGATCCCTTCATGATAGCTTGTTGTGGCACTGGCTGGATGGAAGAAGGTCCAACTGCAGCAGGGTTTGTCCTCTTTAAGGAGAGGGATGTTTTTCTTGGTGGAATGTAGTTTTCCCATGTATTGTTTGAAGATGAACTCTTGGAAGAATCTGAAGAGATCTCAATAGGTTGGTTTGGATTGCTCATGTTGACGATTTGGTGGTTTTTAGAGAGATGGTTTCTGAGTTTGTGTTTTTAGTGAGGTGGTTTTGGGGAATGTAAGAAATATGTGTGGTATGTGGGTGATTTACTCTTAAATAAAGTTAAAGAGAAATCAGTGTGTTAAATGTGTGGAAGGTATGAGTTGTTGAGGAGTAAATGAAGTCTTTGACTTTGGTGGATGTTTAGATGACCTGGAGTTGACTTTTTGACTGGGTGTTTAGCATTGTAGTTAACCACTGCCTGTATAAATAATGAAACCACTTCTAGTTAATTCTAACCTATGCTAACCTTAACAAAGCTCTAGTGTTTGGTTTGTGTTTGTGATATGCAGGTTTGAAGGAGCTATTGTAACTTATGGAGCTGTAAAAGTAGTTGATTGAAAAAAAATTAAAAAAAAAATTGTATCTTTTGTAATCCTTCGAATTAACGCATGATATCACTATTTTTTGGCTTAGATTTATTCAGGCCTAAGCGCTGAACAGGACAGTGAAAACATAAGTAAGACCCAACCACTGGCAACTCCTAATGTGGAGAGTTCTCTTAAGCTCAACACAAGTGGAGGAATCCCTAGGCAACTGGCTAACTCAGGGTGCATGGCTGATCAGACTAGGCCTGATGCCATGTTTTCTATACCCCATGATTCACCTCTCAGAGCAGGTTACACAGCTCGAAGTGATGAGGATAGTTTGGGACATGATGATGAATTGACGGGTGCTGATAATGTACAAAATGACTTTTCCAGAGATCCACCTCTCGGACCAGTTAACACAGGTCGAAGTGGTGAGGATATTATTGAACTTTTGAATGAATTGACGGCTAAATGTACCAAAATGGAGAATACAATCACTGGTCTTCAGGAACTTGCAGTGTTTCAGGGTAGACATATCAGAAGATTGAAGCATAGGGTATCTGTCTTGGAAAGAATAAGGAGGCCATGGATTGCTGCTTATAGGAGAGCCAAGAGGGTGCATAAGAAGGCTAGCTCCTCAATAGATCAAAGTTTGTAGGATGCATCCAAATAGGGGAGGATTAAGAGCAAGGATTCAGGGGAGGATGTGCATTTGGATGATGGTTTGGATTTGGATAGTGGAAATACTGATGGTGATTATATGGTGACTGATAAGGATGGAAATGAAGCAGTGCTTGAAACTTTGAAGGCTGTAGTAGAAGACAAAGAGAAAGAAGTGGTGCAGGCAACAACCACTGCTAGTGTTGCTGAATCCCCTGCTAGTACAATTGAAACCATTGCTGCAACCTCTGAGGTAATTTTCACAACTGTTACTTCAGATACACCTATAGCTATTACAACCACTGCTACCATAGTCACAACCACTGTCACACCACCATCCAAGTCTAAAGAAGTTGAGAAGGAGGCTGCTGGTACCCTGATTAACTTAAGTAAAACCTCATCAAACCCTGAACCTACTATTGCACATGTTCCCATTATTCTTAAACCTACTGGACCTAAACCTTTGGCTAAAAGTTTGAAAATTG
The DNA here is from genome assembly GCA_019973895.1 of Chrysanthemum seticuspe. Taxonomy (NCBI): domain Eukaryota; kingdom Viridiplantae; phylum Streptophyta; class Magnoliopsida; order Asterales; family Asteraceae; genus Chrysanthemum; species Chrysanthemum seticuspe. Next base: position 219,478,998 of record BPTQ01000001.1, on the reverse strand, counting down.
GTGAGCCTGTAAATACTAAAATTGTTCAACCAGATATTGGAAAGGGGAAAGGTATTGCTGAGCCAGTTTTGAAGTTTAAGAATAGGCAAGAGCAAATTGCTCATGATGAAGAGCTTTCTAAGAAATTGCAAGCTGAAGAAGTGGCAGCTGCAGAGAAGCAAAAACAAGAGGAAGAGGAAGCTACTCAGAGATTGATTGAAGAGTGGAATATGGAGCAGCCTTTACTTCAAGCCTCTGAAATGATAAGGACTGGGTATACTACTCTTGAATGGGCATAATTAGACATTGCTACAAGGTCTAAGGTTTTGGCTGAGAAGGCAAAAAAGATAAGACAGGAGAAAAATCAAGCTAAAAGGAAGAAACCTTCTACTAAGAGTGAAATGAGAAATCAAATGATGAAGGTTATCAGGCACATGGACATGCATATTGGTGTTAATTTGAGAAAGTGTACATATGAGTAGGTTGAGGAGATTTATCAAGCTTGCAAAAGAAGATGTGATGACTTCCTTCCAATGAATTCTGAGAAAGAAGAAGAGTGGATTAAGAACAGACAAAAGAGAAAAGCTGATATTCAGGAGGAATCTAGTTCTAAGAAACAGAAAGTGGATGAAGAAATGGAGAAGGAAGAAAGAGCTAAACTGTATCTTATGGGGTGTGATAAACCAGAGCCTATTAATGCTACCCTAGTAAGAGTTATTCATCCTATTGAAGATTGGAAGATAATTTTAGCTAATGATAGAGAGATGATTGAAATTACAAGAGCTGATGGATGGAAGAGCACATACTTCAATTTTGGATGTTTGTTGTTTAGCATGAACAAAGTTGATCTAGAAAAATTGTGGAAGATTATGGAGTTTAGATATGGGAAGTTTGGGCCAACTGAAGATTTAGCAAAGTTTGTGTAGACTTCTATAAAGAACTTGTGTCAGCCCAATCCAGATGATAAATTTTGGGAAGACTGTGAGGTGGTTGAATGGATGTTGTATCAACCTTGCAGAGTACATGTTGTGCAGACTACACAGGAGAAGTTCTTCATGTTTATTGATAAAGACTATCCACTAACAAAGAATGTAGCCAGGAAAATGTTGGAAGCCAAACTTGCTCCACAGGGGACAAAGCCTACAAATCGTATGATTGATCAATTATTCCTGAAGATTGAGAAAATTGCAGATCTACAAGGTCCTTTAGCAATAAAGGCCAAGCCTCAAGGAAGATTGAAAAGGAAGGCTGACAGATCAAAAGCTGCGGATTACACTTCTAAGTCAGAGACTGAAGAGGACATTGAAGTACACAAGAAAAGACTGCTGGTTCTTACAAAATTGTCTACATTGAAGGAGCCAGAGGTTAGTTGTATATTACCTCTTACAGGTCATCATCAAATTATCTCATATACATTTGAGCTTAATGGAAGTGAAGGATGTTGGAAGGTTGAGAGAACCAATGGTGAGAGTTATGGTTTTGTTAAGTTTTCACAAATTCTTTACTACATGGAAAGAGATGATTTGATGACCATCTGGAAGTTATACAAGAACAGATTTGGAGATTTGATACCAGGTGATTATCATGAGAGGATTGCGTATCATAATTTAAAGATCATATTTGAACCCACTCATGATGAACCAGAATGGAAGGGACTCCTCAATGGCAAAGTTTCAAGTTGGTATCTATATCAGTCTTGTGGAGTTCATGTATTAACTGTTTCTGGAAATGTTATTCATATGTGTGTAGAAAGTGATTATCCTAAATTGAATAATCATCCAGAAGTTATTACTCAGATGTTACAGCCTCGTTCATTAAAGTTGTAGAAACCCTTTGATTATCAAGCTTACAGGTTGCTGAGGAAGTTTGAGAAATTACTACATCCTGGTAAGTGTTTGGATACATCCTCCAAGTAAAGATTGTATGGGTTTTAAAAGAAACTTGATGATTTTGGTTGTAAATATCAAGTTTAGGGGAGGATTGTTGGGTTTCAGGTTCCAGTGAAAGGAATTATTCTAAGTATGGAACCACTGCTAGCTTAAAGGAAACCACGGCTAGAAGAAAGGAATCAACTGCTATGTTAAACCACGGCTAGTAGTCTCAAGGAACCACTGCTATTGTAATCTAGGCACTGCTAGTTATGTATGTCGGTTTAATGTTTTGTATTAGATAAATATGGAAAAGATATTTATCTTGTAGGTTACGTATTGTATATTGTAAAGGACTCCTAAGCCTATAAAAGGAGGTCCTAAATACGTGTGTTAGATATATATAAATTCGATACACTTCAAGGTTGTAAAACCCTAATACTATATTAATAATATTGAGGTGTTTAGTGTTTATTACTGTTATTCTTCTTAAGGTTAAACATTAAATTCCGCGTAGTGTTTAACAGTTTGTTCAAATTTAAGTCAGCTTCTATATTAGATCGTTTGCTCAACTGGGATCAACAGCTATTTATTTTCACCCTTTATCTTTATATTTCTGATTCATTATTCAACCCTTTCAGCGCTTATTGAGACTTCATTACTAGAACCTAGTTAGGTTTATTCCAGTCCTAGCTCCATCTTAGTCGGCACTTTTCCTTTATTCTCACTTTCTCCTTTTTTTCATCATACCTAAGGACTTCTACACTAACTAGTGGATTGTCCCTGGGTAGATCCCTCCAGCTCTGGCAGGATCATGGGAACAAATACCTAACCTTACCATCCTTATAACTCCAATAAAGTAAATGAAAGGTCAGTCATTTGGTATTGTTCTCTCCGCCTTAAAACCAATTGAAAAATCAATCAAGGTACTTGTGCTATTTGATGTAAAAGCATTTGTACCTCAATTGTTTTTTATCTTTCATAAATGCTGCCCCTCAACATGTGCATTGGTATTTGAAATTGTTTAGCACATGGAGGGAGGAGTGCCTGTTTGAGTCTTAAACAATCACATTTTTATCAGTTTTAATATTTAAATAACATTCTCTCCCCCTGTCACACCCCCAAATTACGTGTTTTGCAGCAGAATGGAATTCCTTGGGGAGGACTGTCATAGCATCAAAGTTACAGTTATATCGAACGACCTAAAGTGTCGTTTGGAAAATACATCGTTTGATTTAGTAAAATAATCAGAGTTTACAAAGTGTAGGTCCCAAATGAAAATCAACTTGTGCGGAAATAAGTTTGTTACAAGCCAAACGATGATTTTAAAGTGCATAAATCCCATGTGTGACGCGTCGTCACCACGACTCTATAATATGTCCGTATGCATGCCATGAAGTGAATGCCTTAGATACCTGAGATAAAACATGCTAAAAAGTGTCAACACAAAGGTTGAGTGAGTTCATAGAGTTTGAGTTGAAATGTAAAGCCTTTCAAAATTGTTTATGCAGCAAAGGCATTGTAAATCCACTCAGTTCCAAGTTCCGCCCATACAAAACTTGCAACCTGTGTGTTCACAACCCACTGCCAAAATATGCATAGTTTATGTTCAAGTGCATGATGTCAAATGAATTCACAAAATAGTGCATAACTTAATGTATCAATAGTTACTTGACATAATACATAATTCGTATAGTTTCAAATCGTTCCAAGGCCATTAGTTCATGTTTTTACCAAGACCATTAGTTCCATGATTCTACCAAGACCATTAGTTCAATGATTATACCAAGACATTTAGTTCCATGATAATACCAAGAGGTTTAGTTCAATGATGATACCACGACATTTAGTTCAATGATTATACCAAGACATTTAGTTCAATGATTATACCACGACATTTAGTTCAATGATTATACCAAGACATTTAGTTCAATGATTTATGATATAGAATATGACTAAACATTCAGTTCAGATAAACATATAGTTTGCAAATAATCATGATTGTCATAAAAATAGTTGAGCATGTATCTCCCCCAAAAGTAATTCAAAACAATTAAAAGAGTAGGGGCTATGACTCACCTGGTGCAATGTTTATGATGATATAATGGCAATACTGAAATGAGGCGCAACTTCTGACCATGACCTATTATGAATGATATGTTCTAATGTAAATCATGAAACAATGTCGTGCATGCAAACTCATATGATATCCATACCACTTGTACATTTGAAAATAATGTTTATCGTCGAAATATATGTTTATGACATCTCGTCATGTTATAAAATACTTTACAAGTATTTACGTTGAACTGATATCCTACGATAGTCATTTAGTGATTTATCAAGAAATTATAGCTTTTCGTCGTAAAACAATATCATTTGATGATTTTATGAAAGTGACTAAACGGCCTTGAAAAGCTAGTCGTAAAATGGTGCACATCGAGTGTTAGGAAACAAACTCAACGGTTTTGGAAAGCTTGTATCATTATCTCAAAGTTTTAGCTTTTAAGTTTTTATCATAGATGTCTCGATCATGGAGAAAAATATAGGTAAAGTATGGTACTTGTGTCCAAAATATTGTTTAAGGTAACTTTCGACAAAGTTTAAGTGACCATATTTTACTCGTTACAACTCCGTTTGACGAACGGTTGGACATTTTGGAAAATAGGCTAGGTGAACTTACTTTTACTAGAAGACATCATTTTATAAAAAGTATTCCATCGATGTTAAAAACGACCCTCAACATGGTCATTCGCGGCCGTAATCTTTTTGGCTATTAGAAAATATATATGTTATACTTGTAATAAAAGTTACGACAACCTGTTTAAAATGTGAATAACTTAGTCGTTATTAGTCCGTTTTCTACGTTTTATATATCCTCGGAATCGTGATAATATATACTAATATATTTTTGATAAGTCGACACATTTTATAACGCTTAAGACTCATTTTTGACTCGTAAAAAGTCGAGATTACATGCTGAATTTTCTGAAACAAATAGTTTTCGTCGTCAAACTTGAAAATTTCATAACTTCTTCGTTATAACTCCGTTTTAATCCATTCAAGCGGCCACGTTTTCGTTTTAAAGTGTATTTTCTAAATATCTAGGCCAAAAATTTTTATCTACTGTCGAGATTTCCAGATTTCAAAAATAAGGACAGACCCTTTAAAAAACTTGTCGAAATGAGTTTTTCTCGCGCAAAACCTATTCTAACCAATTCAAACCAACGCCGAAGCTATTCTAATCCTACCATACACCTTCTTAGGGTGTCATGGGTTCCTAGACATCATCAAAAATGATATGATACAAGGGATAATTTATAGGATGATGTAACTTAATTATAAGTAATAAAAACATTGAAAGTGGTATAAACTCATATGTAACATGCATGATTCTTGCAAAAATGATGAAATAACATAAAGATGAATATGAAAGAATTATGATGATCATGAAATGCTTACTTGAATGATGTTGAAGAGTTTTTGAGCTAAAACCTTAATAAATCTTTAGGTTTTTATTTCAAAACCTTGAAATAGATCACTATATGAACTTGATTAATACTTGAACTTCAAAAATTTATGGTTTCTTCATGTTTCTTCACTATGGCCGGTTCTAAGAGATGGATAGAGAGAGTATAATGATTTTTTTTTTCACCTTAGATATTTATGTAACTATGTGTTAGTAGTAGTATATAATTAAATATACAAGTATGATGTACCTAGAAGATATTTTGTATCCAATTGTTGTGTCATCCCCTATGTGTCGACATACATAAAACAAAGCAAGGTTTAGTGTGTTTTGTATAATTAAATGTATAAGTGTATTAGTAAATGTGTAATTGTTTAAGTATAGTTGGTAATTTGTGTATATAATTGGTTATTTAGGGTAGCGTTAACTAAAAATAAATTTTAACGGAACAAAATAAAATATATCAAAGTTATAAAAATTATAAAAATACATTTCTCACAAATATTGAGTGAAATAATAATTATTGTGTAGTATTTACGAAAACCGTCGTAATTATATAAATATAACAATTTATATACAAATTAAATTGAAAACGTCGGGTCAACCAATAATATAATTTTTATAATCTTATTATGAGTATAAAAATATATCGAGATAATTTTTGGAAGTGTCGGATAAATGTTTCAAAATAATGTTTACGCGATAGCGTTTATTTAATAGGAAAATAAACGTTTAATGAAAAATGCAAACTCATGCATAATATTGATATGAAATGATGTTATTAATGTTGTGTAGACTAAATCTAGTCTATATGAAATGTCCTGAAATTACGAGTTGTCACATTCGCCCACCCAAAAAGGAATTCAGTCCCTGAATTCAGTTCGTGTTGGTCTCTCCGGTTTAGGGTTTGACGTGGCAAACTTTCCCATTCTCGAGCAAAACCCTCAAAAGACTTTTAGGTAACCGATTTTTACTTAATCTCACAACTCATCAAACAAGAACTGTCATGAGATTAGGCTAAATCGGTTTGAGTAACGGGTCTTTTGAAAATTTGGCTCGGTCATAGAATTGCTTACACATATAAGACTACTCCTCCCTTCATTGCATGATTCTTCCTGAATTAGACATAGGTGATCAGGCTATGTATAATTTAGGAGTAACTATGCAATGCTTGGACTAATCGACTTATATGATATTTGGTGTTAAGTCATAAACCCGCATGTACAATGAGTATGCACTTATAATGATATGATGAGATGCTATGATGATGTAGTTATAGTCTAGGGTCAATGATGCAACCTAGTTCTCTATAACCGATGCTCTGATACCAATCTGTCACACCCCCAAATTACGTGTTTTGCAGCGGAATGGAATTCCTTGGGGAGGACTGTCATAGCATCAAAGTTACAGTTATATCGAACGACCTAAAGTGTCGTTTGGAAAATACATCGTTTGATTTAGTAAAATAATCAGAGTTTACAAAGTGTAGGTCCCAAATGAAAATCAACGTGTGCGGAAATAAGTTTGTTACAAGCCAAACGATGATTTTAAAGTGCATAAATCCCATGTGTGACGCGTCGTCACCACGACTCTATAATATGTCCGTATGCATGCCATGAAGTGAATGCCTTAGATACCTGAGATAAAACATGCTAAAAAGTGTCAACACAAAGGTTGAGTGAGTTCATAGAGTTTGAGTTGAAATGTAAAGCCTTTCAAAATCGTTTATGCAGCAAAGGCATTGTAAATCCACTCAGTTCCAAGTTCCGCCCATACAAAACTTGCAACCTGTGTGTTCACAACCCACTGCCAAAATATGCATAGTTTATGTTCAAGTGCATGATGTCAAATGAATTCACAAAATAGTGAATAACTTAATGTATCAATAGTTACTTGACATAATACATAATTCGTATAGTTTCAAATCGTTCCAAGGCCATTAGTTCATGTTTTTACCAAGACCATTAGTTCCATGATTCTACCAAGACCATTAGTTCAATGATTATACCAAGACATTTAGTTCCATGATAATACCAAGACATTTAGTTCAATGATTATACCACGACATTTAGTTCAATGATTATACCAAGACATTTAGTTCAATGATTATACCACGACATTTAGTTCAATGATTATACCAAGACATTTAGTTCAATGATTTATGATATAGAATATGACTAAACATTCAGTTCAGATAAACATATAGTTTTCAAATAATCATGATTGTCATAAAAATAGTTGAGCATGTATCTCCCCCAAAAGTAATTCAAAACAATTAAAAGAGTAGGGGCTATGACTCACCTGGTGCAATGTTTATGATGATATAATGGCAATACTGAAATGAGGCGCAACCTCTGACCATGACCTATTATGAATGATATGTTCTAATGTAAATCATGAAACAATGTCGTGCATGCAAACTCATATGATATCCATACCGCTTGTACATTTGAAAATAATGTTTATCGTCGAAATATATGTTTATGACATCTCGTCATGTTATAAAATACTTTACAAGTATTTACGTTGAACTGATATCCTACGATAGTCATTTAGTGATTTATCAAGAAATTATAGTTTTTCGTCGTAAAACAATATCATTTGATGATTTTATGAAAGTGACTAAACGGCCTTGAAAAGCTAGTCGTAAAATGATGCACATCGAGTGTTAGGAAACAAACTTAACGGTTTTTGGAAAGCTTGTATCATTATCTCAAAGTTTTAGCTTTTAAGTTTTTATCATAGATGTCTCGATCATGGAGAAAAATATAGGTAAAGTATGGTACTTGTGTCCAAAATATTGTTTAAGGTAACTTTCGGCAAAGTTTAAGTGACCATATTTTACTCGTTACAACTCCGTTTGACGAACGGTTGGACATTTTGGAAAATAGGCTAGGTGAACTTACTTTTACTAGAAGACATCATTTTATAAAAAGTATTCCATCGATGTTAAAAACGACCCTCAACATGGTCATTCGCGGCCGTAATCTTTTTGGCTATTAGAAAATATATATGTTATACTTGTAATAAAAGTTACGACAACTTGTTTAAAATGTGAATAACTTAGTCGTTATTAGTCCGTTTTCTACGTTTTATATATCCTCGGAATCGTGATAATATATACTAATATATTTTTGATAAGTCGACACATTTTATAACGCTTAAGACTCATTTTTGACTCGTAAAAAGTCGAGATTACATGCTGAATTTTCTGAAACAAATAGTTTTCGTCTTCAAACTTGAAAAATTCATAACTTCTTCGTTATAACTCCGTTTTAATCCATTCAAGCGGCCACGTTTTCGTTTTAAAGTGTATTTTCTAAATATCTAGGCCAAAAATTTTTATCTACTGTCGAGATTTCCAGATTTCAAAAATAAGGACAGACCCTTTAGAAAACTTGTCGAAATGAGTTTTTCTCGCGCAAAACCTATTCTAACCAATTCAAACCAACGCCGAAGCTATTCTAATCCTACCATACACCTTCTTAGGGTGTCATGGGTTCCTAGACATCATCAAAAATGATATGATACAAGGGATAATTTATAGGATGATGTAACTTAATTATAAGTAATAAAAACATTGAAAGTGGTATAAACTCATATGTAACATGCATGATTCTTGCAAAAATGATGAAATAACATAAAGATGAATATGAAAGAATTATGATGATCATGAAATGCTTACTTGAATGATGTTGAAGAGTTTTTGAGCTAAAACCTTAATAAATCTTTAGGTTTTTATTTCAAAACCTTGAAATAGATCACTATATGAACTTGATTAATACTTGAACTTCAAAAATTTATGGTTTCTTCATGTTTCTTCACTATGGCAGGTTCTAAGAGATGGATAGAGAGAGTATAATGATTTTTTTTTCACCTTAGATATTTATGTAACTATGTGTTAGTAGTAGTATATAATTAAATATACAAGTATGATGTACCTAGAAGATATTTTGTATTCAATTGTTGTGTCATCCCCTATATGTCGACATACATAAAACAAAGCAAGGTTTAGTGTGTTTTGTATAATTAAATGTATAAGTGTATTAGTAAATGTGTAATTGTTTAAGTATAGTTGGTAATTTGTGTATATAATTGGTTATTTAGGGTAGCGTTAACTAAAAATAAATTTTAACGGAACAAAATAAAATATATCAAAGTTATAAAAATTATAAAAATACATTTCTCACAAATATTGAGTGAAATAATAATTATTGTGTAGTATTTACGAAAACCGTCGTAATTATATAAATATAACAATTTATATACAAATTAAATTGAAAACGTCGGGTCAACCAATAATATAATTTTTATAATCTTATTATGAGTATAAAAATATATCGAGATAATTTTTGGAAGTGTCGGATAAATGTTTCAAAATAATGTTTACGCGATAGCGTTTATTTAATAGGAAAATAAACGTTTAATGAAAAATGCAAACCCATGCATAATATTGTTATGAAATGATGTTATTAATGTTGTGTAGACTAAATCTAGTCTATATGAAATGTCCTGAAATAACGAGTTGTCACACCCCCGATCAAAAATTTCAAACCTTTTGAGATTTGTGATTCCAATTGATTTAAATGATTTGGAAAATTTGGGCGAAAATGTGGTACAGTTTAATATATACTGATAAAGGAACATTACAATGCTCCCCCTCAATCAATGAGGGAGAATGTTAGTGTCAAGTATGATAATTTAGAGAGATCTTTGAATATACAAAATTATTTTGAAAGATCTTTGAATATAAGAAAGATCATACACTGACACATAACAGCAAATATTTATTCACTACTTATAATGTACAAATGGACTCGTTTGATTATATATCGTTTGAAAATATGAAATTTGAAATCACTCTCCCCCTCAATCGATGACCCAAGGCATTGATTAAGTGACAAATTTTGTGAAAAAATTGAGTCCGGTTGATTTTCGAAAAATTTGAGTCAGATTTATTTTCAAACAATATGTTACCACCATGTGAAATACTCCCTCTGTCCCATATTAAATGTCCACTTTGACTTTTAAAGTCTCTTTTTTTTAACTTTGACCGTAAATATTTGTGTTTGTGCTATACAATACTTGATGCAAAATATATGAATGAATTGGGGTTTAAATGTATTTTCATTAGTATAGTTTTCATCTAATATTATATAACACAAACAAAAATATTTAAGATCATAGTATTCATTGATATTCTCACCCGGTTTCATCTGGAAGTGTTCAAACTCATCATACAACTGTGATTTTCAATCTTCCTTAATCAATTCAGATCCAGCAAGAAGCATTTTAACATTATCCCAAACTGCTCTGGCTGCATTGTTGTGGTTAATAAGTTTGTAAATGTCCTTGGGAAGCCCTTGAAGCACAATGTTGGAAGCTCGTATATCTGCATCATACCGCTTATTTTCTGTCTCATCGAGATCATTGTAGGTACGTGGTCTGTCCATTCCAAGAGTGACAGTTCCATCATCAACAGTAGAGATTGTGTCTCTGGTAGTGCCCAACTGATACGGTCCTTCATCAATAGATCGAAGAATGTTGATGTCATTTTCCTTACCCCAAACAGTACAATCGAATTCGTTGTGCCCATGATTCATAATCCGTCCTATCTAGCATAGGAGGGCGGGTATCGGACCCGGCAGCTTGAATGTCATCGCACACTGTAGACATAATGTGAACTTAACACGGGATTTTAAAAATCTATGACTTAAACCGATAAATAAATTCTTTCGCGGGATTTTACAAAATCAAGGATAGTGAGACAGAATTTTGGCAGCATAGCGTTTAGTTAATCTCAAATAGTGGTCTTCAGATGGCAAACCGCAACACCAAACCGTAGAGGAAAATCGTAGTTACAAGACGCAATCTTGACCCAAATTGCGGTTCCGTAGTGTCAAACCGCAACCTACAAGAAGAGTCAAAACGCAATACCAAATCGCAACACACAAACCGCAAGCACAAATCGCAAGTCTTAAAACGCATTTCTTCATATTGCAACCCTGAAACCGCAAGCACAAATCGCAACTCTTAAAACGTAGTTCTTCAAATCGCAACCCTCAAACCGCAAGCACAAATCGCAACTCTTAAAACGCAGTTCTTCAAATCGCAACCCTCAAGTCGCAAGCACAAATCGCAACTCTTAAAACGCAGTTATTCAAATCGCAACTCTTAAAACGCAGTTATTCAAATCGCAAATAGCAAACCGCAACAAGACCAAACCGCAACTTAGTTCAAACCGCAGACTTCAAACCTCAACCTTCAAACTACAATATGTCAAATCGCAACAGGAAAGTGACAAATCGCAACAGGCCAAAATGTCGCTTTCTCTGGATTTTGTCCTTTTCTCTTTAAGCTACAAACCAAACGCAACACAGAGGTACACCAAACCGCAGCTTAATCCTTCCAGTCCACCCTCAAATCGCAACTATGAACATACTAACGCGTCTCAAACCGCAACAGTGAAATAAATTCACTAACTTGACAAATACGCCTAAAATGTCCACTAAACTAATGAAATACACTAACTAATCACTAAGGAAGACTCATACATCAACCCTAAACATGAAAGTACAAACATATAACGATTTTAACCATAAACAAGATCAAACCAAGGTGTTTTCATCAAGAACTAATCGAACCAAAGAAAACCACAAGAACCAAGATACAAATCTGAGCACCCACAATCTAAAAGATCAATCCATGGCTCTTGATACCAACTAAAGGATACTAATTATCATAAACACTCTTGAATCTTATGGTTTGGCCTTGAGTTTAGAGAGAGAAATTAAGAGGTGGGAGACTTCTTAGAGAGAGAAAGTATGTTGGTTTAGATTTAACCAAAATGAAGTTCCAACCCTCTCCTTTGGTGGGAAGAGGGTATTTATAGTTACACATAAACGCTCCTACGGGTTGTAGAGCAGGCTGACAGTGGGTAAAGACCCGACCCGACTCCACGGTGATACTTAAACTAAACGTTTTGTAGTAAGACTACGACCTAAATAGAGCTAGATGATACTCGAGGTGACTACAGGGTGACTGAATCTTTAATAAGGATTTTCATAATCCTAACAAACTGCACTTCTTCCATCACGTAATTATTATTCCTCTTTCATTTTTTTAAGTTCTAAAATAATTCATCCGTTTCCATTTGAAACCGATGCAAAAAGCTTTAAGAAAATAAGGATGAAATATAAACAGTTGAAAAATATAGTGATCATACTTTTTAAAAACAGTGTTTTTTTTGGAAAGTAATTTTATGACCGGAGGAGTATTATTTAAAAGTTTGTTTTGTTAAACGTTTAAGCCAATGCTAATAGCAACCACAAATATTGTGGTCACCTTTTGACACATCAACGCCACGTCAGCTTTCTCTCTCTAAAACTACACCCAACCATAATTTGCTAGAGGTGACTACAACGGCAACCGTAATTTTTTATTTTTTTTAAATAAAAATAAAATTTCATTGATATATAAATAAACATTACAAAAAAAATTAAAGCGCTTCTTAATTTGTTCGACGCCAAATGTGTTCTTCCGATCATACGAGATCATTTTCACGATACACTTCATTTGAAACGTGTTAGGAACTATCATGCAGAACATCAACATTAACAAAGTCATGAAAATTTCCATCTTGCATCTACACTTTTCAGTGGCGGGTTTAGAATTTTGAACCATATGTGCATGATTTTCGGATCGATGCTTCGCAGTACATAATAGAAATATATCTCGAGTCAACTTTCGAAGAAGGTTGTTACTTTTCCGATCAAGAAATTCAATACATCAAGAAGTACTGCACTGTCTGATTTCTAATCCATAATACTACACTGGTACATTGATTAGTCGTGTACTATCCGTTCAGAAATAAGACTACTTGTCAAGTATACATCGCGACCACAAGAGCAACGCATTAGTGCTTAAATCCTCTGCTTTTGGTTGAATGGTCAGTTTTGTTTGACTTGAGGGTAGCCAAGAAACGGTTATAGTTGGTGGTTATTGGTCAATTGAAGAAGAAGGGGTGATAACTAGTAACAGATTCAAACATTATAAAAAAATAGTACACATGGCAGTTAGTTGAGAATCTTGAAGCAGTTAACAATGGTGACTACAAGAAATGGTCCTGTTACTGGTTCTTCATTGGTTTTTGATGATGAAACAAGAAGATACATAGCAGATCAAATAGCTCAGATGGTGGGTGGTGCTATGCAGGCTATGAACACAAGAATGGATCAAATATCTGGTGAGATCACATGATTGAGTTTGCAAAACAATCACATTGGTGGTATCAATGGTGGTGGCTCAATGCAACACACAAGAGTAGCCAAGATTGAGTTCCCCAAGTTCTCTGGTGAAGATGTAAGAGGATGGCTATTCAGGTGTGAACAATTGTTCTTGATTGATCAAGTGGCTGAGATTGAGAAGGTAAATCTTGTCTCTATTCACCTTTATGATAAAGCTTTGTTATGGCATACACAGTTTCTTAAGATTCATGGAGGATTCGTAGATTGGGTAGTGTACAAACAAGCCATTTTGGACAGATTTTGTAGTGTTTATGATGACCCCATGTCTGAACTTAAGAATTTGAAGTATGAGACCACTGCTAAAGATTATGAAGATGCATTTGATAATCTTTTGAGTATGGTAGAAATAAGTGATGCACATGCTATGAGTTTGTTCTTGGGTGGGTTACCAACTGAACTAGCCATGAGTGTCAGAATGTTCTAGCCAAAAAAACTAATGAACACTTTTGTTTGAGAAATCTCCAAAAGGCCACATCGAATGCTGTGAAGAAGAACAATAAGCCTGTTTTTGGTGCTAACAATTCAAGATTTGGTAGTGGTTAGGTTAATAACAGTTTTCAAAAACTTTTATTGGCATTACCAAACACTACTTATACCCCTTCTATGCCTAAACCAACCACTCCTGTTGGTGGAACAAATAGGAGGTTGACCCAAAAGGAGTATGCAGAGAAGAGAGCCAACAACTTATGCTTTTACTGTGATGAAAAATATGTTCAGGGCACAAATGTAGTGGTCAATTGTACTCATTGGTGGTTATGCCTGAAATTGACATTGATGAGACTGACTGTAACACCCCAACCCGACAAGGGTAGAAGTGTCACATTCTGGTGTTATATCAGAACATACAGTTAAAAACGGAAGTCTTAAGAATAAAGTATCAAGTCATTTAAACAATGACTTACCAGGAAATTTACATAATCCAAAATGTTTAAAATAAAATGAGATCACCAAACAATAGCCCGACAAAATAAAACCAAATGATAAGGTAACTAGGGTTGGTCCACTCAGATAATCCAACTCTCAGCCCATCGAATGCCCATCTTCAAATCTAACACCTGCCGCAGGAAAAGAAATGCGGCTGAGCTTAAAAAGCCCAGTGAACAGATATAACAAACGAAAGCTAAATAAAATATGAAATGCAAAATGAAACAAAGGAAACGGATAATACAGTCGCAGCGAAATGAGAATAATGAGTCAATGAGGATCCTGCAGAACACAATTTTACAGATATCCAAAACGAACAGATAACAAGGAGAACGAAGCAAAACAAAGCATTGATGACATATAAACAAGCACATACAAACCAGGCATACAAGACTGAAACATAAGCAAGTATAGCAGGCGTAGCATCCACACAACATATATGTCATACAATCAATTCAGGAAATCAGGAGATATACAAGCCAAACAGATGTCTACAGGAAAAGCGGAAGCAATTAATTAATAAGTGAGCATGGCAATTCACATAGGTCAAAACCCCTAGTTGAAAACATAACCAGTATCATAACAGCGGAAGTACTAAAAGCAGTCAAACATGACAGTCACACGTAACAAGTAGGAATACAGTATGAACATTATAATTAAATGAACTAGGGACATAGCAGGGCAATTAAACAAGTTAACAAGCTAGACTTCATAAGTTGAACCATTTACCCAATCAAACCGTAGCATAAACAGAAATGCAAACATGGCAGGTCAACAACAAGCAGATAAGGACACCATGGATAGTCATAGTCCACGAGATAAATCGAACGAGGTACAAAAGATAAACAGATCAACAATCGATTTCACACAAGCACGGTTACCAGACAAATCAAAGAATCACATAACAGTAAGATAGCATATCATCAGATGACAACAGGTAAATCTTATATCGCATACATACATATCATACATAGTAATCAGTAGTCGTATAAACATGAATATCATAATCAATCCAATGACATATAATAACCCGGTACGTGAATGGAACCATAGTCTGAAGTAACGGAATGAAAGTGTGACAGATCAATGTAATGGAGTATCTATATCTTGGTAAAAGTGAATCATATAAGGGTATTGAGTAATGAACAAGTAATACAGATTATGGTGCATTGGGGAATACGGAAGGTACAATATAGGTTTATCAAAAGTGTAAGGGTTATCAGAAATCTACCCGAGCCCGGAAACATATCATATCATATCATAAGTAGCCATTTTATTCGGAGGGGTGACCTCGGAATACCATACATAATAGGAGGGGAGACCTCAGTAACAAATGGAGTAGCTAGCTCCCGGAATTGTGAAGACGCGGATTGCACCCGACATCATTCACCATATATCATATCTATCAAACAGATCAAATCCCTCGAAACATATCATATCTAGGATGCATCCATACG
Organism: Chrysanthemum seticuspe; assembly: GCA_019973895.1. Classification (NCBI taxonomy): domain Eukaryota; kingdom Viridiplantae; phylum Streptophyta; class Magnoliopsida; order Asterales; family Asteraceae; genus Chrysanthemum; species Chrysanthemum seticuspe. The sequence goes on along the minus strand of BPTQ01000001.1, from coordinate 219,462,995 downwards.
CCCCCCCGGAACATATCATAGTGGCCAAATCATATACATATAGTGAGCTCATAATCATATCATATCATAATGGGGGACGGTGTGTATCATCACTCGTACACACTGGAGTCATGCCATTGGTGCATCAATGACACGGTCATGTTACCTTCATGACTAGGAAAACATATTTGGCTCGGGTATCAGACTGAAGGGTCAAAACATATTCATATCATAAGGGTCATATCAAAGTTCATATCAAAGTTTCACATCAAGGGTTCATATCGAAGTTTCATATCAAGGTTCACATCAGAGTTTCATATCAAAGTTCATAATCAGAAGGTTCATATCAAAGTGTTCACATAGGAGATTCAATCAAAGGGAGCATAGCAAAGTTATAGGGAAGCCCTAATAAGAAGGCTCAGAGCAAAGGATAACAGTTCCAAACAAATATCGAAAGATGTAAACGAATCATGAGAAACCCCTACTGAAAAGGGATAGAATATCTGTACCTTATTCCGAGCAAATCACAATGAAAGTAAAACCAAGAAAAGAAGGTCAATCCCGTCGTCCGGAACCTATATGAATTAGATAACGTTCTATAAGAATCAGATCGCTCGTTTAAGACGGCTTTCCATTTTTAGCAGGTTTCCACTTTTAGTAATCTTTCTATTTTAGGTAACTTTCTATTTTAGGCAGGTTTCCATATTTAGTAACTTTCCATAAATAGCATGTTTCCATATTTAGTAAGTTTAGTTACTTATCTAAAGTTAAAAAATGAAAATGAGTGTTATTATGATTTAAGGATCATTTATGACAAGTTACAAAGATTTAGGGTTTAAAATGCCAATAATGCAAAGTATAGGGTTAAAAGTGTAAATATAGCAAGTTTACTCATTTTACTCATTAAATCCATTTAGTTACTATATTAACAAGTTAATCTATCAAGTTTCATAATTTATAAAACAACCCCTTAACTTTATTAAATCATGTGATACAAAACCCTAGTTTTATGTTATGGTTATCGTATCCGTTCTAAACCATTTTAGCTCGATTATTATAAGATTACATGACTCCTTATGTGATATCATTTTTGAGTCGTGACTCCCTCCCCAAAATCAGTTTGTACGCCCCACAAAAATAACCAAACAAGACCATACATCATTTCTTTATCGAATCAATTTATCACATATGTATACGTATAGTTTCATAAGCTCATTTAATCCTTAAACAATCCATACATATGTCGACATAAAGAGAACCCAAAATTCAGTTTCGTATTAATATTACATACCATATATCATTCGAATTATATAGGTTTAGAATCAAGGTTTTCATGTAGTCTATTTTATCATTTCATGTGACAAACGTATTCATTATTTCATGTAACATATTTCGTATAACAAGCCCTAGAAAAGGACTCCATAGTCACGAATTGATCAAGAAAACAAAGAGGAAAAGACATGAGATGATGATACGTTACCCTAGTAGCGTGTACGTGACAAGGAAACAAGAATCAAACCACCACGATCAAAACCAAGCCTTCCTTGGATATATCAAACCCACGGCCAAGAAACCAAACCCACGTCCAAGCTTTAATTCGAACCAAGCACGATCACAACGTCCACCAATCAATCACACACGATCACAAGCCTCCTAGGAACACCTTGTTTGTTTGATTTTCGGATGGAGATGATGAAATAAAAAATGGAGCCGCCACTTAGATTGAAGGAGAGACTTAGGGTTTTCTTTTTGTGTTTTTGAAATGAAATGGTAATGTGTAAATGAGGATTAATAAAATTGATATGGAGAGTAAATGGGAGCCTATTATGGCCGGCCATCAAGGGGGGAAAAGGACCAATTTATTGACTTTCCAAGCTTATCTTTTCCAAGTGTATGTAGTCTCTTTTGTAGTCTAGGTGAATTGTGTACATGTTGTAGAGTTATTTGGTACATTAGGACTTATTTATTTTTGTACATTTACTTAATAACATAAGCTAATTACTTTCATTATTTGTGTATATTATTGATGATATAAATTGTTAAACGATGTTGACGTGTTTTCCGAGTTTGTAAAATTTTAAGTTTGAAGGCAAAATTGTCATTTCACGCGTTTGAGATTTTAGGGTTTTACAACTCTTCCCCTCTAAAAAGAAAATTTTCGTCCTCGAAAATTGAAGTCGCAGGGGTACACAGAGACGTACGATTTTAAGGCAGACGTAGCAATCCATAGTCTCACACAGATCATAATGATATCGGTCCCATAGTGTACAAAACTTATTCGTAACAGATGTCGGTGAGAATCTCGCGAAGAGGTACAGAATTCTAATCGAACATGAGGAGTGACAAATAACGGGTACAAGTCATATTCCATTCACGTACCCACCCCAGGCATTTCCCCAGATGTCGTATGATTTCAATAAGTTCAAATTATATGATCTCGGTATTATCACGTTGATCAGGCGTCATAATACTTGCATCACATAACACGTCCTTATTGTCACCATATTCCGTCCCGGGTCATAACAAACCACATAGCCAGTAGCACACAAAACATATCACATACAGATATCAAGTAACATACCAGAGCAGACCAGATTCATATACATACAACACATAACACATCAACCAACTTACCATACCACAAAAGAGAGAAGGCCACCAACTAGCTCGAAAGGGTTCCTCATAACTCATTACTGACGATCCAAAAGAAAAGCTGAGATATTAACAAAATACCAAACGATAAAGCTTCACGATTCAAACCGAGTTCCGAACAAATCAAGAAAAGCAATACCGATCAGAATCACTTAACAGGATATCAAACCGCCTCAAATCATGTGAAGTAGAAACGCATGACAACGAATAGGAGTAACACAAGTCGCGCCCAAATCATATGAAGTAGATGAACCCTCTCAGCCACCGGTTGAATCTTGTCTCCGTCTTTTGCATCTTTGGTTGGTCCGTCCAGCTTCCTCCAGCAGCATCCTGATGCCTCCAGCAGCACGGCAGTCGGGTGTGGCTTCTGCTTCACGAACCTCTCCAGCTCAGAGACTGTTGCAGCAACACAGGTTCGGCACCATCATCTTCGGCTCCACGGGTAGTCTCCATCTAACGATCGACAAACGGATGTGCGAAGACAAAATAATAAAATCGAATGTGAAGAGAAGAAGACCAAAACAGTGAAGACAAAAGATTATCGAAGTCAAATCTGAACGACAATCAAAAGGAATCGGAATATATCATAACAGACGAAATCCTAGTGTCTACCCAAGTCCTCACAGGTCAATCCTAAGGTCAACAAGACGAAACCTTAGCTCTGATACCATAATTGTAACACCCCAACCCGACAAGGGTAGAAGTGTCACATTCTGGTGTTATATCAGAACATACAGTTAAAAACGGAAGTCTTAAGAATAAAGTATCAAGTCATTTAAACAATGACTTACCAGGAAATTTACATAATCCAAAATGTTTAAAATAAAATGAGATCACCAAACAATAGCCCGACAAAATAAAACCAAATGATAAGGTAACTAGGGTTGGTCCACTCAGATAATCCAACTCTCAGCCCATCGAATGCCCATCTTCAAATCTAACACCTGCCGCAGGAAAAGAAATGCGGCTGAGCTTAAAAAGCCCAGTGAACAGATATAACAAACGAAAGCTAAATAAAATCTGAAATGCAAAATGAAACAAAGGAAACGGATAATACAGTCGCAGCGAAATGAGAATAATGAGTCAATGAGGATCCTGCAGAACACAATTTTACAGATATCCAAAACGAACAGATAACAAGGAGAACGAAGCAAAACAAAGCATTGATGACATATAAACAAGCACATACAAACCAGGCATACAAGACTGAAACATAAGCAAGTATAGCAGGCGTAGCATCCACACAACATATATGTCATACAATCAATTCAGGAAATCAGGAGACATACAAGCCAAACAGATGTCTACAGGAAAAGAGGAAGCAATTAATTAATAAGTGAGCATGGCAATTCACACAGGTCAAAACCCTTAGTTGAAAACATAACCAGTATCATAACAGCGGAAGTACTAAAAGCAGTCAAACATGACAGTCACACGTAACAAGTAGGAATACAGTATGAACATTATAATTAAATGAACTAGGGACATAGCAGGGCAATTAAACAAGTTAACAAGCTAGACTTCATAAGTTGAACCATTTACCCAATCAAACCGTAGCATAAACAGAAATGCAAACATGGCAGGTCAACAACAAGCAGATAAGGACACCATGGATAGTCATAGTCCACGAGATAAATCGAACGAGGTACAAAAGATAAACAGATCAACAATCGATTTCACACAAGCACGGTTACCAGACAAATCAAAGAATCACATAACAGTAAGATAGCATATCATCAGATGACAACAGGTAAATCTTATATCGCATACATACATATCATACATAGTAATCAGTAGTCGTATAAACATGAATATCATAATCAATCCAATGACATATAATAACCCGGTACGTGAATGGAACCATAGTATGAAGTAACGGAATGAAAGTGTGACAGATCAATGTAATGGAGTATCTATATCTTGGTAAAAGTGAATCATATAAGGGTATTGAGTAATGAACAAGTAATACAGATTATGGTGCGTTGGGGAATACGGAAGGTACAATATAGGTTTATCAAAAGTGTAAGGGTTATCAGAAATCTACCCGAGCCCGGAAACATATCATATCATATCATAAGTAGCCATTGTATTCGGAGGGGTGACCTCGGAATACCATACATAATAGGAGGGGAGACCTCAGTAACAAATGGAGTAGCTAGCTCCCGGAATTGTGAAGACGCGGATTGCACCCGACATCATTCACCATATATCATATCTATCAAACAGATCAAATCCCTCGAAACATATCATATCTAGGATGCATCCATACGCCCCCCGGAACATATCATAGTGGCCAAATCATATACATATAGTGAGCTCATAATCATATCATATCATAATGGGGACGGTGTGTATCATCACTCGTACACACTGGAGTCATGCCATTGGTGCATCAATGACACGGTCATGTTACCTTCATGACTAGGAAAACATATTTGGCTCGGGTATCAGACTGAAGGGTCAAAACATATTCATATCATAAGGGTTCATATCAAAGTTCATATCAGAGTTCATATCAAAGTTTCACATCAAGGGTTCATATCGAAGTTTCATATCAAGGTTCACATCAGAGTTTCATATCAAAGTTCATAATCAGAAGGTTCATATCAAAGCGTTCACATAGGAGATTCAATCAAAGGGAGCATAGCAAAGTTATAGGGAAGCCCTAATAAGAAGGCTCAGAGCAAAGGATAACAGTTCCAAACAAATATCGAAAGATGTAAACGAATCATGAGAAACCCCTACTGAAAAGGGATAGAATATCTGTACCTTATTCCGAGCAAATCACAATGAAAGTAAAACCAAGAAAAGAAGGTCAATCCCGTCGTCCGGAACCTATATGAATTAGATAACGTTCTATAAGAATCAGATCGCTCGTTTAAGACGGCTTTCCATTTTTAGCAGGTTTCCACTTTTAGTAATCTTTCTATTTTAGGTAACTTTCTATTTTAGGCAGGTTTCCATATTTAGTAACTTTCCATAAATAGCATGTTTCCATATTTAGTAAGTTTAGTTACTTATCTAAAGTTAAAAAATGAAAATGAGTGTTATTATGATTTAAGGATCATTTATGACAAGTTACAAAGATTTAGGGTTTAAAATGCCAATAATGCAAAGTATAGGGTTAAAAGTGTAAATATAGCAAGTTTACTCATTTTACTCATTAAATCCATTTAGTTACTATATTAACAAGTTAATCTATCAAGTTTCATAATTTATAAAACAACCCCTTAACTTTATTAAATCATGTGATACAAAACCCTAGTTTTATGTTATGGTTATCGTATCCGTTCTAAACCATTTTAGCTCGATTATTATAAGATTACATGACTCCTTATGTGATATCATTTTTGAGTCGTGACTCCCTCCCCAAAATCAGTTTGTACGCCCCACAAAAATAACCAAACAAGACCATACATCATTTCTTTATCGAATCAATTTATCACATATGTATACGTATAGTTTCATAAGCTCATTTAATCCTTAAACAATCCATACATATGTCGACATAAAGAGAACCCAAAATTCAGTTTCGTATTAATATTACATACCATATATCATTCGAATTATATAGGTTTAGAATCAAGGTTTTCATGTAGTCTATTTAATCATTTCATGTGACAAACGTATTCATTATTTCATGTAACATATTTCGTATAACAAGCCCTAGAAAAGGACTCCATAGTCACGAATTGATCAAGAAAACAAAGAGGAAAAGACGTGAGATGATGATACGTTACCCTAGTAGCGTGTACGTGACAAGGAAACAAGAATCAAACCACCACGATCAAAACCAAGCCTTCCTTGGATATATCAAACCCACGGCCAAGAAACCAAACCCACGTCCAAGCTTTAATTCGAACCAAGCACGATCACAACGTCCACCAATCAATCACACACGATCACAAGCCTCCTAGGAACACCTTGTTTGTTTGATTTTCGGATGGAGATGATGAAATAAAAAATGGAGCCGCCACTTAGATTGAAGGAGAGACTTAGGGTTTTCTTTTTGTGGTTTTTAAATGAAATGGTAATGTGTAAATGAGGATTAATAAAATTGATATGGAGAGTAAATGGGAGCCTATTATGGCCGGCCATCAAGGGGGGAAAAGGACCAATTTATTGACTTTCCAAGCTTATCTTTTCCAAGTGTATGTAGTCTCTTTTGTAGTCTAGGTGAATTGTGTACATGTTGTAGAGTTATTTGGTACATTAGGACTTATTTATTTTTGTACATTTACTTAATAACATAAGCTAATTACTTTCATTATTTGTGTATATTATTGATGATATAAATTGTTAAACGATGTTGACGTGTTTTCCGAGTTTGTAAAATTTTAAGTTTGAGGGCAAAATTGTCATTTCACGCGTTTGAGATTTTAGGGTTTTACACTGACAACTTGGAAGAAGATGAGAATTTAATGGATACTGGTGTGGTGGAGTTGCAGGCTCCTCAGATCTCTATACATGCTCTTACTGATACTACTAATTTCCAAACTATGAGAGTTATTGGAAAATTAGGGAAGCATGATATTCACATATTGGTTGATTGTGGTTCTACACACAATTTTGTGGACAAGGGTATAGCTAAAAAGTTGGGGTGTAATGTCAAACCTACTTGTCCCTTGTCAGTGACAGTGGCTAATGGTAGTAATTTGATAAGTAATTCAGAATGTAAATACTTTCAATGGCAGTTTGGAAGTATACATTTCTCAACTGATGTTATGTTATTGCCTTTGGGGGATGTGAAATGGTATTGGGCATACAATGGTTAGCCACATTGGGAGATATGATTTGTAATTTCAATGAGCTCAGGGTGGAGTTTAAGTACAAAGGGAAAAGGGTGCTACTCAGGGGAACTAAAAAGTCAAATTTGGAATGGTTGGGACATAAAAATGATGAGAAAGCAGTGAGGCAACATGCACAAGCTCAACTCGATTATATGATGTTATGTGTGATTCCTGAGTCAGAGGCAAGTTGTATGAAAATTGAAGGAGCAGCATTACCAATTGATCCAAAATTGCAGTTGGTGATTTACCAATATGAAGATGTTTTTGCTACACCAACTGAGCTACCACCACAAAGGGAGCATGACCATAGAATTCCTTTAGTGGAAGGAGCTATGCCTGTCAACATAAGACCCTACAGACATCCCACAACACAAAAGAATGCAATTGAGGGTATGGTTAAGGAATTGCTAGAAGCATGGGTGATTAAGAAGAGTCACAATCCTTTCTCTTCTCCCATTGTTATGGTTAAAAAGAAAGACAGCTCTTGGAGAATGTGCATAGACTACAGATAACTCAACAAACAAACTGTGAAGGATAAGTTTCGCATACCCATCATAGAAGAATTGATTGATGAGTTACATGGATCAAAGGTGTTTACCAAGTTGGATTTGAGGTCTGGTTACCACCAAATCAGGATGAATGAAAAGGATATAGCCAAGACAGCATTCAAGACTCATGAAAGCCACTATGAGTTCTGGGTTATGCCATTTGGGCTCACCAATGCCCCATCAACCTTCCAATCCCTTATGAATGAAGTATTCAAGGCTTATCTCAGGAAGTTTGTCTTGGTATTTTTTGATGATATCCTTATCTACAGTCATAGTATGGAAGATCATGTGATTCATGTGCAAACTGTGTTGGAAACTATGAGATGTCATAAGTTGTTTTCTAAGCTCAGTAAATGTGTGTTTGGAACTGGACAAGTGGAGTACTTAGGTCACGTGATCTCAGCTGAAGGTGTATCAACTGAACCAGATAAGATCAAAGCCAGGGCCAACTGGCCTGTGCCCACCAACCTTAAACAGCTGAGAGGGTTCCTTGGACTCACTGGCTATTACAGAAATTTTATTAGAGCTTATGTCACCATCAGTAAACCTCTAACTCAACTGCTAAAGAAGAATGGATTTGCTTGGAATGATGAAGCCCAAATAGCCTTTGAGCAGCTTAAACACGCTATGGTTAGTGCTCCAGTTTTAAGATTACCTGATTTTTCAAAGGAATTCACTTTGGAAACTGATGCATCAGGAGTGGGGTTGGGGGTAGTACTTTTACAAGAAGGCCATCTCATAGCTTTCCTTAGTAAAACTCTCTCTCCCAAACACCAGCTATTGTCCACTTATAAGAAAGAATTTCTAGCAATTGTGCAGGCCTTGGAGAAATGGAGAGGGTACCTTTTGGATAGACATTTTAAGATTAAAACTGGCCATTTTAGTCTTAAATACTTGTTAGATAAGAGAATGACCACCCCAGCTCAGGTTAAATGGTTACCAAAGCTTATGGGATTTGATTATGAGATACAATATAAGAAAGGGGTTGAGAATGTCATAGTTGATGCTTTGTCAAGATTACAACAAGGTGAGCTTCTTAGTATGGTTTCTTCTACCATCACAACTGAGTTGTATCAGAGAATTGTGGACAGTTGGGACCATGATCCTACTTAAAAGTAATTAATCCAACAATTACAAGCTGGGACAGTGATAACATGACACTTTACTTGGGCAAATTCTCAGTTAAGAAGAAAAGGAAAGCTGGTAGTAGGTCATGATTAAGTACTCAGGTCTGAATTGATTAAACAAGTGCATAGTGATTCAGTTGGAGGACATTCAGGGGTGAAAACAACTACTCATAAGCTATGCAGTTTGTTCTATTAGAGGAAATTGATAAAGAAGGTTAAGCAATGGATAAGGGAGTGTGATTTGTGTCAAAGGTGCAAACTTGATTTAGCTGCATATCCAGGTTTATTGCAACCCTTACCAATGACTGTAACCATTTGGTCTAGTATAAGGGATTTTGTGAAAGGTCTGCCTAAGTCTCAGGGTAAGAATGTGATCTTTGTGATAGTGGATAGGCTGAGTAAGTATGCTCATTTCATGGCTCTTACTCATCCTTTTACTGCTGCCAATGTTGCACAAGTCTTCTTGGACAACATCTATAAGCTACATGGTCTGCCAAACACTATTGTTTCAGATAGAGATAAGGTTTTTCTAAATACTTTTTGGAAAGAGTTGTTCAAGTTACTCTAGGTTCAACTGCATATGTCTTCTGCATATCACCCCTCAGACATATGGTCAAGCTGAGGTAGTGAACAGATGTCTGGAATGTTACTTAAGATGTATGTGTGGTGAACAACCCAAACAGTGGGATAAGTGGTTATCTTTAGCTGAATGGTGGTATAACACTAACCACCATTCCGCCATTAACACTACACCATTTGAGGTTGTATATGGGCAAGTACCTCATCTCCATGTGCCTTATGTGGGAGGTGACAACAGAGTAGAAGTGGTGGACAAAACCTTGACAGCTAGAGAAGCCACCATTGATAAGTTGAAGTTTCACCTCAAGAGGGTACAAGATAGAATAAAATCACATGGTGATAAGAGCACGACAGATAGAAGTTATGCCTTTGGTGATTGGGTATATCTGAAATTGCAGCCCCACAGACAAGTAACAATGAGGAAAGGCAGGTACAGTAAACTTTCTCCAAGATACCATGGTCCATTTCTAGTGCAAAAGAAGATTGGACAAGTGGCTTATCAACTGCAACTGCCAGTTACAACTCAAATTCACAATGTCTTCCCTGTATCCCAGCTTAAAAGGTGTAGAGGAACAGTCACTCAACCAGGAGAGTTGCCAGCTTGTGATGCAGAAGGTGTGATGTTAGTGGAGCCTGTAGCAGTCTTGGATAGGAGATTGGCAAAAAATGGAAATGATGCTACTGTCTTTGTGCTTATTCAGTGGGCAAATGGGTCAAAGAACGATGCTACCTCGAAGCCCATTGAGGATATTCAAAAAAGTTTCCTACCTTTGTCTGCTAATCTTGAGGGCAAGATTGATTTTAAAGGGGAAGGAATGTTATGTGTATAAGCTAGATAAGCTGTTAGGCACGTGAGGTGCACGTGAAGAGCTTATAACTGGACACATGAGGTGCACGTAACACATTTCCAACAGCTTCTCTAGTTCAACCAACTTTCCCGCCAAATTCCTTTTAAATAGTTTGATAGATTTTCATTCTCATTTTACCAGTTATGAACATTGTAATCTTTCTCTCTCTGTTGTAAACTCAGTTCCTATCAATAACAAACTATAACCTTTGATGATCATTGAGTCCATCAATGTGTTTCTTATTCTAGATCAATATCTAATCATTGAAATCCATTAACGGGTCATTATTGATCTTTATCTATGCACATCACCTTCAGGTATTATCACTTTACACTAATAGCCCTTCTTTTATGCCTTGCAGCATATATCATTCCCAGTAGTAAACGACAGGGATGTCCCCAAAACTAAATAAAGCTTCTGACTTTCATCCCTAAACTGAAACATGAGATAAAAGAAATAAATCTTACTAATCTTTTTATACATACGATACTTCGTTAGAGCATAACTACTAGTACTATGTATGTGATCCCCAAAAACCAAAATTCCTGATTCCAGTTCTAACGAAATACTATGAGCTAGTACCCGGGCAACATACCAAAACCAAGATGACCCTTTAACACTTGATCATATTCATCGCCAAACTTATGTACCACCTCTTGTACCTTCTTGTTTCGAGCATCTAAAGCATTATCATAATCTAACCGAGCCTTCTGCAACCTCTCATGTGCTTCAACTAACCTTTCCTTAAGCGATTCTAAAGATTCTTCTAAAACCACAAGCTCTTGTCGCAAAGGGTCGTTTCCAAACTTGAGCTTCTCTACCATGTCTAGCCTCTTGCGGATCCACGAGAGATCGAACCCTAACCTTTCAAAATCATTCAAACCTTCCTGATAACTACTTATCTGCTCTTCCAACAATGCATCAACGGATGTTTCAAGAAAACCTTTGATGAATACATGCAATCCTTTCAAAAAGGACAACCAGTGCAGTGTTGGCCGAATGTGGACCCTGTGAAATGTGTTCGGATAGTGAGTCTCGACAGCTTGTAGTAGCTCTACTGCCTCTGCTCCAACAGCATTCCCACGCCATAATCCTGAAGTTTCATGAGGCTGATGGTCAACCGCATGGTTGATCAATGGTGATACAGAAGGAAACGTACTGCTGGTCTCTTGGGAGTTGCTTTCACTTTCGGTATCACATACCCAACCATTCGTGTGATTGCTAATATTCATATCGTTTAAGATCTCGGGCAGTTGGGCGAATTCCTCTGGAAGATCATTAACGGGCCCGCTTGAATCTATAACCGCAGATGAATCAGTAACAGCACGGTCTACTGCATAAATCATCATTTTCCCAATCTATATAGAACATGAAACAGGGAGTTATATAAAAAGAAAAATATTCACGGAGAACCCCACTAGTTTCTTGTATTATATATTCTGATACTTTACATTTAGCTTTTGTTGTTTGGCTTTGTGACTTTCAGGAAGCAAACGGAGTTCGTTTTGTAAACGGATGCATTCGCCAAGACTTTCAGGTGACATAAAGTCGAGTTCAACCTTCGTACATGACTGTAATTAAGGAGGAAATTCATTAGCTAGGAAAGATTTTGTTTAGCAAATTAGTAGCTAAAACGACACTAATTCTGACCTGAAAGTTTCTAACTTGATAAGGACAACCAGCTGGTATAAAAACCGCATCTCCCAATCTTTGCTTAAATGTCCATGGTTCTACTCCTAATGAGTATAAATAACAGAATAAATAAATATGTCTAAACATGACAAGTAATCGGGGCAAGATACTAACTGAACACATACCAAATTCCTCTTTAAGCCTCCATTTATGTTCCACATTCAGGTAAAACGCACGGTCATGTATAGGCTGAACAACCTACAATCAAGTAAAACTGTAACTATATGGAGTAATATTTCTAACACATGCATACATCCACCGTTTCTAAGTAAAAACTACCTCGACAGAACTAAACTCTGCTGAGTGATTCCTAAGATATTCCTCCAATTTAGATATATCATGCCTCCGGAATATGTCCCACAAAGCACCTCCCTCCGTCGGGTCAACGACATGTTGATGATCGTCACTTGCTTGCACATCCGGTTCACAAACTAAAGCTTCATCTTGGTCATCATGCTTTTGTTCCACAATTACTGTATGTGTCAGTATACTCACCTACAAGTTAATTTAGGACACATTGAACTTAATAACTAAGAGGTAACAATTTTTTGTCTTTAAGTTAAAAAGAAACCATACGTACAGTATCAGCCTTATTGTAATGAAGTTTAGTGTCACAGTTACCATAACCTATATCCATCCGTGGACCCATGTCTGGTTTTGAGGACAGCTCAGGCAACTTATTAGCAACATTGAGGTAGGCGTGATTAGGGTGGGTATAATCTTTAAAAGGCAAGTATTTGACGAATTCAACAAAATGTCGCGGCCATTCCCCTTGAGATACACAAGATGGTTGCCAATCTTCCACCTTTAAATAAAGGGGACGCCCTTTTTGTTTCAACTGACCTTCTGAGTATCCCTTGAAGAACTTGTAATAGTCAATACTCTCCTGCATATCATGAGGGTTAACTTCTCAAAATTGGTTATTTATTGTGGGCTTGAAAATATGGAAGTTTATAAATAAATAAATAAAAGGGGTTAATAATGGTTTAATCCTCAAACTTTAACGCATATGGCGGTCTAACTGACCCGTAAACATTTTTTGACAATATTTGACACTTGACTTTTTAGTTTTTCCGCATGAATTAATCCCTTAACTTTTTTATTTTGTGTTTTATTCAAACATTTGAATATTTTGTTTACATTAGAAATTACTACTAATAATGATGATATCAGAAAATAAAAAGAAAATGCCAAGTCGACTGATCTAATATATAGAAATATGTTTGACTTGGACAAAAAAGTCACATGATGAAACAATGGAAAAATAGTCCGAATAATAACATTGCCAAAAATCTTTTCAGGATTAAACAGCCAAATAATGATTTAGTTTGAATATTAAACCATTATAACTTAACTGAAAAACAATGAACATAGTGCTTATGCTTTTACAAGATACTACGATACTAACCTCACTCCAATCCAAGCAGTTGATCGCCTTCAATTCAGAGGCATGTGAATCTTTTTTACTAATTGTAATGTCACGAAAAGCACGCCACATAACCATTGGCTCCCAACTTAGCCCCGAGGAACTTGAAAGGACATCACTGACTATTATCGGCTCACCTTTTGACCAATGCAATTGGAAATTCTGCATATCTTGTGGTTGGATATCATTAGGATTTAAAGAGTACAAATAACATGCACTAGATGTTTGAGGAATATCAGAACTTTTGTTAATTCTGTGCATCCCCTGTGCTTTCTTTAACAAATTTGTAACCCAATTAACTGGCATTATGCGTTTCAGCTCAAGTGTCCCGCTATCACAGCCACCAATATCTTTTGGTGGGCAAGGAATGCTACCATCTATGCGTGATTTCCATCCAGACGACATACCCTTGCCTCCTTGCAGGTGACCATCACGCAGCTCCCGGCTACATACTAGGCATAGATCATAACCACATGTACAACTTCTGTATAAGTCAACAAAAAAAGCTCCACAATTGTCACTGCATAAAAGATACGCTTATGAGAACTTAATAAAATATCCAAAAAATATATATTACCAAGGCTAAGTGATCATTTCATATTTTTATGAAACATACCAAAATATATCATCATCAACCTCACACTCAGCATCCTGCAATTGTAACTCTGATATAGATAATCCTGCCCAATGAGATAAAATTAAGAAAATATATACATGACTTGAATTTATACTTGCATATAAATTTAAAAAATAAGTTACCTTTAACTTTAGCCTCTATTTCCTTTTCCATCAGCTGCTCTTCATTCAGAACTTTCACAAGATGGAAAACGTTCTGTAGGATATGTTTTGCGTATCGAATCTTATCAGGTTCAGAGCAAGAATATCCTTGTATATCCTGAAAAAAGATATTAAGGCAATTGTTACACATAATCTGACAATTACACATAATATAATGTAGAAGAGTTAGCTGCAGAAACCAACTTTGGGAGAAGATCCACGCAAGCATCCTTTGCAGTTGCAATAATTGCAGCAAGCGGGGCAAGCCTTAGCAAACTCGTCCTCTGAAACATTGGGGTACCTATATCAAGGCAAACACATTATATTGAATTAGTCCAAGCTTTGGAAAAGAAATATTAGATTCCGAACAATATCTATGACAGAAATTCAGGGTGTGTTTAGTTGTAGAAAATTTCCTTAATTATCTATCTTAATTTTTTTTTAAAGGAAGGGGCTTTTATCTCTAATGAGAAATTTTAAAAAACTTTAGATGATATTTATTAGAAAAATGAAATGCAAGGGATTTGTTAAAAAAAGTGCAAGGAGAAATGTTAAATGTGAATAGCTATTATTTTCAATTTTGTGGTTAGAATTTGTAAAATAAACTTTTCACTTTCTTAGAAAAACTTTTCAAAAATTTGCGACTAAACGAATTCCCTAATTTTTCAAAAGCCACGAGCTATGTATTGAGCATAAGCTTACACCCAAAAAAATAAACTTAGAGAAACACATCCTTAGTACGGTCTACCTCCCTCATAAGCTAAGCATAACCCGCTTTCATAAGCTTCCCTCCCTTCCCCAAGAGAGTGTTTGGGATTTCAAAACGCAAATAATCAAACAACCAGTTACCAGTGTTTGGCAAACCATTTTAATGAAGTGTTTTCTAAAAGAGCAAAAGGAGTTTAAAAAAGCAGGTCGAGAATGACACATTCCCAAACGTAATCCCAAACACCCCCTATGTTTACTAAAAGTGGACTTAGCTAGAAAATGACACATTCCTAATTTTTGTCACATATATTATTCTCTCCCTAATTCATTAATATAAAGAATGAAGAGTACCATTTGTGAATGCATGCAAGACAATATCTCTTAGCTTGACATTTGTTGCAGCTAACAACAATTTCTTTCTCTTTTTTAGCACGACACTGATGACACCAACATTGCTCCTGCTGCTTCTCTTCATCAACAACAACTCCTATTTTAACCTACCCACAAAAAATAAAATAAAAATTAACAAAAAATTTAAGGAATTAAAACACACTAAATAAACTAAACAAGAACTTACATTGGTTTTGGGTTTCTTGCTGCTGGATTTGTTGGAAGGTGAATTCTTGTTATTCTCAATTTTTCTTTTTTTAGTACTTGAATTCTTCTTCTTTTTGTTGCAGGGTTTGAGTTGTACTTTTTGTGGGTATAATGAATTTACAGGTTTTTTTCTCGATCTTTTGTTGGCCATTGTTCTTGTTAGTTGTGTACTTGTGTGATTGGGTTTAACCCTAAAACCTTTTTATGGTTCAAAAGTGTCATGTTTTTTCAAAGTGGAATGTTTGGCGTAGTGAAGAAGATTGTCACAAGTCAACAGTCAACAGCGGTTCAATAAAAAAGTATATTAACACAATCATATTTTGCTAAATCATTTAGCGTGCGTTTGGTATGTTGACATGAATGACAATGGGTATGAGTTTGATAGTAGTGGTGGGTCCTTCACCTATGAAAGATCCATACCTGGCTCTCTTCATGTATATGGAGTATGAATAATATATATCATTCATTACCATAGTGGTGGGGCCCCTCATCTTAAACAAACACCTTTAATGATGGGAAGAAGTATCTTTTCTAAATTATATTGCATTCAAGACACTCTAAAGGGTAAAATTTAAAATTCATACTGTTTAACTTGCTTATTATAAAAATATTTGTGTTAATTTTGCACTTAATACATACACACATATTACAACTAAAAATTTAAATATCTTAATGTGCAGCCTATCATGTAACAGCCCATTCATTAACTTTGTAATATGCGGCCTATTATGTAACAACCCATTCATTAATTTTGTAACAGCCCATTAACTCTCATTAACTTGTGATGACCACAAAAAGGATATAATCATCCTCCCCACACACCTGTTCATCATACTAGAAACCCCAACTCCCCAGATCTAGTTTCCGCAATTGGGTCTCTGACGAAGAAAGCAGACCCATAATCCTTCTTCAATCTCGATCAACACCCAAATCATCAACAACCCAAAACCAATCCCCACAAACCCTTGACAAATCAACTCTTTTCCTATCTATCTCTGCATCTTATTATCTTTATCCATCTTTTATTTCAGTTATGACCCATTTCAATCTTTATTAATCCGGCGTTATATATCTTTTTCGCCTAGAGGTGAAAATAAAATTACACAGGTACCCGCAACCGCAACGCGCAGGTACCTGACCATTTTTTCATTATTTGTTAAAGTTTGTTTTAAATAGGTAAAAACACATTAATGTGTCCAGATAGTAATGTGTAGAAACAAGGTATTCGCACGTTACAACAGCGAACACATTGTGATTAAAATTCAGATATCAAAAAAATAACAATGACAGGCTAATTAACTTAGAAAAACATGAAGAAAATGATCTCGGTTCGGTTCATCCGTTTTACCAGTCCCGACGGTCCTCTCATGTTCATTTTCGGATTGCTGTCGGCTAGCTGAACCGGTGGCGATTTTGGTTCCCGGTTAAACCTGTTGAACCCGTTGGTTAGTTCCGGTTTTTAAAACCATATGTATCATCAATTTGTTTGCATATAAACTATATAAAGGTTTGTATATTTTATTACTTTGTACAATATGTTTATAGCTACAAGGACTTAAATGTAACTAAGAGGAAGGATCTAGAATCCCTCCTATAAGCCTTAAAGTGGCCAGCCCTAGGGGGTGTGTGTGGAGTTTTTGAAAAGCTTGAAACTTAGCTTGCACTCCAAGATTTGATTAGCCATATAATAAACCCTCATGATTCATTATTAGATGATTTTTGAAAAACCTAGCAAGCTAATTTTCTCTTTCATACACCCCCTCTATGTCAAGGGTTTTCGATCT
Source organism: Chrysanthemum seticuspe (assembly GCA_019973895.1). NCBI lineage: Eukaryota > Viridiplantae > Streptophyta > Magnoliopsida > Asterales > Asteraceae > Chrysanthemum > Chrysanthemum seticuspe. The sequence goes on along the minus strand of BPTQ01000001.1, from coordinate 219,445,488 downwards.
TGGCTAACATCAAAGTGATTTGTGTTAATACAAATAAACCGTAAAAACGTTTAATAATATTTAGCGATATCTCTGTGTTTTGTTGATAACAAATATAATGCTATCATAAGTAAAATTATAAGGATACATGTTATTTTTGTAAAACATTTACATATATTTATTTAATACAAATTGTTGTAATAGTTTATTAGGATGGGTAAAAATCACAACCCATGGAGCATATCCATAACCCATGGTATTGACTCATACCCATTTGACTAGATGCATTGCATCTATTAGATACATTGTATCTAATGAAAATACCCATGGACCAACCCATAACCCATGACCCATGACACATAACCAAAAAACCCATGGGCAAAGAGGAGCGTCTCACGGATCCCTTAAGGGAGGGATCCGTGGGATCTGTGGAATAGTAGCAAGTTTTGCCTATAAATAGAGAGCCATTTCTTCATTTCTCTTCACCCCTCTTCTTCCTAAATCTCCCATATACTCTTACTCTCTTCTAACAAAAGATCACTTGATCTAGAGAGTTTTTCTTCTTTCTTCTATTGTGATTCTCATAATAGGTCCTTCTCTAAGGCGAGATCACGAGCTCACTACAAGTCATCCAAGCAAGGGGTCCTTGATTGATTTGTTCCTCCACAAGATTTCTGTAGCAAAGATCTTGTACTTGATATTTCACATAATTGTTGTGTAATAGTCGTGTTGGTTTGGTCCTCTGTGTTACGGACTCGGTATTTAGCTTTTTACCGGAAAAAGGTGTAAGCAACGTTGTGTAGGCTTCTCCGCCAAGTTGAAGGAGTTTGTTGACATAGTGCTTGAACTCTCGAGTAGGTGACTCGGGGAGTGGAGTAGGGAAAGGAAGGTGTCCTTGTAGCCGAACCACTATAAATCGGTTGTGTCATTTCTTTCCCTTGCTTTACTTTACTTACTTTCGTCACTCTTAGATCTATACTTTATCTTCATCCTTACGATTTCACATAACATCGAATCTAAAGTTTTTGAAACTAACTTAAAATCGGCATAACTATTCAACCCCCCCCCCCTTCTAGTTTTCCACAATTGGCATCAAGAGCTAAGTTTATAAAAGTTTTAAAGTAAACCGTATTTTAAAAACTTTTCGATCAATATGGGTTCTGAAAACTATAAGGAAGGGCAATCTATGCAACGACCACCACTACTTGAAACTAATGGTTTTTTATATTGGAAAAATAGATTCGAAACGTATGTGAAGTCAAAAGATATTGATCTTTGGTACATCATTGTTGAAGGCGATTTTGAAGCTACATCGAAAGATGATAAAGGAAATTTAGTTAACATACCTCATGGTAAACTCACCGATGACATTAAGAAAAAGCTTTCCAAAAATATTGAAGCTAAAATGGTTTTATATAATGCTTTACCCAAAAAGGAATTCGAAAGAATTTCTATGCTTAAAATTTAAAACCTCTAAAGAAATTTGGAATTCTTTAGTTGTAACTCATCAAGGTAATCAACAAGTTAAAAATAATAATTGATCTATTTGTTCAACAATATGAACAATTTTCAATATCGGATGAGGATACTATAGATCATTCTTTTGCTAATTTTAATACTATTATTACATCTTTACAAGCACTTGATGAATCTTTCTCTAGCCGTAATCATGTTAGGAGATATCTAAGGGCACTTCCATCCAAGTGGAGATCTAAGGTGACGGTAATCGAAGAATCTAAAGACTTGTCAATCCTCACCCTTGATGAACTCATAGGCAATTTAAAGTCTATGAGCTTGTCCTCGCTAAAGATTTCGAAGCCTCAAAAGTGAAAGAGAAACACAAATCTCTTGCCCTTAAAGCCAAGAAGGTCTCAAGCGATGAAGAGAACTCCTCTTCGGATAGTGACGACAAAGAGTATGCCATGGCGGTAAGGGACTTTAAAAAGTTCTTTAGAAGGAAGGGAAGATACGTCAAACAACCGTATGACGACAAGAAAGGATTCCAGAAAAGCAAAGAGGACAAGAAGCCAAGGGATGATCGTGCTTGCTTTAAATGTGGGGACCCAAACCACTTTATTAGTAAGTGTCCCAAACGGGATGATCAAAAGGCATTTGTGAGCTGTTCATGGGGAATGAGCGAGGAGGAGGACGAAGAAATGTGTCTCATGGCAAATGACGAAGTATGTCACGAATACTATAGTAGCTCATCATTAGATGATGATTCATTGCATAATGAATATGACAAACTTTTCAAAATTAGCTTAAAAGTAATTAACAAAAAAGAGTTTTTGAAAAATCAAAACCAACGTTTAGATAAGGAAGTCATAGAGTTAAAGGCAAAATTGAAACGTCTAGAAAAGGGCAAAATAGCAAGTGGCGAATGTGAACTTTGCGTTCAACTTCAAACACTAGTTGATCAACTAGATTCTAAGATTGCTAGAATGAGTACTAATACTCTAGATATGATACTAGATAGTGTTAAAACTGGAAACAACCAAAAAGGTTTAGGTATTCAGCAACTTGATGCGTTAACTAGTGAAAACAAAGAAACATAATTCGTAAAAGCAATAGAAAAACAGTTCACTGTTGTGGCGGATCCCACGGATCCCACGAAAATGGAACCGGCTAGTGTACAGCCAGGGATCCGTGGGTCTGCTGAAGCAAACAGTGGTAAAAACATAGCTTCCTCTTCTAGAACTGATTTTGTAATTGTTAGTAAGAAGAAACCAACTCATGTTACCATTAGACAACCACCCCCAAGATATAATCAAAGTTTTGTAAGAAACAAAGGTCCATCATTTTTAAAACCAAACACATCTAGGAGACCTAATAATGTTTACCCGAGAAGTAACCATCAAATGGGATGGAACCCAAATATGCAAAATGGTTTTCCATTTCAAAACTTTGCATCATGGAATGCATATTCACCTTATCCATACATGTCTAACATGAATGGAATGTTTAACACTAATGGACCAATGAACAAATGGGGACCAAACTTTTGAGTTAATTGTTTTCTTAGGTGTGCTTAAAGGTCGACCTAGACCCGGATGAATGGGTCAAGGATAGCGGGTGCACGAGGCACATGACCGGCAATAAAGATCTATTCTCCACATATGAATCCTTTAATGGAGGTAATGTGGTGTTTGGAAATAACAAAAGTAAAATCATCGGTAAAGGTACAATTTCTAACAAATCTCTAACCATTAACGATGTGTGTCACGTAGAAAACCTAAACTTTAATCTCTTAAGTATATGACAAATATGTGATAAAGTGCAACGTACTTTTTAACGAGACCGGTAGTAAGATATTTAAAAATGGCATAACCATAGGAAGAGGAATTAGGAAACATGGAGTCTATGTCATTAAAATTGGTAATGAACCTAAAGACAAACTCTGTCTTACTTCTATGGATAATACTTCGACCCTATGGCATCGAAGATTGGGTCATGCCAATATGCGACTTCTTCAATCGCTATCATCCAAAGATCTAGTAAGAGATCTACCTAAATTAAAATATGAACATCACTTTTGTGATGCTTGTAATGTAGGAAAACAAGTCCATTCTAGTCACAAAGCTAAAAACATGGTGTCTACAACTAAGTGTCTAGAATTACTACACATGGATTTATTTGGTCCATCCGCTATCCAAAGTTATGGAGGCAACTACTACACTTTGGTTATAGTGGATGATTACTCTAGGTACACATGGACTAAATTTTTAAAGAACAAAACTGAAACGTTTAATTACTTTGAAATATTAAGCAAGAAAATCCAAAGACAAATAGGAAGTCCTATAGTGTCTATTAGAATGGATCATGGTAGGGAATTCGATAATGAAGTGCAATTTGGAGCTTTTTGTGACGCTAATGGTATTACTCACAACTTCTCGGCTCCTCACACTCCACAATCGAATGGGGTAGTTGAAAGAAAGAATAGAACCCTACAATAAATGAGTCGCACCATGCTAAATGAGAAATCCATACCTCAAAAGTTTTGGTGCAATGCCGTTGATACCTCAACATACATACTTAATCGAGTCTTAATTAGACCAATTTTAGGTAAAACTCCATACGAGTTACTTCGAGGCAAAAAGCCTACGTTAGATCACTTTAGAGTCTTTGGTAGCAAATGTTTTCTACTTAACACTAAAGATTACCTTACAAAATTTGATCCTAAATCAACCGAATGTATCTTTCCAGGTTACTCTCCTAATAGCAAAGCTTACGTCATATTAAATAAAGAAACAATGAAGGTTGATGTGGAGTCCCAAACCTTGGATCTAGAACACTTAGCTTGTAAATGTATTAGTTGCCTTGGATGGTTCCAAAACAACAATGAGAAACTTTGTTGTGAATACACACAAGTATGCGGAATCTACTTGTATGCACTTAGAAGATTTAATGCAAAGACAATGTAAACAAAGTATAACACCAACAGCTTCAATATTATTAAGCAATAATACGAGTACTCTCCTAGTACTAGGGTTTACAACCTTGAAGCTCTACTTTAGACGGCTAGAATATGAGATGTATGTTTAACCTAGCTAGGATCTCCTTTTATACACTAAGGAGATCCATTAAAGAGATAACTATGATGTTATAACTCTTACACGACATTCCATACTTACATCAGTACAAACTTAAAGCTATCAGTACTAACTTTCTCACTATCAGTACTAACTAGTTAATACTTATCATTTAACACTATCAGTACTAACTCTACTGAAATAAGTATTAACTCCCAAAAAGCATATTCCCAACAATCCTCCCCTAAACTTGTGATTGGGTTTCAGAATCACAAGTTTTCTTCAGTCTTTGAGGATTCTTCCAAACATCACTTTCTGCTAGGTCTTCCAGCCTGATCAAAAAACTTTATCAGCAACTCCTTAGCCATCTCAACTGCATTGCCCATCTTTAGCCCTGCTGTAAGCATTTCCAAAAGTGTTCCTAGGGCAAGAGGGTAAGTTCTTTCAACCAGCATGTAGATGTCTGTCCCATTGCTTGTAGTAACCAAGTGTAGTCCACATGAATCCAACAATGTCCAAGACAGTTCTTCCTCACCAGTTTGATACTTCCATTGTTCTCCAGCTGGGTCAGGTTCAAATATATTCTGCAACTCAAAAAGTAATTCCAGATTCTTGTCATTATCTGGATCTCTATTCTTGAACCTGTTCTTGACCAATTCCCATAACTTGAGCAAATCATCCATGTCTATAGAAGCAAACAGATCGACCAGATACAAGTAAGCACTTGTCCTTCCACATGCTCTGTGAATCTGCCAATGTCTTTTTCCATCTTCAGTGTAAATATCCCAGCCAAGTATTGGATACCTAGTGTTGATGGGTTCTGAGTATAAGGCATCTTCTGGAGACTCAATCAACATCATCTGATTCAGTTCCTCTTCAGTAAGTCCACCTTCATCTTCAGATTCTTTCAATCTTTTGGGTGCAGATGAGGAACCTTCTTCTTCAGATGGTCTTTTGAAACTTGTAATGGGATCAATGGGTTGTGAGCTTTTGATGAAATCAGCATCTGACATAGACCTGAAGTTGAGTATGTTTCTTTGAGTTGTGTCAGCCAGCTTTTGAAGAGTTTCCCATGCCAATTGGTTGAGCTGCTTCAAGGTCTTCTTATCTTCACCTTGATACTTAATATATTTGCACAGGTACATCTTTTGTTGACTCTTGTTGGGAGGTTTTGAAGCCTTTTCCACTTCCCTTTGCTGTCTGAATTGGCTTTGTCTTCTAGCCAATATTTCACTGAATCTGAGCTGCTTCATTAATACTTTTTCCTTGATCCTGTTGCAGCTTCTGCTGTACCTCCTGAGTAGCTTCAACTCTGGCTCTCATGTCATCCCAAGTCTGCCAATCTTCTTTAATTTTAGTCATCTTTTTCTTCTCTTTCTCAGCAGCCTCTTTCTGCAATTCTTGCTCATCCCACTCTGCTGCAAGTTGTCTTGCTGCTTCTTCATTTAACCTCTTAATCTCCTTCTTTTTCTTAGGTACTTCCAATAGAATGCCTTTGCCCTTGTCTTTGGGATCTATCTTTGGAAGAAGTTGGAGATGGTGGAGCACTTCCTTCTCTGATGGATACTCCTTTTTCTTTAAGTTTTGTTGCTGCTGGTTTGGTCTTCTTTCTCAAATATAGGACATGAGGCTTCTTGTAGGTTGGAGAGATAGGGACTGAGTTCTTCAAGCTTTGAAGTCCCAGAACTGCATGTGTTTCCCTATTCTCTTCATTAGTGTCTTCTTGTGGTGTAGTGGTGGTGATGGTAGCCTCTGTGTAACATATTGGATTTCACAAACACATCATATCACAATCAAAAGAGGCGTACAAGATGAGGTTTTAGAGAGAGAAAGAGTTAGAGGTTTGGGAACTTAGTGAGAGAAAATGAAAGTATTATTATGAGCTCCAACTCTCTACCTTGGGAGGTAGAGAGTATTTATAGTCTTACACAAATCGCCACCTACGGGCTGTGGATCAGGCATATAGTGGGTAAAGACCCGTCCGTCCTCCACGGTGTTACTTAACTAAATACTACTAAACATTAAATAATCTACGACTACGAGCTTTCTAACGATTACATATACTTGAGGTGACCGACTCTTTAATAACTGGATTTACTAAATCCTAACAATCTCCCCCTAAGGGAGGTCACCTCAAAAATACATAGAATACAAACAGATATTACAATTAGATTGTTCTTGGTTTCTTGTTAATGTTCTTTGCTCTGTAGCTCGTTGTCATTGATTCTTCATTATTGCATGTTTGGATAATCAATGTGGAGGTCTTTAACTGATCCACGTGATGATGAGTTTTGAGCCAGCATTGATATCATAATAAATCTCTGACTCTTCCATTGTGGTGTTTGTATTATGTGATGTTGTGACATTTGGACCGACATGCTCACATTCTGGATCATGATATATTCTCATCAGAGTAGCGGAAGCTTTCGTTGATTCATGATATTGGCAGCAGCGTAGCAGAAGCATAGAGTGAAAATATCAGAGTCATTGATGCACTGATGAGTGTGTAAATACTCATCATTTTTGGTTAAATCTGAACTGCAAAACGTTTAAAAATGCTCAGAAATACATCAAAATACTGAAAATATCTCAAAATTGCATTTTATATGTTTCAGATGCAAAATGTTCAAAATCAGATGAAAAATGAGCAAAGTTTGCATAATTGGCAGTTTCAGTCCCCCAAGTTTCTAAAATTGTCAAAAATAGTCCCTGAGCCCTAATTTCAAAAGAAAAATCACCAAAGGTCCTTTTTAAATCATAACTTGTCAAAATTAGTCCTTTGGTGAAAAATATAAAAAGTTTGAGAAAATTACAAGTTTGGTCCTCCAACTTTGAAAATTGGCAAAAATGGCCCCTGGAAAATTGAAAATGTCAAGATTGGTCCTTGTATTATGGAAGCTTGTCACTTTTAGCCCTTGGAGAAACTTTGTTGAATTGGCAGCTTTGGTCCTTGAACTTTCAGAATTTACAAAAGAGGCCCTTGATAATTATTAAACCCTTTTAAACCTTTTTGGACCTGCCAATTCTCCTTGGACCCTGCCAACCTTTGGACCCCCTACTTTTGGACCCCCTTTATTATTATTAGCCGGTCAAACTTTGGTCAAATAAAACACCCCTTGGCGCCAAATTCAACCCTCTTCCCAACTGCTTCTCTGCAAATCACCTGCATACACTCCAAACCCATCCCCCCAGCTCACCTTGTTCCCCCTCCTCTCCTACCCTCCAAAACACATTAAATGCAGTCCTTTCCCCCAACACTCAACCCCAACAGGTCATAAACCATTTCCCGCCAAAAAAGTGATGAATGGCCAAGATTGCCTAAAGTGATCCAAGGGTCTCAAATAGAGGTGGGAAAAGCTCAGAAACAAGTGGGGAGTTGATTGGAGTATAAAAAGAAGAAAGAGGAGAAGAAATAGGAAGTAGCTAGTTTTTATAATTTTCTTAAATGTCGTTTTTTTCTTAAAGTGTATTAGTTTAAATCAAATGTTGTAATTTCAGTTTGTTTGTATCACATTTAAGTTGAAACATTGTTGTATTGTGCTTTTAAGTATCAATCTCAAGTTTTTTATATAAGTTCTAAGCCCCATGTTTACTGTTGCCATTTCAGTTTTAAAATTCTATTGTCAAAGCTTTTATTAACTTATTCTTAAGCTCAATTAAGTCATTTAAGCTTACTTTAGCCTTTGAGTAAGCCTAAATTCAATTTTAAGCAAGTTTGTTCCATGGTCAATGAAAGTCAAACTGAGCTAGAATTTGGAATGGTGATGATAATAGTTGTTGCAGAGGATGGAATTGGGTTGATATTGAGCTAGGATAGGGTTTGGATTAGGCTAGTGTTCATTGGGTGTTGTTTGCAAGCCATTGTGGCTGGACTTCTTGTAAGTTTCACTTGTAGCTTATTAAACAGTAGCAAGTATCATTTCCATTTGATCAGTTATAATTTTGCTTGTAGCTGTTTTATTAGCTGTGTTTCATCATATTGGATCTGTTTTTAATGATGGATTAGATCTTAGTTTGTGTTTTGGCTTTGATACACTGCATTTACTATCATAAAGTGGTGTTTGGATTAGGATTAAAACTAAGCTAGAGATTAAAATATTGCAATAGATCAGTTGGTTAAGGTCTGCTATAGTAGTTTGCATCCATATCTGTCACAATTTTGCTTCAGTTTCTCATAAAAGTCAAAATAATTTGGTAACTGTTCTTGTTTTCATGCCTGTTGAAATCAGTTGTTCAAATCATTCCATATGGGTTAAGACTTTGATAAACCAACTTTTTATAGTTTCATTTCATCATACTTCATCTTAATCAGTACAACATTTGCTTCTAAATCTCACAAAAGTCAAATTTCATAACTGTTCTTCATAAGTCAACTGTGTCAAAAAACCAGTTTGTGCAGAACTTGCAGACACTGCACAGTGCTTGTTTTAAGTAGTTGGGGTCTGATTTTTGGTTTAGGTGTAGTCTGCTAGGTGGTCTTCAAGACCACATATCTGTTTTTGGCTCAAGCTCTTTTGATAAGCTAGTGCATAAGCTCAAACATAAGACCTGATCACTGTTCTGCTGTCTAAATCAGTTAGCTTAATTCATAGGTAATCTGCTTATTTGAGGATAGGAGTAGCTTAATTTAGTTGGTTTTAGCTTATTTCAGTATTATTTAGCTTGTGTAGAAGTTTGGTGGCTTATTGGGTTAGTTAGCTTATTTAAAAGTGCTTATTTGCTTCAAATTTACACTGCAACCCTTATTTCTCATACATAAGCATCACATTTTATATTTTTCCTAGAATTAGAATAACATTTTAGAATTTTCCTGAGATTTTCATAAATTTTGGCCACTGTTTAGTATTTTTCTTAATTAAAAATAGTTTTTAATAACTTTTAATTAGCTTTAATAGCAAATAATTAAGAAAAAGTTCCAAAAAAAATAATTTTTCAATTTTCCCAGTTTAAGAAAAATATAAAAAGCATAAAAAATATTTTTCCTTATTTTTCCCCTTTTATTTGGTATTTTTCACAATTTAAATTAGATTTAAATAGATTTAAATTCATAGAAAATAGAAAATTAATCAGAAAAATACAAAAATAGTTTTGAAAATTCTCTTTTGATATTTTAGATTTTTCTAAGTCATAATTTTATTTTTCTAGCTTTATTTCATATTTTCTTGTATTTTAGGTTAACATTTAATAGTTAAAAATAGTTTTTAATTAATAATAATTAGATAATAGTTGTAAAAATAATTTTCTTTTTCTAAAAATTTTCTTTTATCATTAGGTTTGTAAAAATATCATTTTCATATTTTTAGGATTAATATTGTGTAAGTTTCACGTTTTCATTTGTACGTTACGTAGTTTTTATTTCAGTTTTATTAAAACATAAAAAACAAAAAAAAAACATCATTTTAAATATAGTGATAGCGTTTATTTAATATTTTTTATCTTTTTAATTTCCTTTAATTTGCATTTAAGCCGTTGTAATTTGTTGGCTTTTTCTGTAGTTATAATCATATCAGAACTCCTTTTTCTGTTCAAATTTCTCGATCACTATACGTTTGGTAATCCATTGCATAGCTCGCTGGGACATAACGACCCGGGGAAACACTATACTCCCCAGATCTTCATTGAGTTCGTGCTTAAGCTGTTTTAAGTTTCTTACAGTTGGCCATTCACAAGTGGTCAGCTTGCGTGAGAAAACTTGACGATTTTGCACGGATCATGCACTAATCATGATTTCTTTAGAAATTAATGTGTTGTGTGAGCATGCAGCTATGCATTGACCGCTTCATTCTGATCAGCTGCAAACGTCGGGCGTACCTGCATACAACAGTTAGCAATAAAGCGCATGAAAGTGTCTTTGATCACTTCCGTTGAATTGAGGTACACGGCCCACGGTTCCCCATTGATCAGTATAAGTACTGCCTGTGATCAGGTATAATTCCGAAGAATTTCCTTGACAGGGTTTCGCAGCTGTTCTAGCTGTTCTCAAACACGAACGTCTCAAAGAAGACAACACGGAGTGAGTGAACCAGCGAATTGAGATTCACTGATTGATGAGAAGAGATTTGAACAACAATCGTGTACCGCTCAATAGAAATTGTTTTTGCAATACAATGAAGGTTTTAATGAAAATCAATTATCAATCATAAACACCTTTTATTTTGAAATGTTAGTACACAGTCGATGTGCTAAAGAAAGGAGTTTTTAAGCACAACGACCGGTTTTTCAAAGGTATCCGTCAATCCATAACCTGAACCAGGATTTATTCAAAAGATTGAATCGCCCCATTGTTTCTGTTCAGTTGTCACATGGTTGATCTATTAGATAGATCTCACATGCCACCCACCAGGAGCTTGTTTGATGTTAGCTCCAAAAGGCTTTCCATCTTCATTGTGAATATGTTTGCATATCACTCAGATGTTCTGGCAATACCACAAGGATAATGCGTAGGACTCATAAGATATAATCTCTCTTTCCACATTGTGTGAAACAGAGAGTCTTCATTGACAGTGTCCTAGAGAGATTTAAATGATGATCTCGTGGCTCTAGACTCAATTGTGCATATTTGGTTCCTATGCCGGAGACTAGGGAGAGAGACTCCTTCTTCAATATCAACAAACTCTAAGAGAAAGTCGATAGATAATGTAGGTTCCCCGTGAGAATGAAACAAGCCCTTTTAATAGGAACTTGTGTAGCTTGGGAAGTTGAAGTGCAGTGCGTCACTGGGTCCATGACGTCTTGTCTTCAATACCGATGTTACCTTGGTAACCACCAATAGCATATGAATTGAACCCGGTTTCTGTCCTAAGGTTGAATAAATGGAGGGCTATTTCTTTTCACCCTTTTTCACATTCAATTCTTTTTCATTCTTCAACCCCTTCAGCGCTTACCAAGACTTCATAACTAGAACCTTGTTGGGTTTATTCCAGTACTAGCTCAGTCTCAGTCCGCACTCTTCCCATATCTCATTTTTCTCCTTTTATCATCATACCTAAGAACTCTACACTATCTAGTGGATTGTCCCTGGGTAGATCCCTCCGGTTCTGGCGGATCATGGGAACAAATACATAACGTTATCATCCTTATATCACCATACATAAAGTAAATTTGGCGGTCTATTTGGTATTGTTCATCTGCCATTGGAACCAATCGAAAACCATTTGAAAACCAATCCAGATACTTGTGATATATTATCAAAGCATTTTGTACCTGAATTGTTTTTGATATTTTTAGAAAAAGAGCTCACCCTCAACATGTGCATCATGTATTTGAAATCGTTTTATCACACGGAGGCAAGAGGAAGGATTAACTTCTTTGATTACCATTTTCTAAAAGATATCAACATCACTTCCCTGATTAAATCAAGTAGATAAAGCATATTGGGGAAGGATGAGGTTTTCATAATTTTGCTCCCCCTCAATATGTGCCTCGAGGTTTGAAAGAATTTTGCACATACTAGAGGGAACCTGCACTTAGAGACAAATGAATCACGTTTCAATTCTTTGTGGTTTTTAAAAGATGCTCCCCCTCAACATGTGCATGGAAAATTTGAAATCGTTTGGCACATGTGGGTAGGAAAGCTAGCTAAACACTTATGAAACCATTTATCGAATTATCAGTTTAAATCCAATTTAAATCACAAATTCTCCTCCGATCACAATTTTCAAATCATTTGAGATTTGTGATCTCTGTAGATTTAAATTGATTTTTGAAAGCTTTTGAGGAAAATTATGACTTGATTATGAAAACATTTTAACTAATAAGGATCGGATTTTGAGACTTTAAACTCCATTGATTAAACATGCATGATTATCTTTTAAAAACAATTGAATGACAAATAACCTTTTGATTTAATTGAAATCATTCTCCCCCTCAATCAATGACATAAGTTGTTGATTGAGAGATAGATATTTTTGACAAACGTTAAGTCCAAATGATTTTCAAAAATAGAGTCCGAGTTATTTTTCAAAGCAATTAGTTTTCATTAGATAGTAAGTAATTGTTTATAGAATCAGAGCATGAGTTTTGAAAAACAAGATAAAGCATGGCTCTGTTCTTTCTTTGAAAAACGGGTTACTGCCTGAAATGACAATAAACCATTTTTTCATTTTTTCATTTTTTTTATGAACATTCGAACAACATCTAAAGTCCCGTGTCATTATTTGAATGACATCACAAAGACCGTAGATATTATCGAATGGAGAAAAACATGACAAAAAGACAATATTTTTAGGAATTTTTCAAGATTTTTCAATTTTTTTTTAATAGATTTTTGAAAGTTTTATATTTTTCTATTTGCTTTTTGTAGGTTTTGTAATTTTGTATTTTGCTTTTCGAATAAATATTTACAAGAAATGGATGAAGAAAGACCTTTTACTCCTCTTCTTCCTCTTGAAGACGTTTAAGTGTTTCCGGTTGAAGACTCTTTAGACCAAGTTGTGGGAGGATAAACTCAAAACGTTCTCTAGGAAGAGCTTTGGTGAAGATGTCTGCTAATTGGTATTCGGTTCTCACAAAATAGAGTTCCACCACACCGTTTTCTACTTGCTCCCTGATGAAATGATGTCGAATGTCGATGTGCTTTGCTCTTGAGTGTTGAACGTTGTTGCATGAAAGAGCAATAGCACTTTTATTATCACAGTACAGAGGAATTTTGTTGAATTCAAAGCCCTAGTCAGATAATTGGGATCTTATCCATAGGATTTGAGCACAACAAGATGACATGGCTATGTATTTAGCCTCTGTAGTGGAAATAGAAGTACTCATTTGTTTCTTTGAAGACCAACTCACAAGCTTATCACCCAAAAACTGAGCACCTCCAGACGTATTTCGACGTGTATCTTGACATCCTGCATGATCAGCATCTGCATAGGCTGTTAGTGACATACCTGTGTCCTTCGGGTACCAAAGTCCCATATTGATGGTTCCTTGGAGATACCGAAAGACCCGTTTAACCGCTTCAAGGTGCTTTTTGGTAGGCTTAGCCTGATATCTGGCATACATGCAAACAACGAACAGAATGTCTGGTCTACTGGCTGTGAGGTACATCAGGGATCCAATCATACTACGATATTTCGTTTGGTCTACCATGATCCCTAAGTGGTCCTCATCCAGTTTACTACGCTCTATCATGGGAGTGTCAACAGGGTCACTAGAATCAAATCCAAATTTCTTTAAAATCTCATTTGCATATTTAGATTGATTTATAAAAATGCCTCCGGGGCTTTGTGAAATTTGTAATCCCAAGAAAAATGACATTTGTCCCATCATTGACATTTGAAATTTGGAACCCATTTCATTTGAAAAACGATCAAATTCATTGGGGTCAGTCGAGGCAAAAATAATATCATCAACATAAATTTGAACGTGAATTAAATGTTTGCCTGACTTTCTGGTGAATAATGTCGGATCAACTGCTCCTTTGCTGAATCCAGTAGATAGAAGAAACTTTGATAGCGTATCATACCATGCCCTTGGAGCTTGCTTCAAACCGTAAAAAGCCTTCTTCAAACGATAGACGTGAGTAGGATGCTCTGGATTCACAAAGCCTTCAGGTTGGCTGACGTATACGACTTCTTTAAGATCTCCGTTAAGAAAAGCCCTCTTTACATCCATCTGATAGACTACCATGTTCTTACTTGCAGCATTAGCCAAGAAAATTATGATTGCCTCGATACGAGCAACAGGATCAAATGATTCTTCAAAGTCAATACCCTCCTCTTGACGGTATCCTTTGCAACCAATCGAGCCTTGTTCTTTAAAAAATCACCATGCTCATCAAGTTTCACTTTGAAGATCCACTTTAGAGCAATGATCATAGCACAATCTAGAGCACGTACTAATTCCCATACATCTAGTCGATCAAAATCATGAATTTCTTCTTGCATGGCATTGAACCAGCTGTCTTCATTCATGGAAGCTTTAACATCCTTTGGTTCGACCTTAGAGAGTACGGAGTTGAAGAAGCACCATAAGGCATCGGTTGCAAGTTGTTTCCATATGGATACTGGACGAGAAGGGTTTCCAATGATGTTGTCCAATGGATGATCATGTGTCCACTTTCTAAGGTGTTCATGTGGTTGTTGTTGAGGAACTGACGTAGCAGAGTCGATATCTCCTGATGAAGATGGTTCTGATGATGATTCAGGAGCAAATATGTTTTCAAATGGAGCATCTTCGGGAGTAGCAAAGGGATTAACTTCATCATGGGTGCCGGAAACAATTCCATGATGTACATTCGATGATTGATGATTTGTTGATGAGACAGAGTGATCAGCAGCATGCGCTTCTTGACTTAATGATATTGAAACTGAAGGGTTGACTTCATTGACAGGGATAGGAGCAGCCTCTGTTGATGGAATTGACATTTCATTAGCATTTGGCTCATAGTGTTCATCAAACATTGGATCAAACAATTTCTTTAAATCATCTTCTGATGGAGGTACATAAGGAGTTGCTGGAGAGGGATTAGAGACAAGAGTAGAACTGATAGGACTACTTGATGAAGGTTGAGATGCGGGTCCAGAACTAGATTGTCCTGGAGCCATTTGCCCGGACAGCTCATCGAACGTGACGTGAATAGTTTCCATGATATCTCGAGTTCTTTTGTTGTAGATTCGGTAACCCTTCTTGTTTGATGCATAACCTACAAAAACTCCAATGTCCGCCTTAGCTCTTAATTTACCTAAATCTTGACCGTCATTCGTTGGATAGCACAAAGCACCAAACACACGAAGGTAGGAGAGATCAGGTTTTCGTTTATGGACAAGTTCATATGGAGTTTTTCCATGAGAGGTATGTATAAGGGAACGATTTTGGGTGTAGCAAGCAGTGGCAATAGCTTCAGCCCAGAGAAACATTGGAACCTTTGAATAAATTAGCATTGTTCTTGCGGCTTCCACAAGAGTTCGATTTCGTCTTTCAACTACACCGTTCTGTTGAGGAGTTCGTGGAACACTTCTTTGATGACTGATCCCAACACTTTCATAAAACTGAATTAAGTCTTTGTTAAGAAACTCTGTGCCATTATCTGTTCGAACAATTCTAACAGTATTGTTAAGTCGAACCTGAAGCTGTTTGATAAGTTTGATGATGACATCTGGAGTTTCATCCTTTGTCCTCAAAAACTTTACCCAAGTAAATCGAGAGTAGTCATCAACAATGAGTAGAATGTATTTCTTCCCATTTATCGTTTGCACTCTCATTGGTCCGCACAGATCCATATGAAGGGTATGAAGAACTTCCATTACTGAGTTTGTGGGTTTTGGTTTGTGGGCATATTTCATGCTTTTTCCCAATTGGCAAGCTGAGCAAAGATGATCTTTTTCATATTTTAATCTGGGTAAGCCTCTGACAAGGTCCTTTCTGGAAAGGTTATTAATGGTGCCGAAGTTCAAGTGATTGAGACGACGATGCCATAACCATGACTTTGGTTTCGAAGCCTTTGACAACAAGCAGATTGGAGAGGACTTCATCATGTCTTCGATAGAGATGGTGTGTAGATTTGAACCATGGGTTCCTCTTAATAGTTCCACACCATCGAGTTCTCTAACAAAACAAGTATGTTTTCTAAATGCCACTTCTAGACCAGAATCACAGAATTGACCAACAGAAAACAAGTTATGACCAAGACCTTCAACATAATATACCTTGGAGATTACACTTTTGCCAACTACATAGTCACCATAACCCATAATTGCTTCAAAATGGTCGTTCCCGAATCTAACAGTCCCGATGAATTTACTCACGAAGTTCATGAGCCGCGAGCGATCACCAGTCATATGCTTGGAACAGCCTGAGTCCATGTACCACAGAACGATTTGAACGATCTGCAGTTGAACACATACAAGAATGGATAACTGGATAATTGAGAACCCCATGCAATAATGGGTTCCACTTGGTTAGTAACAGTGATTGGAACACCCACATCAGAAGTAGAAACAATGGAATCATTAGAAATAGATGCAGTGCTAGTGTCCATATTTGACCTATTCAAAGTATGTTCACTTCTTAAGGGAATAGTTCTACCAGTAGGCATCCATTTTCTAGTAGGCATTGACTTAGCAAATTTAGGGCAAAACTCATTAACCTTACGCCCAGTAGGTATCCATTGATAACCTATATTACTAAATTTCCTTCCTGTGGGTTTCCACTGTTTTCTAACTTTCTTTTGCCTTTGCCTTTTAGCCTTCTTAGCTTGATTTTTAGCATTAACAGTTTTAACAGGGCATTTGACAGCATTAGACAAAACATTCACACCACATTCATGATTAGTAACAGAAATCAAGCAGTCATCATTACATGGTTTGCGAATAGTAGCAGAATTCGAATTAATTACAGTACGCTTATAGCTAATACTAGAATCAACACGATTCGTTTTATTCAACTCAAACTTAATATTCCTAGGGTGATCTTCTACTTTCTTCCAATGCACATTCTTAGCTTGCGAGGTCCTATCTTGCTTGTTATTGCCTGGAGGCTTTGACCCGCTTGCTTTAATGTCACTGATTACTCCTGTAGAGGGAATTATGGGAACATTAGTTGGTTGATCTACTTTTTGCATTCCTGAACTAGAAGTGCAGGGATCTGAACTACTTGAAGGCACATTAGTGTTCACTTTCTTAAGACTGGGCATAGAATGGTTTGTATGCTTGGCACTAGGCATAGAACAAGGCATCACAGCTTTTCCTTTCGTACCTAAGGATTTAGGACATGTTGCTATTAAACATTCTAGCAGCTCTTGAGATCGTTTGGCCTGAATGCAAGCAAACCTAATTTCTCTATCAATAGGCTTATTTAGGAAATCCTCTTCCACGATCTCACGGAGACATTCTAGACTATCCTTAAGGTGAGCACAATAGTTGTGAAACACAGGTTCATTATTCCTAAGATGAGGAGGAATGTATTTAACAGTCACAGTATATTTGCAGTCTGAGGATGACATTGATGCAACATTCTCATTAAAAACAAGTGGCAGTTTCCCTTTTTCCTGACTCCTCAGATTCTCAATTTCTTTTTGTAAAGACGTTATTTTTTCGTTGTTTTTGTCACGAGTGACTTTCATTGAATCATATAACTCTTTCATGTGTCGTTTAACTTTTTCATTTTCTTCTAGAAAACTTTCGTTTTCCTTTTGTAAAGCATTAACTAAGTTTTGAAGATGAAAAGTTTGAGAATACTGAGAATCTAAAGGAGGAGGCATTTGGGAGCCAGTCACATTGTTCTTTTCACCCTTTAATTGAGAGATTTGGGCTTTCAACTTTCTGATCGTGTTACAATGAGCTTGAATCTGTTTGTCACGTTTGTTTATCTGAAAAACTGCATCAAACTCTGGAACATCTGAGGATGTCTTGATATTTGAGGTTTTGACATTTTCTTTAAGATGTTGATATTTTAGTTGTAAATCAAAATGATCAACTTCTAGTTTAGAAAGATGTTTTACCAAATTATCGTGATCATCCTAATCAAGTTTCTCATTTAGTTCTGAGTTTTTGTTTTCAAGCTCAATGACACGATCATGGGAAACTTTCAATGCAATAGATAATTCATGAAATCGAGAAGCAGTAATAGAGTGCTTAGTAACAGTATAAAACACATCTTGAGCAACACAACTCGAAATCAAATTCTCATTTAAGATGTGCAAGTTTTTCCTTTCAACTTTATTATATTTGAGTTCATGTTCATAATCATTGACTTCAACTATCATTGCATCAAATTCCTTTTCCATTTCTTTAATATCTGAGTTTATCCCTTTTTGAAGACTCTCAAATTGACCTTTTAATTGTTTGAAGAAAGGCATGACCTCAGTTAAATAACATTATTTAGTTTGCTCAAAACCCCTTTCCCCCTCAGTTATCCCTGTAGGTGTGATTCTCTTCTTACACGTTTTCTCAAAATCAACAAACAGCTGATAAACAACATATAGGCTGATTAAGGTCTTGCTATTAGTGGCAATAGATCTAGGAACTAAGTGCATTGGTGTGTTAGGAGGATACACAGTTGCTTGAGGCAATTTTCTACAAGGGGGATTCTTTTCAACAAGATTTTTAGCTTTTTGCATATCCATATCCTTTTTCCAGAACACTTGTTCAGGGGTTAATAGAGTTTGAGGCTTAAACTTGTTTAAGGATATCCAATTTTCATTAGTGTAATCATGGGGTTTTATCGTTATCTTATTCATTTTACACTCATGATCTTCTAGCTTCTTATTCAATTTCTCCCTAGTGACTTCATCTGATTTCTTATCTTCCTCAGTGCACTCAGCGCAACTAGGTTTCTGCCTAGGCTTAAGGATTTCATTACCATCATAACAATTAACGCTACAACTCGCTACCTTTTACTGAAGCAAGTCGCTACGATGAAAAACACTACGAGAACCAAGTCGCTAGCAAGAAAAACTTCAAAAACACACTTTTCAATCCAAAACAAGCTCAACCACAGTGATTCAAGCTTACCAAATCAAAAACCCAAGCACTTACAATGATTCTAAACACAAAAGTACACCCAAAATTCAAACTTTAATACTAGAAATGATCCAAATGATGCAAAAACCACTAAACTTTTTCAAACTCAAAAACCATCTAAAACCACTAGAAATCCAAGGATATGTAAGAGAGATGATCAAACCATGGCTCTTGATACCATTTGTAACATATTGGATTTCACAAACACATCATATCACAATCAAAAGAGGCGTACAATATGAGGTTTTAGAGAGAGAAAGAGTTAGAGGTTTGGGAACTTAGTGAGAGAAAATGAAAGTATTATTATGAGCTCCAACTCTCTACCTTGGGAGGTAGAGAGTACTTATAGTCTTACACAAATCGCCACCTACGGGCTGTGGATCAGGCATACAGTGGGTAAAGACCCGTCCGTCCTCCACGGTGTTACTTAACTAAATACTACTAAACATTAAATAATTTACGACTACGAGCTTTCTAACGATTACATATACTTGAGGTGACCGACTCTTTAATAACTGGATTTACTAAATCCTAACACTCTGTTGTTGTGGTTTGTTGTATTTCAGCAGCTACTTGCAGGATTGGAGATAGTACTGATTAAATTGCAACATGAGTACTAACTATTGTGCTATCAGTACTAACTACAACACTATAAGTACTAACTGGGATAGTACTTATAGTGCATGTAGGAGTACTGAGCACTTCTTCTACATGTGAGGTTGGCTGAATATCTTCTTCATTGTCAAGGAAAGGGCTTTGCCATTGACCAAACTCTCTTCTTCCTTGAATGTCAGAACTCCTCCCCTGTTTGGTAGAATTCTCTGTTGATGTGCTAGAGATTGTGAACTTGGCCTTCCTTTTGATTGAAGTGGTAACTGGAGAGGCTTCTTCAGTTGGCTTGGAAAGAAGTTTAACTTGATGCTCTAGCCTTTTCAGCTTAAGTAGCATTCTGGTATGAACTTTTGAAGCAACTTTCTTGTGTTCATCCAGTGCAATCTCCAGTGTGTTCACTTTTCTGCATAAAAATCTGTACAAAGCCGTCATATTCTCAAGTGTCAAATTGCCCTCACCACTTCCAGCTGTGTGACCTGCTGAGAGAGGTGGGTCACTGGGCATTTGAGATGCACTCCCAGGCCTAGCCTGAGCAGATACACCCCCCTTTTTAGCCTGTGCCTGAGTCCACCCTGTGATTGTGTTAGGAATTGGAAATTCCATGTTAAAGTGTCGGTCACCCCAATTATGGTTTAGCATATGTTAGCTCGTAGACTTGTAGTTATTTACGTTATTATGTAGTTAATTAGTTAGTCAGTAGCGTAGAATAGTTTAGAGTAACACCGTGGAGGAAGAACGGGTCTTTACCCACTGTATACCTGATCGACAGGCCGATAGGAGGTCGTTATGTTTGTAAGTATAAATACCCCTTCCATCCATGGAAGGGGTGGAGCTTCTCATTCAATCTAACATTTTATTTGTTGGAATCACTCCTAAACAGTATTTCAAGTATTTATATTTCATATGTAATAGGTAGCTTTATTATGGCCTTTATGTTTGTTTAAGGTCAAGCTTATGTAGAAGGCCCATAAGCTTGATCCAAGCCCAATAAGGAATAGGGAAGGAGAGGGAGTGTTGCCCTAGCTCCTTGCCTATATAAACTCTTGTAAACCCTCATTTGAGGGTTGGTTGTTCAAGTTTTTCTCTCATTCATACTCTTTGCATAACCGGTATTACTATACGTGTGTGTGTGTGATTTACTTGTTCAATCGCCTTATCTCTTCTCTTATAAGCTTGTGTTGTAAAACTAGTGATCTAACAGTGGTATCAATCGCCAAATAGTTGGGTGTACTCGTTTGTTTTTGAAGTTTTAGTTTTGGGTCTTACGCGTAAAGATAACGCAATCTTTGGTTATCTTAAAAACTCGTTATTTACACTTTTTAATCCAAGATTCTTGTACTTTCAATGTTTTGAGGTGTTAAAATACTTGTTTTTGGCAAAAAGTTTCAAACTTTACGCGTGGATTTACGTTTTTAAGCTTGTTTTTGTTCGTGGGTGTCGTTCTACGCGTAACCCGTTTAGCAGTTTTGGTACATCAAAATTCACACTTTTATGTTCTTTTGGTACTATTGAAGCTATTCCATAACAAAAAACTGGTTTAGAAACACATTTGGGCAGAATCAAAGTTACGAGTAATCCTACGCGTATCAAAACCCTAATATTACGCGTAAGATTTTCCTTGGTTTGATCTTCAATTTTCTGGTTTATTCCGTGTTTTCTTACTTGGATAAGTCTGAAAATACGTCGACTTTGGATATCTTTTGCACTGTGAAGTGTAAAAGATCATTTGGGCAAAAACCCTAAAATTACGCATAAGCATAAGCTTACGCGTAGAATTCCTACGCATAAGATTCACTTTACGCGTAAACTACGGTCTACGCATAAGGTAATCCTACGCCTACGTTTCTACGCCTAACTTTTGTCTACGCTTAACTTTAGTGTTTTCCCTACTTACGCGTAAGCTAAAACCTACGCGTAACTCCTCATTGTTACGCGTAACTTTTGGTGTTTTTACGCATAAGTGCTACTTGGTTCTTGTTTGTTCTACGCCTAAGGACACTTCATCAACAAAGGTTCATTCGACTACAAAGATCCAATCTTACCACACAAGTTTATCATCATGTCTCAACCACCATACTCTAATTATTTCCCTCACACTTATAATCATCAACAACAACAACAATTAACTCCACAACATCAACAATGGAATCAACAACAAGCTATTTATCAACAACAATTTAATCAGCAACATACTCCACAACTTGGTGCAATTCCACAACCACAAATGGTTCAACCACAACCAAGCCTTCAAGTTTAACCCTACACAACCGATTTCAATCAACATCCATCACGGACCACTATGAAGGAACCCACTTGGTTTGCAAAGATGTGTGAAGCTTTAAGCAACCAACAATCAATTCATGAAGCTGGATCACTTGATAGACCTCCAATGCTCACTCCAGGAAACTACGATCAATGGGTGATAAGGTTCTTTAGATTTTGTGATCTGAAGAAGCCACATGGAAAGTTCTTAAAGAAGGTTATCTTGGAAGGTCCATTTGAGATGCCTACTGTCATTGTACCCGGAGATCCAAATGCTGTTCCACCAAGAGATGAACAAACCAACATTGCTACTGTTGCACAGTTAAATCCTACAGAACTTCTACACTATGAAGCTGATGAACTTGCAATGGAATACATCCTCTTAGGATTACCAAACCCAATTCTTCGTAGTGTTGATGCTCAAAAAACTGCACAGAAAATGTGGGATCATATTCGTCTTCTTATGGAAGGATCTGTACTCAATCAGGAGGATTTGGAATCCAAAATTTACTTGGCTTATGAACACTTCATGATTGAACCTGGAGAGACACTAGAGTCCTATCATCATCGATTTTCAGACATCATCAATGATTTGGATAAACACAACATCATCATGCCAAGAATTGCAGTGAATACTAAGTTTCTGAGTAGTCTTGGTCCAGAATGGGAGAAGTATGTCATTTTTCTCCTTCAAGCGAAGAATATGCATCATTCCACTTATGGATTGTTGTACGATTACTTGAAGCCTCATGAAAATGAAGTTGATCGGGAAAGGATTTTCCGTGCTTAAATTGCTAAACAGTCACAACCGGACAATCAACAACTTGCCTTATATGCTCAACAGAATTATCCCTCTCAACCAGCAACTCAACCAACTGCTTCAAACACACCTTCACAATCACAACCTCAACAAAATCAATTGGTTCCATACAGCAACAATGCTCAAGCATATGTCAGTGAAGCAACTGAGGAAACAGATCCGTTCGAAGCATTGCAACAAGGATTCGTGATGATTGCTAACGCTTTTGGTCGTTACACCAACAAATCCAACAATCGTATTCGTTCCTCATCTAACACACGGACTCAAGCTGTTGTGAACAATGGACGTGTTGAAGTTCAAAATCGTGATTATGGTCGTCAGATGGGAGGTGGTCAAGGGTTTAATGCCGTGGGTAGGAATAACAACAGAGCTCAAGTGGTGGAACAGGGAAATGCTCAGAATCGGTTAAATGGTCTTCGATGCTACAACTGCAATGAGAAGGGACACCTGGCTAATGCATGCCCAAAGCCAAGGACTAGGGGCAGTGCTTATTTCAAAGAGGCTTTACTTCTGGCTCTTAAGGATGAAGCTGATGAATCTCTCACAGACAAAGAACAGAGCTTTATGGCAGATGCAGACTCAGATGATGATATGGAGGACTTGCAGGCAAATGCAGCTGTTATGTTGATGGCTAATATGCATGAGCTGCACATGAGTGATACAGGCCCAGTGTATGACACTGATGGCTTGTCTCAGGTACCCGAACAAACCATCATCATATCTGAACTAATATCTCCGCCAATATCTGAATCCGGCACGGATCAGACTGTTCAAAATGAGTCTTCTACATCTCTTTCTGATGATTTTCAAGTTAACCCTGTAGTTACATTTGACGATCAAGATGACCTTATGGTTTCCTTTGATAATCAAATTGACTCCGTGATCGTACTTGAGGATCTAAAGAATGATCATGTTGAGACTCACGTTGAACAAGATGATCTGTTGCCTCATCCGGATTTTGCTCGATTAATTCAAGACCATAAAATCAAAATGGAGGAATGTTATGCATTAAATCAGTCCTTAAAAAGTAAAAATGCACTGTTAACCAAGGATTTTGAATGCTTACAAATGCAACTCAACTTTTTCAAAACTCAAGAAAACCGTGAAAAAGGTTTTGAAGCCGCTTTTGCAAAATCTCATCAAAATGAAAAATATTTAGAGAGACAGATGCGTGATCTAGCCGCCTCGAAGAATGCTTTGTTGTCTGAATTAGAACAACTGAAACACAAACATAAACAGCAAATTAACGCTCTCACCTTGGAAAACCAAAAAGCTAAGGCTGAGTTGTTAAATTGTCAAAAACAGTTCTCTGCATACAAAAAGCATTCAACGAATCGGGTAGATGACCTTCTTGAAGAAATTATCGGCTTGCAAAACAAACTTAAAGAGTTTAAAAATGTTGTTTACAAACATGGTGAATCAGTAACAGCTATTGAAAAGTTTACCTTAAAACCCAATCCAAAAGGATATGGAAAAAATCTAGCTGATTACAAACCAAAGCTTTCAGTAAAAACATTCAAACCAACTCCTGAAGTTTCCAGTGCAGAATACAAAATTGATAATACTGTCATGAGTGTTGTTGAATATCATCGTCAAGAGGAATTAGATGCAGAAGACGAGAGTCGATCAAAATTAAAAAATGTTGTTTACAACAAACCTTTTAATTATAAAAACGCGGTCACTTTCGTCACACCAACGGATTCTTCTAACACACCAAGGGTTATCATCAAAACACCTGAGTCTTCTAATGTTAATCCCAAAACAGAATTTGCACAAACTTATGGTCCTTTACCTTCCATTAGTGAAGTAAACTCAAAACCTGAAAATCGAAAAATCCTTCGATATTTTGACATTTTCATGGCTGACCTCAAAATTTTACAACATGAGATAGAATATCGATCTGAAATAAAAGTTGAACATTTTCAATCGCCTTTGGCGCGAGAACAAAGAGACATTTTTCAGAAAAATCTTTTACCAAATGTTAAAAACTTGAAAAGTTGTGCAATTGCCTGGGAAAAGGATTTTCATAAGGAACTTGGGGTAATGAAAAACGTTTTCGAGAAAACAGAAACATCTATTTCTAACACTAAACGCAAAAAGAAACTGTTGAGAAAATATGTTGATCGACTCTTGGAAGATGTTATCTGTGCTGATATCCATAATGTTGTGTTACTTCATGCCTTGCCATTTGCATCTGATTACATCTCTGCTGATATTGTTGAAACTATTGTAACTGTTGAGAACACCGATAATGTGCTTCAGATCGAGTCTTTAAAAGCTGAAAATAAACGATTACACACGGAAATTTACAATGCAAAACGTCGTCTTCATTGGTGTGAAAAAGATATTCATAACCATCAACTCAGTTTTCAAAAGAAAATCGCTCAATTGAGTGCAAAATCTTCTGATCCTAAAATTGAGCAACTGGATGATCAAAACGTGTCTTTGAAAAGTCAAATCTCAAAATATGAACAAGAACTTTTAAAAGTTAAACAGGAATATGGTGTCATATTTGATTTACTCAAAAAGACTCGACTTGAAGCATCAAACGAACTTGATCACTATCTTGCTCACACTAGAGACGTCATGAATTTTGCTGGTAATATTCGTTCTGAAAATCAAGATCTGATTCACACCATCTCTAAGTTACGGGAAATGTTAGGAAAGTATGAACAACTTCCGCCTACTGTGATTAAGAGATTAGCACCAGTCACACTTAGTAATCGTGAACCTAGAATTCCCACTGCCAAATCACAAGTTGCTAATGTGTTTCCCTCTACTGAAACAGGAATAGTTGCATCTTTTCCAAACGTCCGCACTTCACAGCCTAGGAGCACTCAATCGAAGAATAGGAAGTTGCGACCTAAGAAAAGATCAATAAGGAATGCTAAAGTAGAAGAACACCCTAGGACTCTGAATAAAAATCACGTTGCTTCCACTATAGATGTTACGTCTGGCAAATGTAATAGAAATAGTGATGTAACGAATGCTAAACCGTTGAGTACTTTTGATATTCAGTCTGATGCACCTTGTGTTATTTGTCAAAAGATTATGAATTCTGAATGTCATGAAAAATGTGTTGCTAAAGCTATAATCTCCCGATTACGGAATCCTAAGAATTGGAATACCTCTAGGCCCACTAATCATTCTAAGTTTGTGCTTGGTAAACCACCTTCTTTAGATTCTAAGGCAACCATTGCTATCACAGTAGCTCCCGCTTCACCTCCTAAGAATGTAGTACCACCTAGTGCTTTCACTAAGACTAAAGCAAAGAGTAGTTATAGATGGCAGAAATGGATATATAACACACTAGGATTTAAATGGATGCCTACAATTATAAATGTGTGTATGTCTAACATATCTGCTTCGGAACCCTCTAACATTTCGGGTTCCAAATCTACTTCTATTCCATCTGTGTCGTCTGTGTGTAATGCAGGTGATACAGATCATTCTCTGGATTGTTGATAGCGGATGTTTGATGAGTGTCTAAATACTCATCATTTTTGTACAATATAAACTGCAAAATCATCTGAAAACACTCAAAAATGCATCAAAATGATGAAAATACCACAAATCAGTGTTTTATGTGTTTTAAATGCAAAAATATCAAAATCAGATGAAAAACGTATCAAGTTTGCAAAATTGGCAGTTTTAGTCCCCCAAGTTTCAAAAATTGTCAAAAATAGTCCCTAAGTCAAAATTTCAAAAGAAAAATCACCAAAGGTCCTTTTTAAAATCATAAGTTGTAAAATTTAGTCCTTTGGTGAAAAATATCAAAAGTTTGAGAAAATTACAAGTTTAGTCCTTCAACTTTGAAAATTGGCAGAAATGGCCCCTGGAAAATTGCAAAATGGCAAGTTTGGTCCTTATACTTTTTGAGAGTGTCAGTTTTGGTCCTTTGAAATAACTTTGCATAATTGGCAGAAGTAGTCCCTCACTTTTCAGAATTTACACTACTAGTCCTTGCCATTAAAACCTTTATTAAACCCTTTCACCCATTTTGGACCTTACCAACTCTTGGACCCCTGCCATATAAGCATTTTGAACCCCTCCCTCTATTACTAATACCCGGTCAAACCAACATAGTCAAACCTCACCACTTGGCGCCCTTTTTCTTTCCCCTCCCAACTGCTCTGCAACAATCTCCATTCCCATTCCTCCACCTCAATATATCACCATCCATGTTCCCTCCACCTCCACCTCCTTCCAAAACACATTAAATGATTCTCTACCCAATCACTCAACCTAAACTGCTAAAGTCCACTTTGGCGCCAAAATGATCAAACGGCCAATTTCAACTCAAAACATCCAATGGACCAAAATGATGGTGGGATCAAGTCAGAGACAAGTGGGGAGATGTTTGGAATATATAAGGAGCAGAGAGAAGCAAGAAAGAGTAGTAGATAAGTAGTTTTAAATTTTCTTAAATGTCGTTTTTTATTCAATGTATTAATATAGCTTAAATTATGTAATCTTTTTGCTTCTATGATCAAAACTCAAGCGAATTTATCATGTTAATCTGTTTTCAAGTCCTTAATTAAAGTTTCATTTCAGTTGCATGCTTTAATGCTCACTGTTGAAAAATTGAGTTTTCAAATCCTATGTTAAAGCTTCTAATAGCTTATATCTTGTTCACTCAAGTTTACTTCAGCTTGTTAAAGCTTTTGTTAAGCCTATTGATCATTTTTAAGCAAGTTTCATCCATGGTCAACAAAAGTCAAAAATTGGCCAAGAATGGAAATGGTGATGGTATGTGGGTGATGCAGTGGTGATATGGGTTTAAATAGACTAGTGTAGATTGGTTTTGGGTCTGGTTTCAGCCTGCACAACATCTTGACAGTTTTGAGTACCTGTTTCATTTTCAAGCTTCAAGTCAAAATTTGCATATTTTGCTTATAGTGTATCTGTGGTCATCTTTAATGTAAACCTGCTTAAATAGTTGCAATTAGGTCATGTGATATCAGTTTGATCCATAAAATTAGCTAGTGTAATGTTTAGTTTCATTTTAAAGTTCAAGACAATTTTAAAGGTGTGTTTGGATTTGCAGCTAAATCTGTTTTAGAGGAGTATGTAGTGGTTAATACCTGTTGTGTCATGTTTGTTTAGTCATTTGGAACCCATTCCAGTCTTAATCTTGTGCCTGCAAGCTTATAAGTCAACTTTAACAGTTAAACTGTTTTGGCAGTTAACTGTTGAGTTATTGCAAATTCAAAAACTTGTTTTATGTTTAAAAATCTTAGACCTTGCTTGCTTCAGTTTCATTTTATCTTTTAACATCAATCTAAGTCCTTTAAATCAGGTTCTAACTTCATAAAAGTCAAACTTTTCAGTTTCTTCAAAAAGTCAAATTGTGCAAAAGTGGTTTTGAGCACACCGAGAAGGATTTTTCATTTGCTCATTTCCAAGCCAATCTAAGTGAATCTTGTGGCTTTTTAAAATTCTGTTGGTCTACTTTCTTATGGTTATTTTTATAAATTTTTGTCAATTTTTTATAAGTGTCAAAAGTGCTTGTCAAAATGATGCCAAGTGCCCTGTGCAGGGCACTGAGCTTGCACAGTGGTTTTGCAGTTCTTGCAGAGCTTGCATTGAGCTCATCTAAGTCTCTTCTTTGGTTTACAAACTCTCATCCAGGTCTAGTATAAGTTGCAAGTTTTAGTTTTTGGTTGCTAGCTTATTTGAGTGCTTATTCTTGGGCTTAAAGTAGGTACTCAGATTCTGTTTTTAGCTTATTGCTTATTCATCCAAATCTGTGTAATCAGCTTATCAGAGGTTATAAGCAGTTGTTATCTGTTCCATTTATGTTCTTTTAGCTTATTTAAGTTCCTGTTTTGGTTTGGTGCTTATTGGTCTCCATTTGCTTATTGGAAGTGCTTATTTTTAAGCTCATTCCACATCAGTTCCTAATTCCTCCACATAGCACCTTGTTTTTATATATTTCCTTTATTCCTTATAATATTTTAGACTTTTCTTGAAATTTTCATATTTTTCCAAGCTTGTTTGCTATTTTTCTTAATTTAAACTAGTTTTTAAGTACTTTTAAATAGCATTTAATACAAATAATTAAGAAAAAGTTCCAAAAAATAATTTTTCATTTTTCTTAAGTTAAGATATATATATAAGTCATAAAAAGTATTTTTCCATAATTTTCTTAGTTTAAAAAGTATTTTCTAGCATTTTAATTAGTTTTAAATAGTTTTAAATTAGTAATAAATATATAAAAAGTCTAAAAAATATATTTTCTGTTTTAAAATTAGTTTTATCATATTTTAGATTTTTCTAAGTCTTAATTTTATTTTTCTAGTCTTATTTCATATTTTCTTTTCTTTTAGAGTATTATTAAATAGTTTAAATTAGTTTTTAATTAATAATAATTACATAAATAGTTTTAAAAAATAAATTTTCTTTTCTAATAATTTTCTAGTATATTTAGGATTGTAAAAATGTATTTTCTATATCCGTAGGTATTTTCCTTCTTTATTTTCACGTTTTATTTTGTACGTTAACGTAGTTTTTAATTTAAACGTAAGTTTTAGATTTTAAACGTTCATCATTGTAAATATAGTGATAGCGTTTATTTAATATATTTTATCTTTTTAATTTTCTTAATTTGTATTTAAGTCGCTTTAATTTATAAACTTTTTCAGTAGTGTAATTATCCTATCCAAATCCTTCCTGATCACTATCATTAGTGATCATTCTATCGTCTGATCAAGTGTTTGCACACCATTGAGTCTCCGTGGGACTTAACGACCCGGGAATTCATTGTATTCTCTGATCTTCATTGCATTGGTTTCTGAGCAGTTTTAAGTTTATCACGGTTAGCCATTCACAAGTGGCTAGCTTGTGTGATATAACTTGACTGTGTTTTCAGCACAGATCAATGTTCCCGACACATGACAGGCAACCTTAAACTGTTATCAAACTTTATTGCGAAGTTCATTGGCACTGTCAGATTCGGGAACGATCACTTCGCAGCCATCATGGGCTACGGAGATTATGTTAATGGGAACATCGAAATCAGCAGGGTTTACTATGTGGAAGGCCTCGGTCACAATCTGTTTTCAGTAGGTCAATTTTGTGATTGAGATTTGGAGGTGGCTTTCAGGGAGAAAACTTGTTTCATTCGTGATCTACAAGGAAATGACCTTATGTCTGGCTCGCGTAATTCTAGTCTCTACACTATCTCTATGCAAGACATGGTTGCTTCCTCTCCCATTTGCTTACTTTCAAAGGCAACATCTACAAAATCCTGGCTATGGCACCGTCGTCTCTCACATCTAAACTTTCAAACCATCACCAACCTTGCTCGACACAAACTAGTTGAAGGACTCCCACGATTCCGGTATTCAAAAGATCACCTTTGCTCAGCTTGTGAACAAGGGAAAAGCACTCGTGCTCATTTTCCTTCAAAGGTGGAACACAGCTCTCAGCATGTGCTTCATCTTCTTCACATGGATTTGTGTGGCCCAATGCGCGTGCAAACGATCAATGGCAAACGCTACATCTTAGTAATTGTTGATGATTACTCACGATGGACTTGGGTCTACTTTCTTCGAAGCAAAGACCAAGCTCCACAAATGATCATCACCTTTCTCACAAAAATACAGGTTCAGCTCCGCAACACCATCAGGATAATCAGAACAGACAAAGGAACTGAATTTGTTAACCAAACCCTTCGTGAATTTTATGAGAAAGTGGGAATTCAGCATCAAACATCTATTGCACGAACACCTGAACAAAACGGAGTTGTTGAAAGACGAAACCGAACGTTAGTGGAAGCTGCAAGAACAATGTTAATCAATGCTAAACTTCCAGCTTACTTATGGGCAGAAGCTGTATCTACTGCATGCTATACACAAAACCGTTCTATGATCACAAAACGCCACAACAAAACACCTTTCGAGCTTGTCCACAACTACAAACCGAATCTCAAACACTTTCATGTATTTGGATCCCTTTGCTATCCGAATAATGATCGTGATGATTTTGGAAAGCTCAAAGCCAAAGCTGATATTGGAGTCTTTATTGGATACTGTGACAATTCTAAAGGTTTCCGGATCTGGAATCGTCGTACAAAACAGGTGATGGAAACGATTCATGCTCATTTTGATGAACTCACAGAAATGGCTTCTGAGTATAACAGTTTAGAACCCGGACACAACCGTTTAAACTTCCCTCAACCCCCATCATCAGCTGAAGAAAGCCCTCAGCTAACTCGTCAACAAATGGAAAGGTTATTTGCTCCTCTGTTCTGTGACGATATTGATGAACGTGCTCCCGGTGTATCCGCTGTTTCCGCTGCACAACCTGATAATATTCTTATACCTGATACACCTGCTACAACAACTACTGTTGAAGATGCACCTACACCAGTTGACTCCAATACAACAGTTGAACACACCGCTTCCAACAATGATGAACCAGCTGATGATATTCTGAATGAAGTACCCCCACCTGCAGATTTTGATCCAAATGCGTTCTTCAACCCATTTGCTAATGAGACTGCTGCACCAGATGTTGCGGAATCTTCAACACACCATTTGAATCCTCAGAATCTGCACAATGTATACCAACATCAACCCTCTACACATAGATGGACTAAAGACCATCCTCTGGCTAACATTATTGGCAACCCGAATCAACCAGTCGTTACGAGACAACGTCTTCACTCAGATGGTGAACATTGCATTTATGCACTCACTGTCTGCCAATCTGAACCTAAAAACATTAAAGACGCAATGACAAAAGACAACTGGATTGAATCCATGCAAGAAGAACTCAACCAATTCAAACGTCTTGAAGTATGGGAACTGGTTGAAAGACCAACAGGAGTCTACGTCATTGGTTTAAAATGGATTTGGAAAAACAAATTGGATGCTGAAGGGAATGTTATTCGAAACAAGTCACGGCTAGTTGCTAAGGGTTATCGTCAGGAAGAAGGAATAGACTTTGAAGAATCTTTTGCTCCGGTTGCTCGTCTTGAGGCTGTTCGGATATTTCTCGCGTTCGCGGCTCATATGAACATGACGGTCTATCAGATGGATGTCAAAACGGCGTTTCTCAATGGGCAACTTAAAGAAACGGTCTATGTCAGCCAACCAGATGGATTCATTGATCCTGAGTTCCCGAACCATGTCTACAAACTGAACAAAGCTCTTTATGGTCTCAAACAAGCCCCTCGGGCATGGTACGATAAGCTATCATCTTTCCTCATTGCCAATAATTTCACCAAAGGCTCGGTTGACCCAACTCTTTTTATACAATATCACGGGGCACACATCTTAATTGTTCAAATTTACGTGGATGACATCATTTTTGGGTCAACACATAAAAAGTTTTCAATCGATTTTGCAAAACTAATGAAGAAAAATTTTGAAATGTCCATGATGGGTGAACTTACGTTCTTTCTAGGACTGCAAGTTCATCAATCACCCCGTGGTATTTTCTTGAGTCAGTCCAAATATGCCCTTGAACTGTTAAACAAATTTGGAATGACAACCTGTGATACTTATGCCACACCAATGGCTCATACCAAGAAGTTAGATGCTGATTTACATGGGAAATTGGTTGACCCTACAAAATACCGAAGTATTATTGGGTCCCTCATGTATCTAACAGCTAGCAGACCTGATATTGTCTTTGCCGTTTATCTATGCTCCCGTTATCAGTCGCGACCAACTAAAACCCACCTCTCTGAGGCTAAAAGAATCCTCCGATACATCAAGGGAACCATTAATTTGGGGATCTGGTATCCGAAGGATTCTGGTTTTGAACTAATCGCTTTTTCAGACGCTGACCACGCAGGATGCTTAGAATCAAGGAAAAGTACTTCAGGAGCTCTACAATTTCTTGGTGATAAACTGGTGTCTTGGCAATCAAAGAAGCAGGATTGTACATCGCTGTCATCAACCGAAGCAGAATATGTAGCCATGTCCGCGTGTTGTGCTCAAGTCATTTGGATGAGAACACAACTCAAAGACTATGGTTACGTATTTGACAGAATCCCGATGTACTGCGACAATCGGAGTGCCATTGCAATCTCGTGCAACTCAGTTCAGCACTCGAAATAAAAGCACATCGATCTACGCTATCATTTCATCAAGGACCACGTGGAACAGGGTACCGTTGAATTATACTTTGTGGGTACTGAATACCAATTGGCAGATCTGCTCACCAAAGCCTTGCCTCCCGCTAGGTTTAATGAGTTGGTCCACCGAATTGGTATGAGGTGTTTGACTCAAGAGGAATTGGATGACCTCTTAAAACAGTCTTAAAAACCTGTCAAACACCAAAACATCTTTTGTACATAAATTTTTTAAAAAACAAAATACAAAAATATAAAATCCGATAAAACAACAAAAATATTCTCCCAATCTATCTTTCTTTCAACATGGCAAGTACATCTCTTCCGTCAACACTTTAATCTTTCAAAATTCAGTATTTTTCCGATCAAGTGTTGAGGGGGAGAAAATAATCCATTAACTGTTTCAAAACATCCGTGTACTTGCATGTTATCACATCTCGGTTGATTCTTTTACAAATGGTGGTACATTTCCTGGTTCAAAGACACTCCTCGGACTTTAATTTATAACCTTTCATTATTTTCTCAAGTCGAGGGGGAGTGTCGTCAAGTTTCCTAAAATCTTCATTTGGTAACCAAAAAGGAAGTTAAAAAGCTTTGGATGAAAATGGAAAAGGTGGAGGGACTAAAACTGTCAAAAGCTTAAAGTTTTTTTTTTAAAAACACCTCCACCTAACTCTTTCACTTCTCATTTG
This sequence comes from Chrysanthemum seticuspe, assembly GCA_019973895.1. NCBI lineage: Eukaryota > Viridiplantae > Streptophyta > Magnoliopsida > Asterales > Asteraceae > Chrysanthemum > Chrysanthemum seticuspe. Next base: position 219,412,054 of record BPTQ01000001.1, on the reverse strand, counting down.
TATTCTAAACCTTTAAGGATCCTACGCCTAATAATCACTCAAGAATTCTGTGCTTTTGATCATCACTTTGTAAGTTGTTTCTTGAGTAAAACATGTTTCTAAGCAAAGGTTTTTAATTTCATTCAAATCCTACGGCTAAAACGTTTTTTACACGTGATTATGTGTTCTACGCATAAGCGTATGAACACACAATCATTGTGTGTATGTTTGGGGTAAAATGGATTGTCTCAAAACGTTTCTTACACATCAAGGACAACATTTTAACCATCAAAATCCACCCAGAAACTAAAATTGATGAATTTTGAAAACTAGGGTTTATGAGTCGATTTGGGTTTTTCCAAATGTGAAGTGTTTTGGTCTAAAAGATTGTTGGGTTATGTTTATATGATGTTGAATTGATTATATCCTTGCTCTATAACTACCCAGAAACACTGATTTATTCAGAATTTGAAATTAGGGTTTAAGGTTCATAAGTTTGGGTATTTTTGATTCACCATGAGTTAGATGTTATAACTTGGTCTATATGCTCATACAACATCTTAGAACTACCAGAATCTGTTTGATGCAAATCCCATGGTTAGAAAACTTACGCGTAAGTCATAACCCTAGGGTTTTGACCTACGCGTATGACTCTCTACGCGTAACTGGTTTATGAATGATTCATGCCATTTTTTGTTGATAAAATGAAGGTTTGTGTTAATGTTGATGATTTGATGGATTTATTTCAGGCTTTGCTACACGTAATATTCAGAATCAAGGTGGTTATTAATCTACGCATAAGGATCACCTTACGCGTAGCTTGTTATGCGTAAGACTTGTCTTACGCGTAGCTTCTACGCTTAAGGTTCTACAATGGACTACGCGTATCCTGTGAAGGATATGCGTAAACAGTGACCTCTACGCATAAGGTCAACTCTTACGAGTAGCCTTACGCGTAAGGTAAATATATGCCTACGCATAAGGTCTCTTTTTCCTACGCGTAACATTACTTACGCGTAAGTTAGGATTCTACGTGTAGGTTTACGCCTAAGCATATATCATTCCTGTCTACGCATAACTTTGCCAAAACTACGCTTAACCCTGGATTGACCTTCATGATGTTTTGTTACGTGTACAAACTTGTAAATAATCTAATCATAACATCACGAATCCAAAAAATGTCACTAATAAACTTAAATCGTTTGATATGTTGTGAGCAATAAGTGATAAAATAAACTTTAAAACTTAAAGTTAACTAACTCACGAAACATTTCACGACGTCATTGGACTATTGAATATATAAGTGACTTAGGACTCGTAACAATCATTGACACTATACATTCAATAACTAGACAATAAGACCTTCTGTTGACTAACATTATGTCTTTCGATATGTTGGTTCTTTTGGCTAATGTTATTTCAGATCACAACATGGCTGAACAAATGAATGTGGATGCACCTGAAGTTCTCTCCATTGCTGATATCTATCCTCATGGCTATCCAATGAAGATAGGAAAGAATAATCTCCGTGTAGACTTTGACACCCTCACTTGCTCTGAATCTTCGTGTCTTATTGCTATTGATATTCTGAGGACTCATCCGTATCAGAACATGCTTACACACTCTGCAACTGTTCCTGAGATCTACATCCAACAGTTCTGGAACACTATGGAAAGGGTCAAAGGACAAACTGCTGTGACGGTAACTCTGAATAACAAACAAGTCACCATTACACCTGCAGACTTAAGGGCTGTTCTCCTAATTCCTGAAGTCGATCCAACCAAACTATATGCCTCACCTGCTGAAGAGCTCACTCTCCAATTCTTAATCGATATCGGTTATGACGAGGCTACAGGAGTAATCAACAAGCATTCTCACGTAGAGCTTAAGAGTATTCCTCAACCCTGGAGAACTCTCTACATGATCATCACCAAGTCTGTTTCTGGTCGTGACAGCGGCTATGAGCACCCTAAGCTCATGGAACTGCAAATATTCTGGGCATTGGTCAACAAGAAACACATCGCTATCGAAGCTTTGATTTGCGATGACATGATGTCATTTCTCAACAAACTTGGCTCAAAGATTCCTTACATCAGATATACTAAATTGTTGATCCAGAGAGCACTTGGATTTCATCCTGACATTCCCAAGAGGCTCAATGACCCTGACAATCACGACATGTTGACGGAACCTATTCTATCTGTCAGAATCAAGGAAACGTCTACAAAGAAACAAGGTGCTGTGCTGCCAGATTTCCTTCTAACTGAAGATGTCAGAAAGCTCGAATCGTACAAAAGGTATCTGGAAGCAGTCAAACAAGGCAAAGTTGGTCATCTCGACGAAAAATCTTCTGGAACACTGGTAAGGAGAACCAGAAAAGGAAGTGCTGGAAGTGTCACAAGTACAGATAGTCAAAAGAATGCTCCAAAGAAGAAACCTATTCCAAAGAGGAAACCCACCCCTAAGAAGAAAGTTCCTTCTCAGGAAGCCACTCCGATCCTTTCACTTGAACCGCAAAGACAGCTCAGGGACGAGGACTCTGATGCTACTGACACAGATGAAGAGATCACATACTCTGAAACTGCAAAGGACGTCAATCCCTCAGTAGCAAAACCTCCAAGTCCTCCAGCTGTCCAAGAAAAAGGGAAGACTCCTGCACTTGTACCTCAGGATGAAAGCTCTGAAGACGAAGAAGAGCAACTGGATAAATCATACAGGAAGAAGTTTCACAACGTCAGACACACTCAAAAGGCCGAAGAATTTGCTAAAGATCAAATGGGTGGCCCCAGAGGATCAAGTGGAGCTGCCCACTCCTCTCCAGATCCTGATGCGGTTAATCGACCCGATAAGGGATCTGGTGCCACCACTCTTCTGCAACAACAACAGCCTGTGGAGGACACTATTGTGTATGATTTTGAGAAACAGGTAACTGAGAAAGAAAAGTCTAAGAATGACGAGGATGATTACACAAAGTTTCTTCTAGACAGTCCAACACACTCAAAGGAGAAAACCTCAGAAACTCCTAAGGACATGAAGTCTCCTCATGTCTCCTCATCATCGGATTCTTCGTCTCATTCATCACAACCACCATCAACGAAGTCAACCAGATCATCATCCAAATCCGTAAAGAAACCACCTAAATCTTGGATTTCTCAGACTCATCAAAAGATTGTGAAAGCTGTCCAACAAGTCAGAAAGAAGGACATACTTTACAGAAAAATGAATTGGTTTGCTGACCAAATTCAGTACTTGAATGATGAGAAAGACAAGATGGAAAAAGAAAGGGAATTTGTTCAGAAGTTCATGAAGAGTCATCAAAAGGAGGAACTGAACGAAATGATCGAAGGTTACACTAACAAGTACCTTCAGGATTTCGTTCCTAAAGTCCAAAAGGAACTGGAGAAGTCAGCAAGAGAACAAACCCACAAGTTTCTTCTCGACACTGTCCCCGGTGTGACTAGAGAAGTATTCTCCAGACAACTCACTCCTAACATCGTAGCATTGGTTAAACATACAATGGCCAAAGAAGCTGATCTCTCTGAATCTGAGTTGATCGCTAAACTTGTGATGCAAATGTCAAAGCGATCTGGAATGTTTACTTCGGAAGAAGCTAAATTTTTCGAAAATCTACTTGATTTTCAACTCAGATCATCATGCAAGGAGTCAGCCGATCAACCCAAAAGACCAAGAGATGACGATGATAAGGATAAGGACTCTGCACCTAAACGTCAGAAGCAGTCTGGTAAATCTACATCTATGCCACCTCCTCCACCACGGACTTCTTCTCAACAAAAGTCTCCTCCACCTCGGTCTTCTACTGATAAACCTCGGGACGATTCCGAGTTACCACCCCTGACTCATACAACTGGTGACTACTTTGAGTATACGGGTGGTGACGATGAAGAGGTCCTTGAGCCCCGACAACAACCCACCTCACCCAAACAAGTGCAGAAACCAGTATCATCATCTAAGCCTTCCAAAAAGAAGAAGCAGACGACTCAGCCCGGAGTCGTATCATGGCTAGATGACGATAAAACCGAAGAGTTTGAATGGTTCTCCACACTTGTCAATCAAACTCCCTACCCTGATGAAGGTCAAGAATTGGTAGACGGTTCTACATTGGAGCACGCAAAACTTTTGCAAGAAAAGTTCCATGTGAAGAAAATGACGAAATCTGAATTGAAGCGAATCAAGAATGAAGCGTTTCAACTTCTACAAGACAGCTCTGAAAGCACCCTCGAGGTCGAATATCATCTTGAGAATATCACTCGAGCTATGTCTAACAACATGGATTGGCTCAATCCGGAAGCAAACATTGACTTCACACAAAGGGACAACCCTCCATACTACACCGACTGGACCAAACCCCTACCGACCATTGGCCAAGCAGACGAACCAAGGATTCCCTTCAGACACTTTTTCAACAGAGACCTGGATTTTCTCTTACACGGTAGCGATGGTTCGCGAAAATACGCTACATCATTGACTCTTCCATTCCCAGCGGCTATTTACTCAAACTGCATAGCTATCGAGGAACGTGCAACTCACTTGTTTTCTGACAACGTGCAAGCATATGACCAAGATGCATTGTATGGGATTCATCATTGGCCTGAACGCCGAAGAATCTACTATAGAAGCTGCCTGGTTCAGAAGTCTCAACATGCAGTGTATAGCTCTAAGGACATCGTGGCCATCAAACAAATTGATCTCAAGTCTAAGTGGGACTACACATTCTTAAAGAATATCATAGTCAAACGACAAGATGAACAGGACTATGGATTCTCCGAGGCTGACTTTGAGAACTTGTCCCTCAACGACATCGAAGACATGTACCTTGCCAAAGTACAGGGTCGTATGAGACAATTCTCGACTGAAGTTCAACGTGAATTTATCAAGTCAGTTCTCATCTTCATTAGACGCATCGTGATCAAAGAACGTGTCGAAGATATCCAGATGGCTGTTGAATCATATCAAAAACGTGTAAACTTCACTCCACCACAGCTTGATCTTCCCGACATCAACCAGCTTACACAACTCACGCTCATCAGCAAACCTTTCAGCGTTGTTTACCGCAGTGAACTTCAAAGAAACTGCTTAATGGCGTGTAGTGAGCTCCACAAATTCGGGGATCATACCTTGAAGATAGTTAGGGATGGATTGGCGTACAGATTGAAGGATATACGCATGAAAGTTGGGAATCCTAAGCGCTGGAATTCTCAGGAAAGGAGGGATGTGAGACGTATCATCACCATGATTGATGAACGGTTGTTCAGAAGGGATCAGTTCCGACGATTGGAAAGCTATGTTGGTGGTCGACTCAGGAGGAACATCATCGGCTTTCAACGCCCGGTGCGCACTCCTGGGAATATCACTGCACTTCCTGGTACCCCTTAAATGGTTTCCTTCTTATGATTTTGGATGTATGATTATATATATGTGGATGGCTTGTGCACACATAACAGTGTACAACCCGTAAGTGTCAAGAAAGGACCCTGTGGTACGCCTCAGTGCCACAATCCTTATAAAAGGAGCGAAAGCTTCTTATTTTTGAGTAAAACCTATCAAACCTTTCACTTTTCAAGGTTTTGCTCAAAAAGACAAGTACTTCCCCATATGATTTTTCAAAACCTCAACCGTTTATATCACTAGTTGAGGGGGAGTATTTGATTTAAAACTTTGTTCACAAATTTTTCATAGTGGTCGTCTTCCCGCAACACTCGAAATGGTCATATTTATTCTCAAACGTTTCAAAAATAACATTTTCATATGCCCTTTTTGAGGGGGAGAAAATTTGTGTGATAAGAAATATGTGCAAAATGCAAATGAATCTGTGTACCTCAGACTTAAACAACGAATTGACGGTACTAAAATGTTAGTAACTCGAAAAGACTTGTCCTGGACGGGTAATAATTTCAAGCTAGTTCGCTAGTGATGTAAACGTGTCTCGTAAAGGACTTGTCTGAGTAGAAAGTACCATTCGAGAAACTTTTGATAGACATGAACTCTGACGGGTTTGACAACCTTCCAAGGTTTGTCTACACCTTCAAGGTAGTTATTAGAGCTAGTTGTCACCTAAAAGCTGACAATATATCTCTTTAACTATTCAACGTAACCGTGTCTCGCGGGAGATTGTCTATCTTTAGTGGATCAATTCAAAAAGTGCGCGCTCTTTCCTCACTGTGCATTTAAACCATTAAAACTCTTTAGCACATGTGGAGGGGGAGTATTTATGCAAAAACTTATCTCTCACAGTGGTTCAAACATGTTTTTCATCAACAAACCCTTTGAGAGATATTTTAACATACAGTGGTTTTAATGGCAAACATAGGTTAGTCATGGAGTTATAAGGTGACTAAGGTTAGGAATAACCATCCTATGATCCGCCAGAGCTGGAGGGATCTACCCAAGGACACTACCATTAGTTAGTGTTAGAAGTCCTTAGGAATGATTGTAAAAAGGAGAAAATGAGAATCGGAGAAAGAAGGAGTTGAAGAATCAAAAAGAAATGTAATGTAAAGGGTGAAAAGAAATAGCCCTCCAGATTATTCAACTTAGGGCAGACACCGGGTTCAATTCATATGCTACTGGTTGTCACTTAGTGACACCGGTATTGAAGATTAAAAGTCGTCATGGACCCAGTGACGCATGCACTAAACCTTCTTAGCCACTCAAGTTTTTCTCAACAGAAGCTTGTTTCATTCTCACAGGGAACCCTACATAAACTATTGGCTTTCTCTTAGAGATCGCTGGTATTGAAGAAGGAGACCCTCTCCTTAGTCTCTGCTCAGGAAAACCAAAACGCACTATTGAGTCTAGAGCCACGAGATTCATCAAAAGATCTCTTAGGAACACTTGACATTTAATCACTTGATGATCAACAAATAAGATCATCAGTGGTTCATATCGAGTCCTTCACAGATCTTAGCAATCTGTCGAGAACATTCATGAGAGGTTCACATATGTGATCCTCAGTGATTGAATGGAAACTCCTGCCAGGGTCAACATCAAACAGCCCTGACAGCAGGTCACTTCGGTAACTCCCCGTGGATTACGCGGAGTGTGTCTCAAACGGTCTACAGTCGTGAGGTGATGCTTCGGTGTACCTCAGCGACTCATCTGAACTGTAGATGTACTTTGGTACATCGCGTTATCTCACTTGTGGGACTCCAGTTCAGGAACGGCCTTTGTAAGAATTAGAGTTGTGTTTTCACACTATGCTGTTAACACTCTCGAAGTTCAAACTTGTAAGTTCCGGAAACCGCTTATTACTAACCGTTTGCAATGTTTTTCTTCTTATGGAAGCTCCGGAGCGGGATGATCGTGCTGATTCTTCTCATGCTCACGCCAACATCACCACTAATGGAAGTTCTATTCAAAAGCAACACAACCGTCAGAATGATTCTTCATCAATCAAAGAATCTACAAAGTCATAAGACTTGCAGAACTTCATCAGTATTGATTTCCAACGTCAAAGAGCGTGTGAGCATGTTGAAGAATGACGTGGAGACACTGGAGCAGCGAAGCAGACCTGAGGCAGACTGATGAAGACAACAACATACTATCACTTTCACCACAAAGAACAATGATCAAAGAACAAAGTTAAAGATGACGTCAAAACATAACTGTTCAAAGATAACGATCTCTCTACACTGGGGAGATTGTTCGAATCAAGACAATTCCTCTCACAAGAAAGAAGAATGTCAGAAGACGTCACAGCTACTATTACATCAACGCCTTCACCGTTTACATTCATATATACTTGAGGGGGAGATTGTTGGAATCACTCCTAAACAGTATTTCAAGTATTTATATTTCATATGTAATAGGTAGCTTTATTATGGCCTTTATGTTTGTTTAAGGTCAAGCTTATGTAGAAGGCCCATAAGCTTGATCCAAGCCCAATAAGGAATAGGGAAGGAGAGGGAGTGTTGCCCTAGCTCCTTGCCTATATAAACTCTTGTAAACCCTCATTTGAGGGTTGGTTGTTCAAGTTTTTCTCTCATTCATACTCTTTGCATAACCGGTATTACTATACGTGTGTGTGTGTGTGATTTACTTGTTCAATCGCCTTATCTCTTCTCTTATAAGCTTGTGTTGTAAAACTAGTGACCTAACAGTATTTGTGCTACAACTCTCTACCAAGAAACTCCCTCTCTCTACGTTCTCTCTCTAAAATGTCTAACATGTATTTTGATCATCCAAGACCACCCGAATCATCAAACACATAATATTATCGATCCTACAATTGGTACCAGAGCCAAGGTTTTGTGTTTTTTTTATGATTTGTTGTGGTTTTTATTCATGTTTTTGACTGTTTGTTTAACCTTATTTGTGGTCGAAAAAAGTTTTTTTTCTATTATGTTTCGAAAACAGTTAATAACATGTTTTATTATCCATTTGGTCTAAGAAGTCTATTCTTGCTGTATTGGTAGTCTCATTCAGTTCATGTGGTCATTTTTATTCATAAGTGGTTTTGATGACTTTTAGTATTTTTTGTGAACTTTTTGGTACAAAACAGTGTAAAAGTGGTAATCTAGTGATTTTGTTTTGGTCTAAATGGGTTAAAATGATGCATGTTTTCTGGGTTTTTGCAACTTGGTCGAACTAAATCTGTCTAAACTGGTCCTTTTTCTTCATAGCGACTTGTGGTTAACCTTGGTAGCGAGTTGGGTTGCATTTTTGAATGCAACTTGTTATGTTGTCTAGGTTCAATGTTTTCACTATGTAGCGAGTTGATAATTTCATAGCGAGTTGTGGTTTTTGACTCTTGAGTCAATAAATCTTAGCGACTTGGCTTATAAAATTAAAGAAGCAACTTGATACAAATCCGTTTATAGCGACTTGACTCATAAATTTACTAGCAACTTGTATTTACAAGCTAGCGACTTATGTCAAGAAATGATGTAGCGACTTGTGTTTGAGCTAAGAGGTAGCGACTTGATACTGTAAGTTTGCAACTTGTATCAAAAGGTTAGCGACTTGACAGTTACAGAAATGAAGAAGAAGATGTTATGACTTGAAAGACCGTGACAACGACCACAATACAACTAGACCTTGACCTCAAAACCTTATACCTAAATCTGACCATAACCACAATACAAAAACCATATTCCAATATCTGACCTCAGTCTCAATATTACATCATAGGTTCATGTTCAAAGACTCAATAACACAAGATCTCAGTTCTCATCATGTATACTCATGTCACATCAAGACACATAAAGGTTCTACACACGAATCATAATACATCATTGACCCATGTCTCAAAGATTAAAAGGATAACATTTAACGATCTCAGATCTATTCGTGTATCAATGTAGCAAGTCAAGACCATCATGGGTCTATTCACACGAATCTAATCGTCATAGATCAACAAATAACTGAAAATGTAAAACTATTTGATTCAAATCTCAGATGCCCTTATACCTTTGCTTATGTCAAAACCTTTAAGGTTTGTTCTTCTTCGAAAGATATAATTATAAGGGACTCATCATCAATTAAACGTTTTGATAATATTCGACTTTTAAGAAATGAGATTAACAAGGTTGTTAACTCAAAATACTTTGAGAGTCGTATTGGTCATTAACTACTAAGAAACGATTTAATCTAGATCATTCAAAGCTTACCTATGACCCTTGATTGTATTTCGAAGCCTTATCAAGATCTCAACCATCCCTGTGGCCGTCACTTAATCACCTTGAAGCCATCTCTGTGGCTGCTTCATGCCATCCCTGTGGCATAGTCAAAAGAGGAATCTATGAAGTCGCTTGGATTAATTGTGATTAAGTGTTCGTTTGAGATGGAGGTTTGATGTAGATGTTCTGAAAAAAAGGGAGGTGGATTTGTTGTTTATATATTAGGGTTTGAGTGATAAAGAATGATGGGGGCGGACAGTTAACGATTAGGGTTTGAATGTGTTTTGGCTTAGTTTAAAGTGAGAAGAATTAGGGTATCAACTTTTTTTTATATAACCGGTTGATCATGGATCGGGTTATGCTTATTTCTGGATTAGGTTTCACTCCGTTTTGTTTACATGGGCTGCGAATTAAAGTGTTTATGGGGGTGAAGCTAATGTATATTGGGATGGTCTTTGGATGCGTTTTTTAGTATGGGCTGTGATAACTTGGGCTTCTGTTTTGGACGTTGCAAATGAGTAATCTCACTTGGGACTCAATTATCATTTGGCTAATATATGTTGGTATCCGAATTTTTTTAAATTTGAGGGCACAAATTTTATATTGGCAAATGAGTTGGTATTTTGGTCATGATAAAAATTTCACGGGGATACTGGTTCAAGGCTTGAACGAATTAGTAATAAATTGACTACGGGATTTCATGTTTGATCAAGATGTATGTTATACGGATTTGTACGTGGGCCTTGAAGTGTGATCTAATAACGAATGAATGGATTAATGGACTTTTATGTTAATTGGGTCTTTAACCATTTAGTGGACTTGACTTGGATTATCATTAAATGATGGACATGGGATTCCTAATGCTTAAATGGTCAATGGACATGCGTTTTGAGATATACTTGGCTTGAATGATATGGATCGAGAGATGTGTTGATTCCGGGTTAATTATTTTAGTATTGTACCCTGTATGAGCTTGGAATCTTATGTGATTTGCTTAATTGAAGAGATTTGATGATGTGATGATGAGAGTTGATACTATGGTATATACATTTTCACGGAAAATATTATGTCACGGCTTGAACTTTTGATTTAATGAGGTTGACTACGGGGTTGTTTGGACGGTATTTCTTATTTGGATTTGAAGTGAGTTTTTTTCCGGGCGCGTTTACTTAATTCGTCTTCCTTCTTCCTACCCTTCCGTGAAGATGACTTGTTTGGGCATTTTTAGAGGGTGATAAAGACTTGGCTATTTAGTTACGTTTGTGATTCTTTCTCGCTTGACCCACAACGTTGCTATCACTTCGGTGTCTCACTCAGTTGAGAATGTCAAGAGGTTTTGTACATTGGGTACACCGTTTCTTCTTCACAAGGATTAGTACAAGTTTAAGTAACAAATCTGGGGACGTTCACTACATGATCAAGTTTGACATATCGGGTTTGCTTCATCAAGTGGTCACAACAACAGCCGACAGAATGCGTGAATGATGTGTTTACCAATGTATTTATTGAATGGCTGATGATATTGTTGATGTTGGATAATAAACCGCTAATGAACCGTTGCATGTTCCCCTAAAACAGATATTCACTGACACCAAAATTGTCATAACAAATTCAAGCTGACATTGTTTACGGTTTTGTCTTGATTTTGTAAAATCCCGCGAAAGAATCTATTTCTCGGTTTAAATCATAGAATTGTAAAATCCCGTGACAATGGAAACATCCTGGTAATTGTAAAGTGCATTTCCGGATCTATCTTACGGTTTATTCTTGGTTTTGTAAAATCCCGCGAAAGAAATTATTTCTCGGTTTAAACTATAGAATTGTAAAATCCCGTAATGATGGATTCATCCTGGAGAAAGGAAAAAGTATTTCTGGACCTTATCTGATGTTGGTGCTATGGGTTCTTCTTCGATGAAGGGATAAAAGAGTGTACTTCATGAATTGGGTGCTTGCTTGGATTTTCGTCATGGCAGTTTGGTTATTACATGGTTTTACGGGGTATGTGCTTTTAACCATGGTCGGGATGAAACCATTATCATAGTTCACTTAAAACGTAAATGGAGGCTAGATTCGAGCTTTTAACCAGAAGATGTGACAACAGGGTTAATTCACTATTATTTATTTGAGGTTGAAGTGAAATATCACGGGCGAGTGTACTTAGTATCTGAAGGTATCGGGGATGGATGGATGAAGATTCTTCAAGATCCTTGTTCAAGCTTATTATCAAAAACGAAGACTTGGGAATCTAGTTATTGTTGGGTGACTTTTTCCTTTTCTTTTTTCCACTTGGGGGAATTGGTATCTTACCACCACAAAATAACTATCACTTTAAGGAGTTATGTTGTAGTGCTCAGTGTCACATTTAATTGTGGATTTTCAAGAGGTGATGTACGTCTATTACTTGATGGTTGGTTGGATGAAGAGTATAGAGTACTTAGAGAGTACTTAGAGATGCTAATGGAAATCGACACCGCTCTTTGTTACATATGTGCAAGTATAAGTCACGAGTTCGGGTTAGTTTACTTCAGGGTCAAATTCATCATATTGGGTTATCTCCATCAGCTGTCACTACAAAGAGCCTACTGAATGATAATGGTGATATTTACATGTTTTGCCAAGAGAGCTGAAAAGAGAGAGATTATGACGTTTGAACAAATCAGTTCATGCCTCGTACTCTAAAGAAAAGAAAAGTATACGTGTCAGTGCGCTTTATCTTCGGAAGAAGAGAAATCTTCTTAAGAAGAGAAATCTTCTTATTATGACCATTCTCATCGACATGCTTTATGCTTTTTCCATGCGCTTCAGTCATCAAGTGAACCGAACTAATGATAATTACTCTTATTCCACTTGCTCAATATAATGAAGATGGCGACATCATGTGCTAATTTTGCGGGGGAGAAGTGTGAATTGAATACTTTTGGATGATTTCACTAATTCAATCAAGAATGGCATCTTCGTATGCAATTCTTGAGGGGGAGAAGAAGTACGATAATTCTGCATGGTTGATTGTTATTAGAGAATAAATGGTCAAACGGCTCCAAACTCATGTAAGAACCGAGCTTCTTCTTATCTGGTCATTTCTACATGGAGTTTCTTCTAAGATCCGTTGGTTGACATCTTCACGGGCTGATACTTTTAAATGACAAAGTGCTTCCAGTTGCGGGGTTGATTTCCTTGATGAACATCTTTATGTTCTTGTTTGATTGGGAGGGATTTGATTTAAGGGGATTTGCTATTTGTAAGTTAACGGGAATGCATTTGGTGAGTTGAAGATGTTGACTTTCTATTCCCCAATTGGACAATCTTGAAGAAGGTCGAGTCTACAGTCGGTTCTACATTTTCTGCTGCATGTTAGAAGAATAAAGACGAGTTGCATTTGATTATCCAAAGACTTCTTCTTAATCTGGGCATTTATCAAACAGATTGTCGGTTTAGGGGAGAGCACTAATTGGGGGAGAGTGATATGCCGAATTTAATCCCCAATTAGACTTGCTCACTTTCTTCAGCAAGTTGATTCTCACAAGAGTTCAAGTGTTCTTCTCAACAGATTTCTAGTATACGGGCTTACAAAGAGTTGCTGATTCTAAAGTGTCAAAACCAGCAAGGGGGAAGGAGACACATCTAAACACAAAGCGAGTAAACTTGATGAACTTCATTCTTCTAAGTGATTGAAGATATCCTGGGAAGACAAATGTTATTACCGCAGATAAACTCAAGGTTTAACTCATGGCGAGTAAACTTGATGAACTTAACTCTTCTAAGTGATTGAAGATATCCCGGGAAGACAATTGTCATGACCACAGAGAATCTCAAGGTTTTACTCATCAAGGCTTTTAGTGTTATTATTCCAACTACGTGGGGGAAGTGATGTAATAGAAAGTTTCTGAAGATAAAAGAGGTACACAAGTGTGTGATGATTTTGTTGTTATCACAATCATCAGGGGCGAGAGATTGTGTACATTGGGGATGCTCAGCTGTTTCACTTGAGGGCTTAATCAGTGATTCATAGATATAATCACTTATTCCGGAGTTGACATCCGCAGAGATAGTCCTCCGCAGAGATAATAAGTGATTCGGCCTGCTTTTTCAGAGTTATCGGTTATTCTCTCTTTGGGCATTCGGGTACTTCGGGTTCTTGAGCTTCATACACAATCATCAGGAAAGATAAATGTGCATTGGGTGGTTGTATCATTTATTCTTTGGAACTCTATTTGTGTATTAGGGCTCTTGAGCTCTATTCTAAGAGACGGGCTGCATCTATTCAACTACTCGGGGGAAGTGGTCTCTTGACACCTTTTGGAATGGATTGCGTCAGACTTCAGTGGAATGAAATTTGAGAAGAGTTATTTATGTGTGGGATGATACGTTGTTGTTCTTCTATTGGATGATATAACTCGAACGATGAATCACGGTGATTATTCTTAAAAGGAGCAGCAAGTTCGATGATAATGGTGTGCTTCTTTGTGCACCTGGCTAAGAGAAGCTTGAAAGAAAGCTTTGAATCTGCTCAGCTAAAGGATTTTCGGTTTGGGGGGAAGTGATGAGTGTGTAAATACTCATCATTTTTGGTCAAATCTGAACTGCAAAACGTCTAAAAATGCTCAGAAATGCATCAAAATACTGAAAATATTCCAAAATTACATTTTATATGTTTCAGATGCAAAATGTTTAAAATCAGATGAAAAATGAGCAAAGTTTGCATAATTGGCAGTTTCAGTCCCCCAAGTTTCTAAAATTGTCAAAAATAGTCCCTGAGTCAAAATTTCAAAAGAAAAGTCACCAAAAGTCCTTTTAATATCATAACTTGTCAAAATTAGTCCTTTGGTGAAAAATATAAAAAGTTTGAGAAAATTACAAAATTGGTCCTTCAAGTTTGAAATTTGGCAGAAATGGCCCCTGGAAATTGGAAATTGTCAAGTTTGGTCCCTGTACTTTTGAAGCTTGTCAAATTCAGCCCTTGGATCAACTTTGCATAAATGGCAGCATAGGTCCCTTAAATTTCAGATTTGGCACTTTTAGTCCTTGTATTTATACCCTTGTCACAATCATTTTGGACCCTGCCATAGCTATTGGACCCCTGTCACTAACCTTTTTGAACCCCCTGGCTTATTAATAGCCTGTGGTCAAACCACTTGGTCAAATCCCACAAAACGCGCCCAAAAACTCATCCCCTTCCCACCTGCTTTCTGCAACCTTCCCTGCAACACACTACCCCAGCTCATTCCACCCACCATGTCCCCCCTCCAAACATAAGAATCCAAATAACAATAACTCTTCCCTCCTTTTGTACTCAATCTCACAAAAACTGCCAAATTTCCTTTTTCCCGCCAAAAGCCATCTATGGCTAAAAACCTCCCAACTCATCCAAGGGTCAGGATTTATGGTGGGATTCACTTAGAGAGAGGAGAGAGGAAACTTGGAGCTAAAAAAGAGAAGAAAGAAGCAACTTTGAAGAGTTAGTTAGTTTTTAAAATTCCTTTGTATGTCGTTTTTATGTAGTTAGCTTAATTAATGTTTTAAGATGTAAAATTTAAGCTTCAATGTAATAAACATATGCCACTCAATCTTTATAAACTCATTTCAAGTACTAATTTAAGGTTTTACTTCAGTTTCAAAATCTCAGGTTTACTGTTGAAAAATTAAGTTTCAAAGTCTTGTGATAAAGCTTCTAATAGCTTAACTCTAAGCTCAAACATGTTTATTTGAGCTTATTATAGCTTTTGACAAGCTTTGGGAACAGTTTCAAGCAATTTTGGTACATGGTCAACAAAAGTCAACCAAGAGGAAATTTTGGTTAAGCAATGTTGGATTTGGATTTATGTGATGCAGAGGTGGATATGGGTTGGATTAGAGTAGCATAGAATAGTTCTGTGTTTGGTTTAGCCTGCAACAACATTTGAATACATGTGAGTTTGTATTTCATATTTTCAATTTCTATCCATTTTGCACATTAGGCTTGTCTGTGTAATTGTGATCACCATTAGTTTAAATCTGTCTATTTAGCTGTATTTATGATATTTAAGCTTAGTTTGATCCTTATTACAAGTTGGTTTAATGTTTAGACAATTTTAATCCAAATCAGTAGTTTTAAAGGTGTGTTTGGATTTGGTATTTAAACTGAGATATAGGTTTGTGCAGTGCTTGGTACCTGTTGGTTCATGCTTGTTTAGTCCATTTGAGCCCTTATCTGTCTTGTTCTTGCACCCACATAAGCTCAAAGTCAAAATTTCTTTATGCCTGTCTTAATCACTTGCCTGTTGAGTAATTTTCAAGTCAAAATCTTATCTTGTGTTTGAATTACATAAACATAGACTGCAGTAGTATTATTTCATGTATTCACATCATATTCAGTCCTTAAATCATGATCAAACTTCATTAAAGTCAACTTTTCAGTTTTGATAAAAAGTCAAAATGTTGAAAAACTCAGTTTTGGCTCAAATGAGATGAATTATCCTTGATTCATTTCTGGGCCAAATCATGTGAATCTTGTGGTTTTAGAAACTCCTCTTGGTCTACTTTGTTATTGTCATTTTTTTAAAATTTTGTTAAATTTTTATAAGCCTCAAAAGAGCTTGTCAATATGGGTCTAAGTGCCCTGTGCAGGGCATTGATTCTGCACAGGACTTTTCCAGGTTTTGCAAGGTTTGCACAGGTCTTATCTGAGCACCTCTAGGTCTAATTTTTGGTTCTAAGGTTCTTGGCCAGGTCTTCTCCAAGTTCCAATTGGTGGTTTTCTGTTCTCAGCTTATTTGGTGCTTATTAATCAGCTGCAAGTTGACACCCTCTCATCTGTTTTTTAGCTTAAACCTCAATTCATCAAATCTTGGTAAATTGTATTCCAGAGGTTGAGGCTTGTTAATTCTAGTTGCATTTGGTCATTTTTAGCTCATAGTAGTTTCTGTTTCAGTTGGGTGCCTTTTGGTGAGCTTTTGGCTTATCCAAGTGCTTATTTATAAGCACTTGGCACATCAGTTCCATTTTTCTACACATAACCCCATGTTTTTCCATTTTTCATAGCTTCCTAATATTATTTTAGACTTTTCTTGAAATTTTCAGATTTTTCCAAGCTTGTTTGCTATTTTTCTTAATTTAAACTAGTTTTTATGCATTTTTAATTAGCTTTAAATACAAAAAATTAAGAAAAGTTTCAAAAAAATAATTTTTCAATTTTCTTAAGTTTAGATAAATATAAAAAGCCAAAAAAATATTTTTCTAGATTTTTCTTAGTTAAATTTGTATTTTTAAATAATTTAATTAGTTTTTAATAGTTTTTAATTCCTAGAAAATCCAAAAATAATCAGAAAATCACAAAAATAGTTTTGAAAATTCTATTTTGATATTTTAGATTTTTCCAATTCATAATTTTATTTTTCAACCCTTATTTCATATTTTCTTTCATTTTAGGTTATTATTAAATAGTTAAAAATAGTTTTTAATTAATAATAATTAGATAATTAGTTATAAAAATAATTTTCTTTTTCTAAATATTTTCTTTTATCATTAGGATTGTAAAAATATCATTTTCATATTTTTAGGGTTAATATTGTGTAAGTTTTACTTTTTAATTTGTACGTCACGTAGTTTTTAATTCAGTTTTGTAAAAACAATAAAAACAAAAACATCATTTTTAAAATAGTGATAGCGTTTATTTAATAGTTTTTATCTTTTTAATTTCCTTTAATTTGCATTTTAGCCGTTGTAATTTGTTGGCTTTTCCTGTAGTTATAATAATCCAAAATCCCTTTTTCGTTTAAATTTCTCGATCACTTTACGTTTGATAATCCATTGCATAGCTCGCTGGGACATAACGACCCGGGGAAACACTATACTCCCCAGATCTTCATTGCATACGTTCCTGAGCAGTTTTAAGCTTGTTACGGTCTGCCATTGACAAGTGGCAGGCTTGTGTGATAAAGCTTGACTGTTCGGGAGCGCATCAAATTTTTGGCGCCGCTGCCGGGGAGCTGTGCTGATTATCTTCCGTCTAGCAGATTAGTGATTTGGATATTCACTCTTTGTTCATACCATCCATCTATCTGTATTTATATTTTCTTATAAAAATCAAAAACCCAAAAAGATTTTCATTCTTTGTTTTTGCAAAATGTTTATCCAAAAATCCAAAAATATCCATCTTTACCCTCTCACATATTTGATTCTTCATCCCTACCCCTCTGAAAACATTTGATTCTTTCTATGTCTCATCCTCACCCTCTTGATTGTCAATGGTGTGGTGGTCCTTATAATGGTGGCAATTGCCCCAGTTATGGCATGGTGGAGTCAGGAAACGGGTCTGTTTATAACCAAGATCCCTATTCTTACCATAACACAACTGATTTATTCCATCAGCTACCACACTGTGAGACTCAGCAGTTTTACTGTTGTGAGTATTGTGGTGGTTCACACTCCAGTTCTGATTGTCAAACGGGAAACACGCTTGTCTATGAGCAGGTTCCTGGTAACAATTTTGACTACAACACATGTGACTCACAGCCACATCAGTTTTACTGTTGTGAGTATTGTGGAGGTCCTCACTTTAGCTCTGATTGTCAGACAAGGAATCCATTTCCTTGTAACAATTACGACTCTTCGTATCATGACCAACCTCTACAATACCAAATGAATCAGGCACCACCTCAGCCTGAGCCACTTCCTCAAAATCTTCTCCTTGATCTTTTGGATTTAGTGAAAGATTTGAAGGAATGTAAACATTCCCATGATAATCCAAAATCTATGGAAGAATTGTTAGCTGAAGAGCAGGCTGCTGAATTAAATTCCCAAATTGCGTTTGAAAAATCTATTAGGGAATCAATGGCAAAAGAAAAAGCAGCCAGATCTAGCTCTCAATTTCGTTTCATTCCTGATGACAGTGATGATGAGGATACACTTGATATCCTTCAATTTTATAAAAATTCATCAAGTTCATCAGTTGATATCCCAGCAGTTGAGATTACATCTCAAACAACTGCTATCACACCCGAAGCTCCCACTCACTCTCTGAACATGGGGGACGAGCATCTTGACACTGTTCCTGAAAAGGAATCGGACGAATTCATAAAGTCTAGTGTTGAGGACCTTGTCCCAATCCCAGGAGAGTCACAGGGAACTTTTGACCATATGTGTGATTCTCTTTCCCCTCTTGAGTGTTCAAATGATCATTTGGAAACTTTCTCCGATTTTAGCGACGATTGTGCTTCCTTTGGAAACATCGAGTATGTTGAGGCATCACTCCCACAGTCTGACCCTCTTCTTGAGGAGTTCTCCGGTGAACTCACTCACATCAATCCACTCTTTGATTTCGAAGCCGATCTGGGAGAGACTGAAAGTCTCATTGATAATGATCGTTCACTCACTTCTTATCCCAACAGTCCAATAGAGAATGTTGATCACTTTGTTCCCGAAACATTCAAAGCTACTTTCACTAATCCTCTATTTGAATTCGACTTTGAATTCACTTCAATTTCTGAGAATCCACTCTTTGATACTCAGATTGAGGATAGTGATGAGCCCACAATGGAACAAGAGTTCACTATTTCACCTCATGTGAATGATTCTCTTCATGGAGAGTTCTCCGGTGAACTCTCTCATGACTTATCTCCTCCGGAACATGATCATTTCTACTTTGATCTTGAGGATGATATTAGCTCGGAGGAAGGTGTACTCTACCATATGAGTTTGCTTATTAATGATACTACCCTCACCCTTCCTCCCGATACGTCTACATTTGAGGATGAAGAATGGATCTTGATTGTTATCAAGACCTTTCTTCCTTTCCTCAAATATCTTGTGATTTCCCTTCATCTTCACTCCTTTGGGAATGAAGACACTATCTTTGACCCCGGCATTTTCACTTATCATTTTTGAGCCGGTTCTATGTATATCTCATCGGCGTGGAACTTTCACGTGCTTCAAATGTTTGTCCAAACATCTTGAATGAAAGTCCGATGGAGATTGCTTCTTCCACTTTGCTTCCCCATGAACCAATTAATTCGGGGTCGAGTCAAGCTAGCGACTCGGTAAGCAAAAAACAGTAGCTGAACATGGGTTTTCACCCGTGTGTACCACCCTAGTGTGGGGGAGTTTCCCCACATGTTATATATATATATAAGTTTTCTGAAAAAAAAAAATATATATATATATATATATATATATATATATATATATATATATATATATATATATATATATATATATATATATATATATATATATATATATATACTTTCTAAATAATGGCCGTAGTATTTCCCTTTTACGTTCTTTGTTTCGGCATAACCGCCGGTACTTTGAATATTGAGGGCAATATTCATTTCTAAGTGTGGGGGGGAATTCTCACGAATTTTATCATATAATTATACCAATTCCCCCGTTTTTGGCCAAAATTTTTTTTTGGAGTAAGTGTTTTACACTTTCTCATTTGGTTATCAGTCCGCCTTGTCTAATAAACTAAAGGATTGGCTAATCCAGGAGCAAACGGCTCTTGGTAAAGATATATCAAATCCGTTGACGGCTTGCAATTTGCCCAAAATTGTATGGTATTCAGCTCACCATATCCTAAAAAGTGAAGAGTTGGCTAGCCCGCAAGTTTATGGCTTGTGGTAAAGGCAGTGGAAAATCCATAATTGGTAATCAGCTCACCAAAGATAATATTGATAATTTATCTAAGAGTTGGCTAGTCTAGAGCAAACGGCTTCTGGTAAAGACAAAATCAAATCCGTTGAAAGCTGGTGGTTTGCTCAAAATCACATGGTTATCGGTGTACCATGGTTCTTACTTGAACTGAAACATTTGGCTACTCCAGAAGTAATGGCTTTTGGTAAAGAGATTCAAATCCATTAAGTTTTTCTCAAAATATTGCTAGGGACTAGCAATAGTTTAGTGTGGGGAATGATGAGTGTGTAAATACTCATCATTTTTGGTCAAATCTGAACTGCAAAACGTCTAAAAATGCTCAGAAATGCATCAAAATACTGAAAATATTCCAAAATTACATTTTATATGTTTCAGATGCAAAATGTTTAAAATCAGATGAAAAATGAGCAAAGTTTGCATAATTGGCAGTTTCAGTCCCCCAAGTTTCTAAAATTGTCAAAAATAGTCCCTGAGTCAAAATTTCAAAAGAAAAGTCACCAAAGGTCCTTTTAATATCATAACTTGTCAAAATTAGTCCTTTGGTGAAAAATATAAAAAGTTTGAGAAAATTACAAAATTGGTCCTTCAAGTTTGAAATTTGGCAGAAATGGCCCCTGGAAATTGGAAATTGTCAAGTTGGGTCCATGTACTTTTGAAGCTTGTCAAATTCAGCCCTTGGATCAACTTTGCATAAATGGCAGCATAGGTCCCTTAAATTTCATATTTGGCACTTTTAGTCCTTGTATTTATACCCTTGTCACAATCATTTTGGACCCTGCCATAGGTATTGGACCTCTGTCACTAACCTTTTTGAACCCCCTGGCTTATTAATAGCCTGTGGTCAAACCACTTGGTCAAATCCCACAAAACGCGCCAAAAAACTCATCCCCTTCCCACCTGCTTTCTGCAACCTTCCCTGCAACACACTACCCCAGCTCATTCCACCCACCATGTCCCCCCTCCAAACATAAGAATCCAAATAACAATAACTCTTCCCTCCTTTTGTACTCAATCTCACAAAAACTGCCAAATTTCCTTTTTCCCGCCAAAAGCCATCTATGGCTAAAAACCTCCCAACTCATCCAAGGGTCAGGATTTATGGTGGGATTCACTTAGAGAGAGGAGAGAGGAAACTTGGAGCTAAAAAAGAGAAGAAAGAAGCAACTTTGAAGAGTTAGTTAGTTTTTAAAATTCCTTTGTATGTCGTTTTTATGTAGTTAGCTTAATTAATGTTTTAAGATGTAAAATTTAAGCTTCAATGTAATAAACATATGCCACTCAATCTTTATAAACTCATTTCAAGTACTAATTTAAGGTTTTACTTCAGTTTCAAAATCTCAGGTTTACTGTTGAAAAATTAAGTTTCAAAGTCTTGTGATAAAGCTTCTAATAGCTTAACTCTAAGCTCAAACATGTTTATTTGAGCTTATTATAGCTTTTGACAAGCTTTGGGAATAGTTTCAAGCAATTTTGGTACATGGTCAACAAAAGTCAACCAAGAGGAAATTTTGGTTAAGCAATGTTGGATTTGGATTTATGTGATGCAGAGGTGGATATGGGTTGGATTAGAGTAGCATAGAATAGTTCTGTGTTTGGTTTAGCCTGCAACAACATTTGAATACATGTGAGTTTGTATTTCATATTTTCAATTTCTATCCATTTTGCACATTAGGCTTGTCTGTGTAATTGTGATCACCATTAGTTTAAATTTGTCTATTTAGCTGTATTTATGATATTTAAGCTTAGTTTGATCCTTATTACAAGTTGGTTTAATGTTTAGACAATTTTAATCCAAATCAGTAGTTTTAAAGGTGTGTTTGGATTTGGTATTTAAACTGAGATATAGGTTTGTGCAGTGCTTGGTACCTGTTGGTTCATGCTTGTTTAGTCCATTTGAGCCCTTATCTGTCTTGTTCTTGCACCCACATAAGCTCAAAGTCAAAATTTCTTTATGCCTGTCTTAATCACTTGCCTGTTGAGTAATTTTCAAGTCAAAATCTTATCTTGTGTTTGAATTACATAAACATAGACTGCAGTAGTATTATTTCATGTATTCACATCATATTCAGTCCTTAAATCATGATCAAACTTCATTAAAGTCAACTTTTCAGTTTTGATAAAAAGTCAAAATGTTGAAAAACTCAGTTTTGGCTCAAATGAGATGAATTATCCTTGATTCATTTCTGGGCCAAATCATGTGAATCTTGTGGTTTTAGAAACTCCTCTTGGTCTACTTTGTTATTGTCATTTTTGTAAAATTTTGTTAAATTTTTATAAGCCTCAAAAGAGCTTGTCAATATGGGTCTAAGTGCCCTGTGCAGGGCATTGATTCTGCACAGGACTTTTCCAGGTTTTGCAAGGTTTGCACAGGTCTTATCTGAGCACCTCTAGGTCTAATTTTTGGTTCTAAGGTTCTTGGCCAGGTCTTCTCCAAGTTCCAATTGGTGGTTTTCTGTTCTCAGCTTATTTGGTGCTTATTAATCAGCTGCAAGTTGACACCCTCTCATCTGTTTTTTAGCTTAAACCTCAATTCATCAAATCTTGGTAAATTGTATTCCAGAGGTTGAGGCTTGTTAATTCTAGTTGCATTTGGTCATTTTTAGCTCATAGTAGTTTCTGTTTCAGTTGGGTGCCTTTTGGTGAGCTTTTGGCTTATCCAAGTGCTTATTTATAAGCACTTGGCACATCAGTTCCATTTTTCTACACATCACCCCATGTTTTTCCATTTTTCATAGCTTCCTAATATTATTTTAGACTTTTCCTGAAATTTTCAGATTTTTCCAAGCTTGTTTGCTATTTTTCTTAATTTAAACTAGTTTTTATGCATTTTTAATTAGCTTTAAATACAAAAAATTAAGAAAAGTTTCAAAAAAATAATTTTTCAATTTTCTTAAGTTTAGATAAATATAAAAAGCCAAAAAAATATTTTTCTAGATTTTTCTTAGTTAAATTTGTATTTTTAAATAATTTAATTAGTTTTTAATAGTTTTTAATTCCTAGAAAATCCAAAAATAATCAGAAAATCACAAAAATAGTTTTGAAAATTCTATTTTGATATTTTAGATTTTTCCAATTCATAATTTTATTTTTCAACCCTTATTTCATATTTTCTTTCATTTTAGGTTATTATTAAATAGTTAAAAATAGTTTTTAATTAATAATAATTAGATAATTAGTTATAAAAATAATTTTCTTTTTCTAAATATTTTCTTTTATCATTAGGATTGTAAAAATATCATTTTCATATTTTTAGGGTTAATATTGTGTAAGTTTCACTTTTTAATTTGTACGTCACGTAGTTTTTAATTCAGTTTTGTAAAAACAATAAAAACAAAAACATCATTTTTAAAATAGTGATAGCGTTTATTTAATAGTTTTTATCTTTTTAATTTTCTTTAATTTGCATTTTAGCCGTTGTAATTTGTTGGCTTTTCCTGTAGTTATAATAATCCAAAATCCCTTTTTCGTTCAAATTTCTCGATCACTTTACGTTTGATAATCCATTGCATAGCTCGCTGGGACATAACGACCCGGGGAAACACTATACTCCCCAGATCTTCATTGCATACGTTCCTGAGCAGTTTTAAGCTTGTTACGGTCTGCCATTCACAAGTGGCAGGCTTGTGTGATAAAGCTTGACTGTTCGGGAGCGCATCAGGAAGCTGCCAAAGTCTCACTTTCAGATGGTTCAATTTCTATCTTCTATTCTGGAGCCTCGGAAGCTTTGGTGGTGGACGTTTAAGAGATGATGATTTCTATCTTCTACAACGGGGCTGCTCGATATCCTTATCTCGGTACTCGTATCATCATCCTCTTATACTATATCATCTAATCTATCTCTGTAAATATTTATTAAAAACCAAATACAAAAATATAAAACCAGCAAAACAAAATAGAAAATTATAAAACCAACAAAAACCCATAAAAATTAGAAAATTCAAAAATACCAAAAATATGTTTTCTAAAGACATGTCTTCTGGTATCGATAACATCTGCGGTCTTAGAAATGTCATTCAATAATGGCACGGGACTTTAGATGAATTTCGAGCAGGAGGTGTAAATATTTTTTTTTCAAAAACATGTCACAAACAATGGCTTGCAGTTATTTCAGACTGTAACCCGTGCTAAAACTATGGCTTGCTATTATTTCCGATAACAACCCGTTCTTCAAGAAAGGAAAGTGCTGCGCTAAACCAATTTTCAAATATTTCGTGCACTTATCCTAAAAACTATTTGAGGAAAGTATGTCGAAGGACTGCTGTTCCTACACAAATGTTTTTCCGTCTAAAATTCTTCAGAAAAATATTTGTTGTTTTCAAAAAGTGGTGGTAAATGAGTTGCTTGAAAATCAATCAGATTCAGAGTTTTTCGTAATAATTGAAAACTCAATCAATGACTTATGCGCTTTTAAACTTTTGAGAAAATAAGTCATTGATTGAGGGGGAGAATGTTTTCAAATTTACATCATCTAACGGGCTTTCTTAATTATCCTATATGTTTAATTAAAAATCATGTTAACCTACGTTGAAGGACTAGGTGCCTAGGATATGATTGTTAGAATTAGATGATTAGAGTTTGATAAACACATTATTCCCATACATTTGAATGATCTGATTGATATGTTGAATTGACTTTTATTAGTCGATTGCTGTTTGGGTGATGTCGACCACCATATATCTGTATGTGTGTTCACTAACATATGCAAGTATTTTGGTATATAAGAATGTTCCCGATCCGGATCCCACAATTGAAGATGATTGGATGCCGAAAGAAAAGGGTAACTATATCTTGGGTTGACAAATGAAGAAACGGAGCTTAATTGGACTTCTATGGAGTGTTGGCATGGAAAAATGCAACGTAAGAGGTCTCACTGCATCAGCAGATGGTTTTCTTCTAAGTGATTGAAGAAACGGAGCTTAATTTGACCTCAGTTGGCATTAAAATGCAACGTAAGAAGTCTCACTGCATCTGCAGACGGTTTTTCTTCCAAGCCCTACAGCAACAACATAAGCTTCTCAACCACCTAACGTTTCTTTGTGCAGGGATAATAGTGATGATACCATTTTTCTAAAACGTTTAATAATATTGTTTTGAAAATGGAAAAATATTGTTTTGAAAATAAATCGGATTCAAAATTGTGAAATCAACCGGACTTTATTCTGTCAAATCTTAAGTGATTTCAAATTAAATATTTTCAAACGATATTTCATCAAAAAGTCCGGTTTGTACAAAATAAGTGGTGATCTAAAGATTTAATGTTATGTCATGGTATGATTTTTTCTTTAGAATCAAGATCTTACAAAATGAAATTTTTTCTGTTCTTGTTCGATTGTGAAATTATTTTATTTTACTTAAAGATCTCTTAAAAAAACTATCATACCTGACATTAACAATATTTAATGTCGAAAAACTGTTCCTTATCAGTCAATTTTCAAAATCAAATCTTGCCACGTCTTTCCCTAAAATTTTCTAAATAATTTAAATCAACTGGGATCACAAATCTCAATTGGTTTGAAATTTTTGATCAGGGGAGAGATCGTGATTTAAATCTCTTGTCTGTTTTAAATGGAATTGGTTTTTGTTGGGAATTAAGGTAAACTACTGATTCTGCCGAAGCATCTGCCGAATGGATTCTGCCGAAGAAGAATGGATTCTGCTGAAGTCAAACTTCAGCAGAAGGGTTAAAGCAGATATTGTGTTGCTGCTGAAAGTGTGAATCCACGTAGGAGAGATAAGCTCAGTATAGAGTAAAAGTCAGCGCTGTATGTATAGGTTGGCGCCGTATTATGTAGAGCTTATCAGAATAAACAATATGATTAACAAAACAATATGATTAGTTGCATGCTTGTCTAGAAGCATGCTTGGTCTAGTTTAGTAGTAGAAGCGTACATTGTCAACGCTCATTAGGGTTTCTTGCCTATATAAGAAACCATATTAGTATGTAATAGACAAGTTTTTCTCAAGTCTTTCAAGTCTTGTAAACTATCCGAAACATAGAGTTTCAATAATCAAAAGATCCATAGAGGATCAAAGAGTTCTTAGTTACTATAACTTGTATTTATTTCCGCTACAAAATATGAGTTGTAGAGATCTTCCATTAGTTTGCTTGTGATTACATAGGCAACACTAACGATCTCCGAGTGCTTAAGATCTATCAAGGTCTTGGTTTACAACAAGTGGTATCAGAGCCTGGGGAAAGTCTCTACGATACTAAGAACCATTCTCACCCCCTTACAATCAAACATTCATTCACCATGCCTGGATCCGATAATGAAACTGATGTCACCAACACAAACAACACCAACACCACTTCCATGCAACAGCTCAGTCTCTCAAACAGCAATGGTAAATTTCCTTATTTAAAGAGGGAAGAGTATGAACTTTGGACTATGAAGATGGAAAACTGGATTTCCAATATTGATTGGAATTTGTGGGAGGTAGTAAAGAAAGGAAACAGTCTAAAGAAAATGATTCCTGACAGGGATGGGAAGTTTATCATGGCTCCACCAAAAACTGCTGAAGAAGTGTTGGCTATGCAGAGAGAGCATAAGGTGAAAACTATTCTGCTTTAAGCTATACCTGAAGATCATCTGTGTGATTTTCACCATATGGATGACGCAAAGGACATTTGGATGGCTCTCAAAGCAAGGTTCGGTGGAAATGAAGAATCAAAGAGAATGAGGAAGTCCATGCTAAGACAACAATTTCAGGACTTCAATATCTCCGAAGAAGAAGGTATCCACAAGGGATACGACAGGTTCCATAGGATCTTGAGTCAGCTAAACCAGCTGAATGCAAAACCAGATAATGATGACTGCAACTCAAAGTTCCTTCGATCTTTACCACCATCATGGTTACATGTAAGTATTGCTCTCAAGGCTAAAGGAGGGTTAGATATGCTTACCTTTGATGAGTTGTATAACAGACTCAGAACCCTTGAACCTGATGTCAGAACTCCCTACCGTACATCTTCTTCTGGCCATGCAGCTTTTGTTGGGACATCTCACTCCAACATGATGGTGCAAGCTCCTAGTTCCAACTATTTTCCATCATCTCCGAGCTCCAACTACTTTCCATCATCATCTTGTGCTCCCACTCCACCATGTTCTCAAACTAGGACTAGTAGTGTGATGGAGGATGTTCTTCATTATTTTGTTGCTGATTATGATACTCAGCAGTATCTGGCATATGAAGACTTTGATCAGTTGGACCCACTTGAAATGGAGGAAATGAAGCTGAAAATGCAGGTGGCATTGCTGTCAGTGGACATCAAAAGGTTTGAAGAGAAGGCTGGAAGGAAGTTTGTTTTCAAGGGAAAGGAACCAGCACGCTTTGACAGGAGGAAAGTCAAGTGCTTCACTTGTCATCAGATGGGGCATTTCTCAAGAGAATGCAAGGACAGAAAGAGTGGAGATGGAACTAACTACCTTTCATATCAGCAGAAACAGCAGGAAGCTGGAGCTTCAGCAGCTCTCCTCACCATGGACGAACAGGTCAACTGGACTGCCCATGAACCTGTGAATGAGGAAGCTCATGACACTGATAAGCTTGGATTGTTGGCAAGGTGTACTTCGGATGAAAGGCATGATCAGTTTGCCTTGATGGGACTATCTCAGGTACACAACTGTATATTTGGTTGTAGTCTAAGATACAATGAACTTAAAGAAGAATTTGATGCTATGAAACCTAAGTTTGATGAATGCTATGTAGAAAATGAAGCCCATAAACTAGCATTAAAAACAGTAGAAAGACAAAAAGTGTGGTTTCAAAAGAATCAAATAGCTTATGAAGAAAAGATAAAAGTGTTACAGTTTGATCTAGAAGTTGCAAATAATTACTTGAAACTGTCTGAGAAAGCAAAGGATGAAGCTGTGTCTGAGAACCTAGAGCTTAAAGAAAAGGTTGCTGAGGAAATAGCTAGGAATAAACAATGGTTAATTTCAGGTGATAATCTGGCTAGAGAACTTTATAACAGTCAATCAGTAACCTCTGGCTTAGGATTAGGCTTTCAAAAATATGTAGGAGTAGAAGCTAGGTATGATGGTCGTAAATCCACACCTGCAGGATTAGCTAACTTTGTAAAAGAAGGTAATATGCATGCTGTCCCTGGTCCTATTAGAGGTGAATTTATGCCCACAGACCTATCCATCACTGTTGACTTTGATGGATCACATCATCTATATGGCAAAAAGTCAAAAGACTTGCCAGACCCTGATACCTCATCTAATGACTTTGTCTCTTGCTCTGACAGTGACAATTCATCGGATCAAGGGTCCACTTCCTATGAAAGCTGTGATTCAAATAAGAAGTCTGACCTTCCCAAGCCTGAACCTACACCCAAGCCTGCACCCCAGTCTACCTACAAGCCTTCTAAGGAAACTGCTGAGGAATCTACTTCCAAGATAGTTTCTTCTGAAGACTTGTCTTTTACATCTTTGAATAATCAGTCTGTTAAAAACAATTCCTTGAATGTATCTGTTTTAAGTACTTCTGCATGTAATCAAACATCTCCCTATTTGAATAAATCTTCTAAGAAGAAGACATGTTTTGTATGTGGAAGTAAATTTCATTTGATTAAGGATTGTGATTTTTATGAACAAAGATTGGGTGCATGTGCTACTCACCAGAGACACAAACCTAACTGGACCAATGTTGCTACTATTCCACCTTATGTCCCTCAAGCAGCTAATACTGACTCTCATTGGAGAGGTTCTGTTACCAGACCTAATGTGCAACCAACTAGCCCATACTTTAAACATGGTTATTGGCCTACATATGTTGACTCTATGTATGCTGGGATGGGATATGGGAGCACTGCTGTGAAGCCCTCAGCAGGTTGTTCTTGGACTAACAAGGGACCCAATTACCAATGGAGGACCAAGAACAATGGTGGATCCTCTAAATCTTCATGCCCTAAACCTGTGATCCACAAGGCAGGTTCAAGTCAGTAATGACTTGAACCTCCATTGTATACTAACCGTATGTATATATTTTGTTGTTGTTTGTAGGATCATCCCCTTAAACATAAGAATATTGGTATTGTTGATAGTGGTTGTTCCAGAAGCATGTCTGGAAATAGAGATATGATGCACAATTTTGTCCCTATAGAAGGAGGAGGCAATGTGACTTTTGGAGGAAGTGATGGGAGTATTACAGGGAAAGGCACCATAAAGACACCTCATCTGGATTTTGAAAATGTGTACTTTGTTAAGGAACTTCAGCATTTCAACTTGTTCTCTGTTTCACAAATCTGTGACACTAAGAACAAAGTTCTCTTCACTGAGAATGAATGTCTTGTGCTGTCTAAAGACTTCAAACTCCCAGAAGAAACTTCAATTCTACTGAAAGTTCCTCGATCTCACAACTTATACACATTCAACCTTAATGAAGTTCAACCAGGTGGTGACCTCACTTGCTTGGTGGCTAAAGCATCTCTTGATGAGTCCACTAAATGGCATAGAAGAATGGCGCATATGAATTTCAAGACCATTAACAAACTCTCTAAAATGGGTCTTGTTGAAGGTCTTCCCACCAAAGTATTCACAAATGATCATAATTGTGTCGCTTGCAACAAAGGAAAACAACACAGAGCTTCTTACAAAGCTATCAATGCTATGAGCATCATTACTGAGCCTCTTCAGTTGCTTCACATGGATCTATTTGGTCCAACTCAAGTCAGAAGCATTGATCATAAGTACTTCTGTTTGGTGATCACTGATGGCTATAGCAGATTTTGCTGGGTTTTCTTTCTCAGAACCAAAGATGAAACATCTCAAGTGCTGACTGAATTCATCACTCTTGTTGAAAATCAGTTGGACAAAAAGGTTAAGGGAATTCGGTGTGATAATGGGACAGAGTTCAAAAATGCTATTCTTATAGAACTCTGTGGGTCAAAAGGCATCAAAAGGGACTATAGTAATCCAAGAACCCCACAACAAAATGGGGTGGCTGAAAGAAAGAATAGGACCTTAATAGAAGCTGCTAGATCCATGCTTGCAGACTCTAAATTGCCCACTATGTTCTGGACTGAAGCTGTTGGCACTGCGTGCTATGTGCTAAACAGGGTATCCATTACCAGACCACAACTCAAAACCCCATATGAACTTCTCTTTCGGAAGGCTCCTGTCATTCACTACCTAAAACCTTTTGGTTGTCAAGTGACCATTCTGAACACCAGTGATCCATTGGGAAAGTTTGATGAAAAGGCTGATGATGGCTATATTGTGGGTTATTCAGCTCATAGTAAGGCATACAGGGTGTACAACTTGCAAGCCAAGAAAATAGAGGAGACGTTGAACCTGAGATTTTTGGAAGATAAGCCTAATGTTCAAGGACAAGGTCATTCGTGGTCCTTTGATCTTGACTACTTAACTGATTATTTGGGTTACACCAGACATTTGGCTAACCACAATGCAGGTCCTCAAGAGTCTCCAACTAACAATGCAGGTCCCTTAGCTGATGACTCTGAAAATGAGTTTGAAGATGATGAGCAACCCATACTTGTGCCTTCTTTCTCCCCTAACAATATTGCAGGTACCACCTCCAAGGATACTGCTGATTCGAGTGATGAAGATGACTCTCATTATGCTGAGGACCTTGCCAGGCTTCAGACTCAAGAATTTGCAGCTAAGCTTGAAGCAGAGAAACTGAATGGAGAGGTTGCTAATGAAGAAGTCGGTGGAAACCGTGTTTCTACTGAAGTTGATTCTGTCACACCTACCTTCCACAAATCTGCTGAAGGCTATGCTGTTCCTTCTCAAGTATCTTCAGACTTTGGTGAACCCTATACACGCTTTCCAACACCTTCAGATCTTGGAAATCATCAACCAAAAGCTGGCATCTTCACCTCACCCTCTTATGATGCTGAATTTGAGCCAACCATCACTAATCTTGATTCATCCATTGAAGTCAACCCCACTACTACTCAGAGGGTCAATATAGCTCATCCTCAATCCAACATTATTGGTGATCTTCTGGCTCCGGTTAGAACTAGAAGGGCTATCACCAGTCCTCAGTTTGGACAGCTTGCTTTTCTCTCTTATGTCTCCAACCAGCAAAGAGACAATCACACAGACTTCAACCATTGTCTGTTTGCTTGTTTTCTCTCTCAAGTGGAACCAACTAGTGTTTCTCAAGCTCTCAACGATTCAAGCTGGCTCGAAGCAATGCAAGAAGAAATGCAACAATTTCACAATCAGCAGGTTTGGATTTTGGTTCCACTCCCTGATGGCAAATATGCCATTGGGACAAAATGGGTTTTAAAGAATAAGAGAGATGCTAGGGGTGTTGTGATAAAAAACAAAGCAAGATTAGTAGCTCAAGGCTTCAGACAGGAGGAAGGGATTGATTATGATGAAGTGTTTGCACCTGTTGCCAGAGTTGAAGCAATTCGCATTTTCTTGGCATATGCTTCATACATGGGTTTCATGGTGTATCAGATGGATGTCAAGGGTGCTTTTCTATACGGTGAGATTGAAGAGGAAGTTTATGTCTCTCAACCCAAGGGATTTGAAGACCCAGATCACCCAAATCATGTTTACAAAGTTGTTAAAGCTCTTTATGGCTTACATCAGGCACCAAGAGCTTGGTATGCTAGGCTTTCATCATTCCTGCTGAAGCATGGCTATAGGAGAGGTGCTATCGATAAAACTCTGTTCCTCAAGAAGAATTACTCAGATATCATTCTGGTGCAAGTTTATGTGGACGACATTATTTTTGGTTCCACAAACGAAGCTTGGTGCAGAGAATTTGAGAAACTAATGAAGGGTGAATTTCAAATGAGTGCTATGGGTGAACTTACTTTCTTTTTGGGTCTCCAAGTTCAGCAGAAACAAGATGGCATCTTTATCAGTCAAGATAAATATGTGAGGGACATTTTGAAGAAGTTTGGTATGGAAGGTGTTCGGACTGCCACAACACCATATGAAGCTCCAAAGACTAAAGCAAATAATGAACCAGATCTCCCTGTGAATGTTCATCTGTACAGGTCCATGATTGGTTCATTGATGTATCTAACAGCTTCAAGACCTGATATTACTTTTGCTGTGAGTGTTTGTTCTCGACATCAAGTCACTCCACTTGCTTCCCATCTCAATGCTGTCAAGAAGATCTTTAAGTACCTCAAAGGCCAACCTCTTTTAGGCCTTTGGTACCCAAAAGAATCTCCTTTCAAGTTGGAAGCATATAGTGACAGTGATTATGCTGGTGCAAACCTGGATAGAAGATCCACAACTGGGGGCTGCCAATTTCTTGGCAAGAGGTTGATTTCTTGGCAATGCAAGAAACAAACCATTGTGGCTACCTCCACTACTGAAGCAGAGTATGTTGCTGCTGCAAATTGCTGTGGTCAGGTCCTCTGGATTCAAAATCAATTGCTGGACTATGGGTACAACTTCATGAACACTACAATTCATATAGATAATCAAAGTACCATCTGCATAGTCAAAAATCCAGTTTTTCACAGTCGAACGAAACACATTGAAATCAGGCACCACTTTATAAGAGATGCTTATGAAAAACATTTGATAAAAGTGGCTAAAATCCATACTGATGATAATGTGGCAGACTTATTAACAAAAGCGTTTGATGGACCAAGGTTTCAACACCTCGTGGTCAATATTGGAATGCTAAACCCTTGACTGCATAGTTTAAGGGGAGGCATAGGCCTCAGGGGAGGCATATGCCTCAGGGGAGGATTTGTGCAAACTCTGCATATTTTTGTATATTAGTTTGTATTCTAACTCTAACTTCTAATGTTTCTCTAGTTTGTTTGTTTTTGTGTATGTTTTTGTGTCTGTTTTGCAGTTGTCTGTACTGCATTTTGTCTGTTCCTTATCTGGATTGCAGGTTGTATATCGCATGATCAAGATCAAATTCATCAAGAGTGGCTCATTAGTACATGGTCCAGATAGCTGAAAGAGTGTTACTTGTTTCTACTGATCTCAAAAGTACTGAAGCATACAATTTGATTCAACTGAAGTTATAATACTGAAGAAAAGAGATTGAAGTCAAATTGTTCATTCATTCATTCAAGAAACAGTTTACAGCTTACAGCTTACATAAAGTCAACCTACTACTATGCATCTTCAAGATACGAGCTGTTCACTTAAGCTTAGCCTAATCTAGTGTATATCCTTCATTCCGAAATCTAAGTGAATGTTGGATATGCATTTGATGCTGGCTTTGCTTTCGTAGGTCTTGCTTAACCACCCATTCAGTCTAACTGGCTGGTTGGATATGCATGACCAGGACGACGAAGATGCTAAGGACCAAAATGGGAGGATGGATTGATGCAAACGATTGATGATGACGATGACCACGAAGGATGACGTAGAGAACTAACGTGTCCTTTGTGCTTCATCTATTCATTTCAACCAAAATGCAATCGATCCACCCTCCTTAAGCCCTTCTACTATACGATGTGTGTTCATGCACCAAAAGATGGCGCAGTGAGACCAAGAACCACCTCTCTATCTTTGGGGAGTGGCGGATTCCTGGCACGAGGTCTTTGTTGAGACCTAGGTGCTGGAGGTTGGGAGTAAGATGTTCCCTCCTTATAGGAGTCATCAGAATCATCAGCAGATTCACTTGGATTCACTACACTGTCATCTTCTGAAGAAGGAAGAAAGGGCAATTTATTTGGTCGAGGATAGGGTTGAGGAAAGTAATGGAACCATGGGTTTGATTCACCACTTGATGATGATGAAGATGAGGAAGTGAGATCTATGATCTCTGGTTTGATATTCATGGTGCAATTCTGTTAATTGAGTTTATTTTGCTTCTAGGGTTTGTGGTAATTATTTGGGGATATTGATGAAGAAATGAGTTACATTGGGATTATTTTATAGACGGGTTCGAGGTTCAATGAGTTTAATGCAAGTAGTTGGCACAGTAATTCTAGAAACTTACCGAAGCTATTTGTATCTTTGATGCATTCTGCTGAGAATATAACTTCAGCAGATTGATCATGTGTTCCTGCTGAAGAGTTGTTTTGGGTTGGGTCAAAGATACATACACGTCAGCAATAGTCAACCAAACGGTCAATTTTTCTTTGACTATAATTTGGGCAAAAACTATCGAATCCACCATCACTCTCTTCAGTACAAACATATTCCCTCTCATTCCACTCTCACAAACACTCATCATTTCAAGAATCATAACCTTAAACACTCATATCCTTCATGGCTCTTGAATTTAAACATGATCACAACAAAGTTGCATTTCTGGGAAATGGCAAGGGATATGAATTGTACGAACCAATGGTGGAATTCCTGAAAAGGTCCAAGATTTGTTATGCTCTAACTCATTCTCCAAATGGGATATATGAATCTCTGATCACTCAATTTTGGGCATCTGCTGAGAAGAGGAGTGAGACAGAGATTAGGGCTGTGATTAATGAAACAGAGTACCTAGTGACAGAGGACCTTATTCGGAGGAAGCTTCACTTGGAAGATGCTGATGGAGTATTTTACTCTAATCAGGAAGATGTGCTTAATGGGCTAAGAGCTATTGGATATCATGGAACAAGGACTGATATGTGGCTGAAGAAGGAACTTTGCCCGAAGTGGAGGTTCCTGGTTCACACACTGCTTCAATGCATGAGCAACAAGATTGGAGGATGGGATCAGTTCTCAACTCAATTGGGCTATGGTATTGTGTGTCTTTCCCAAGGGGTAACTTTCAATTTTTCTAAGTATATTTTTGAAAACATGGTTGAAAATATTCAAAAGAAAAAGGGTAAGTTTTTAATGTACCCAAGGTTTGTACAAATGATTTTAGACACCACTACCCAAGCCCAAGCTTTTTATCCCATAGGTGCTTTAACTGCTAAATTATTTGCAACTATGAGAACGAACTTTCAGGGGGAACATCATCCTTTGCTAGCAGCCATGTTGCCCCAAGGCAATGAGGCTGCTAATGAGGAGAATGTGGCTAATGTTCCTCCTATTTCACCTATTGCTACTGATGGTAATCCATTAGTGAACATAGATGAGGGACCTTCATCAACTGTTGAAGCAACTCATGTTGCTCCAGTCCAACCATCCTGTCCCAGTCCAACACCCACACATATTACTCAAGATGAGTCTGATCTTAATAGACTACCCACACCAAGTCCTGTTAGGGATCCTCTCAATGAAGATCTTCCTCACTCTGAGCATGACCATGATTCTACTGAAAGGTCCAATGAAGCTCCCCTTACCACAGAGCAATCTGCTGGTGGAGCTGAGGACCCTATTACACTCTCATCTGTCTATGCTCTTGTCAACAGGTATGCTGCTGAGGTTACTAGTCTGAAAAAGGAGCTTGCAGAGACCAAGTCTTCTCTTGGAAGTAAGATTGAAGATCTGCAGAAACAAGTCAAAAGGTTAGAGGGCAAACAGAAGGGGACCTCCAAAAGGAAGCTTGTGGTTTCCTCTGATGAAGAACAAGAAGTACCTCATTTTGAGTCTCTGGACATGTTGGCTGATGTTTCTCTCAATGATCCTGCATCAGTAGCTGCTACTTTCTCAAGGAAGAAGGAACCTGTCCTTTACAAAAGAAGAAGGAGATCCTTTTCACATAAGGTTTCTTCTGAAGCTTCAAAGGAACCTGGGGTTGATAAGGATGCATCTGCTGATGTGCAAATGGAGGATGTTTCTTCAGATCCCAATCAATCTTCATCAGTCCAAGAACCAACAGACCTTTCTCCATCAACAGATATGTCAGACATTGCTACTATGACCACTCCAGTTGATAATCTACATCAACATGTTGACCTAGGTACTGCAACAGAGATTCCTATAGTTGATCTAACTGAAGAAGAGTGTGTTAAGCAGCCTGATGATAAAGGGAAAAATGTCATCACTGAAGATGAGCTTGGTCCTGACCTGGTGAGTGAGGAGGAAAGACTGGGTCAAGCAAGTAGATTGGCTGAGTTTGAGAAGTCAAAGGAAAGTGTAGCATTGGATAAACAACTTGAAACAGAGGAATTTTCATCTTTAACTCCTGAGAGAAGAAAAGAACTAGATGAACTGAGGGTTCAGATGCCTGCTGAACACTGGGATATTCTCACCCAGCAAGTCATTTCAAGACCTTCTCTGGCTCAAAGTATACTAGGTGGAGATTTCCTCAGTGACAATTATGTGGAGCGAATGATGGCTCAGGGAAGACAAAGGAAGCAAGAAGCAATCGCACAAAAGAGGGCCATCAAAGCTCAGAAGGCCAAAGACAAACCTCCTTCTAAAGCTGAAATAAGAAGGGTGGTGAAGAACCAATGCTCAATGTACAACTCTGGCCTCACTATGAAACAAGTCATGACGTTTCCTGATCATGTCCTGTATCGCAAATATAACCAAATCATGAAGGACAGATCATCAGCTTCAGCACAATCTACCAACTTGAGAAAGATTTCAGAGCATGAAGCTACTCCAGAAGCCAAAAGACTCAAGTCTGATGATGTTCCAGCCAAGGAATCATCTCCAGTCATTCCTGCTGAAGCAACATCTGAAGTTGCTTCTTCCACTGCCAAGAGTCCATTTGCTGAACCACATTCCATTTCTCCTGAAGCACTTGATGTATCAGCTCCCACTTCATCTATGTCACCTGTTGTCACACTGGAAGATTCTAAAGTTGAGGAAGCTGATCTTGCAGAAATAAAAACAAGAAGGGCAATACAGATGCTCCACAGGATGAATGCACTTCGTGATCCAACTAAGTCTTCTTCTACCTCTACAAGTCCTACCACAAATGCACAAGATGACAATGCTCCCTCTAGGGAAATCTATCAGCCTGGGAGGAGGAAGAAGAGTATGGCCAAAAGATCTTCTTTGGATCTTGAAACTGATGACTCAACTTTCATAATAGAAGGGTCTGCTGCTGATTTTCCTGATGGAAATTCAGATGAGGTGGTAGAATGGAAATTGAAGGATGATGAGATGAATGTCATTCATCGAAGGAACTCCACTCCAATGGAATTCACCTTCCTAAAGGAGATTCTACACTTGGTAGACAGGGCAGACTTACTTTCTCTGTTCACTCAGATTACCACCTATTATTGCAACAAGGAACCACAAGGTTCTGGGATGTTCTTACCAGGAGATCTTCAAGTCCTGTTAAACTCCCACATTCCCAATAGCAAAGCATCTTCCATTTGGGAAAACTCACATCGGTGGAAGCTTACATCCTGGAGATTCTATCCTCTCCCCCGTGTGCATGTGCTTGAGACTAAGGGTGGAATCACTGTGTGCATGTTGTCTGAAAGAAAGTATCCTTTGCCTAAAAGACTTATGGAAAAGATGCTGAGTCAGAAATTGGAAATTCCTCCAGATCCTGTGGGAAATGAAAGACAGTCTGCTTTAACACTGGTGGGATTGATCAAAACTCAACTCCAACAACTGCAATAGGCCTCTTCCTCATCCATATCAGGACACTTGGTACTCTCTGCACTACCTTGTTTTGTTCATTTTAGTTTGCATTATTTATGTTTTTTGTCTATTTTTGTCTAAATTTTTTTAGAAGTAAAAGACTTTCATAAAAAGAAAACTCACAAAAACATCATTTTAAAAATAGTGATAGCGTTTATTTAATAAAAATTAGGTTTTTAATTTTTCTTTTCAACTTATTATTAAGCTTTTTCAGTTTTATAAATTTTTTTTAGTTAAAAAAAAAAAAAAAAAAAAAAAAAAAAACTTAAAAACTAACCTCTTATGCAGGTTTGTTTGTTGTCCAATTCTGATGGTCTTTAACTCACCGGATGTACCTTGTGTATGTCAAAGAGTTGACTAGTCCAAAGGGTACAGCTTTGGTAAAGACACATCAAATCTGTTGATAGCTGTAATGGTTTGCTCAAAATCATAGGGTATGCAACCGCCCATGCTTCATTGCTGAGGGTTGTATGGTCATCAATTCACCATGGTCTATTCCTTTTTGGAATCCAAGAATTGGCTAGCCCACATATATATGGCATGTGGTAAAGGCAACTGAATCCATATTTGGTTCTCAATTCACCAATTCTAAGAATTGACTAGTCCTGAGCAAACGGCTACAGGTAAAGACAAGACAAATCCGTTTATATGGTTGCTGGTTTGCCAATAAATCAGATGGTTATCAATGTACCATAGTTTTCGAACTCAAACATGTGGCTACTCCAGTAGTAATGGCTATTGGTAAAGAGACATCAAATCCATTAATTTCAATGATTCACCTCTCACAGGAGTTAACACACCTGGAAGTGATGAGAATAGTCTTGAACTTATCTGTTTTGATGTACATGATGTCATATGTTACTGCAAAGATCTGGTGTTTTATAGTTCATTCATCATAGAGATGTTCTTCTTATGATTCTTTGCTGCTGATCCTCAAGAAACTGTACTTTCATAGCTCAGAAGTGTTTAAGATATGGGGAGGATCTTGTTTGGAAATTTTTCGTCAAATGGTACAATCCTCAACAGCATTATCAATCTATCAAGGAAACTGGACCTTAACCTAGTCAAATTCCAGTTTAGGGGAGGATTGTTGGGAATTAAGGTAAACTACTGATTCTGCCGAAGCATCTGCCGAATGGATTCTGCCGAAGAAGAATGGATTCTGCTGAAGTCAAAATTCAGCAGAAGGGTTAAAGCAGATATTGTGTTGCTGCTGAAAGTGTGAATCCACGTAGGAGAGATAAGCTCAGTATAGAGTAAAAGTCAGCGCTGTATGTATAGGTTGGCGCCGTATTATGTAGAGCTTATCAGAATAAACAATATGATTAACAAAACAATATGATTAGTTGCATGCTTGTCTAGAAGCATGCTTGGTCTAGTTTAGTAGTAGAAGCGTACATTGTCAACGCTCATTAGGGTTTCTTGCCTATATAAGAAACCATGTTAGTATGTAATAGACAAGTTTTTCTCAAGTCTTTCAAGTCTTGTAAACTATCCGAAACATAGAGTTTCAATAATCAAAAGATCCATAGAGGATCAAAGAGTTCTTAGTTACTATAACTTGTATTTATTTCCGCTACAAAATATGAGTTGTAGAGATCTTCCATTAGTTTGCTTGTGATTACATAGGCAACACTAACGATCTCCGAGTGCTTAAGATCTATCAAGGTCTTGGTTTACAACAGTTTTAGTCCTTCAAAGGCACTCCTGCCTCCATGTGCCAAACGATTTTAATATACATAATGCACATGTTGAGGGGGAGCATTTATCCAAAAACAAGATGAGTTTTTAAATCAGGCACATTTTCTCCCATGTTTTCTAAACCTTATTAAATCACTTGGGATCCAAAATCTCAAAGGGTTTGATATTTTTGATCGGGGGAGAATTTGTGATTTAATAATGAAATTTGATAAAAGGTGATCATTTTGATTCAATTGTGCAGGCTACTCTCTCATATGTGCTAAATGCTTTCGAATCTCGAAGCACATATTGAGGGGGAGCATTTCTAAAGAAAATAAACTGTCAAGGTGCAAATGCTTTTATGTTTTAACATAAAGTACCTTGATTGAGTTTTAAATGGTTTCTTAATGGAATTTGTGATCGTGGATGTACTTCAAATGAACTCTTTCCTCTATGTGATAAAATGATTTCAAATATCCTACGCACATATTGAGGGGGAGAATTTACCAAGAAAATCAAATGGCTTTTTCTATGAAAATTGTGATCAAAGAAAATATTTCAAAGTCCTCTTGTCTCCATGTGCTAAACTATTTCTAAATCATATGCACATGTTGAGGGGGAGGTTTTCTAAATGATCAAAACTATTAGGGTACAAAGTGCTTTGATCTCGTATCACAAGTACCTTGATTGTTTTTCCAAATGATTTTTCAATTGGTTTCAAGGAAGAATGAGCTGTACCAAAAGACCGACCATTTTACTTTATGTATGGAGTTATAAGGATGGTGAGGTTAGGTATTAGTTCCCACGATCCGCCAGAACCGGAGGGATATTCCCAGGGACAA
Source organism: Chrysanthemum seticuspe (assembly GCA_019973895.1). Classification (NCBI taxonomy): domain Eukaryota; kingdom Viridiplantae; phylum Streptophyta; class Magnoliopsida; order Asterales; family Asteraceae; genus Chrysanthemum; species Chrysanthemum seticuspe. The sequence continues at coordinate 219,371,887 of BPTQ01000001.1, read as the reverse complement.
TCCACTAGATAGTGTAGAGTCCTTAGGAATGTTGAAAAAAGGAAAAAAATGAGAATATGGGAAGAGTGCGGACTGAGACAGAGCTAGTACTGGAATAAACCCAACAAGGTTCTAGTTATGAAGTCTCGGTAAGCACTGAAGGGGTTGAAGAATGAAAAAGAAATGAATGTGAAAAAGGGTGAAAAGAAACAGCCCTCCAATAATTCAACCTTAGGGCAGAAACCGGGTTCAATTCATATGCTACTGGTGGTTACTAATGTAACACTGGTATTGAAGACAAGACATCATGGACCGAGTGATGCACTGCACTACAACTTCCCAAGCTACTCAAGTTCCACTTAAAAGGACTTGTTTCATTCTCACGGGGAACCGACATTATCTATCGACTTTCTCTCAGAGATTGTTGATATTGAAGAAGGAGACGCTCTCCCTAGTCTCCGGCATAGGAACAAAAAATGTGCACTATTGAGTCTAGAGCCAAGAGATCATCCACAATATCTCATTAGGACACAAAGTTAATGAAGACTTGCTGTTTCACACAATATGGAAAGTGAGTATATAATTAAGAGTCCTACGCATTATCCTTGTGGTATTGCCAGAACATCCGAGTGATATGTAAAAGTATTCACGATGAAGATGGAAATCCTTCTAGAACTAACATCAAACAAGCTCTTGGTGGGTGACATGTGAGATATTTTCTAAAGATCAAGCTTGTGACAACTGGATAGAAACAATGGGGAGATTCATTCTTGAATCAACCTTGGTCCAAGAAAGGAATTGACGAATACTTTTGGAAAAACCGTTCGATGTGCAAATCTTCTTTTTCTCTAGCACATCGAATGTGTATTCATATTTCATATTCAAAAAGTATCTCTGATTGAAAAAATGCTTTTGGAAAAACCGTTCGATGTGCGAATCTCTTCTTTTATCTAGCACATCGAATGTGTACTCTTTTCAAATACAAAAAGTATTTTTGATTGAAAATTGATCTTTCTCATAAAACCTTCGTCGTATTGCAAAACTCTTTCTTTTAAGCAATACGTGATTGTTTTCAAATAAATTTTTCATCAATTAGTGAATCTCAATTCGCTGGTTCACTCACTCCGTGTTGTCTTCTTTGAGACGTTCCGGTTTGAGAACAACTAGAACAGCTGCGAAACCCTGTCAAGGAGATTCTTCGGAATCCTACCTGATCACAGGAAGTACTTGTACTGATCAACGGGGAACCGTGGGCCGTGTACCTCAATTCAACGAAAGTGATCAAAGACACTTTCGTGTGTTTTATTGCTAACTGTTGTTTGCAGGTACATTTGGACGGTTGCAGCTGATCAGAATTGAGGAGTCAATCCAAAGCCGCATGCTCACAGCATCCACACTTAATTGAAGAAATCATGACTGGTGCATATCTACATAACCTGGTTCTGATATTTTTTATACTATGCTTCTGCTACGCTGCTGCAAATATCATGAACCAGTAAAGCTTCCGCTACTCTGATGGAAAGATGTCATGATCCAGAAAGTGTGAGCATGTCGGTCCGAAAGTCACAACACCACATGAAGGTAACACAACTATGGATGATCCAGAGATTTACTGTGGCTGATGATCTCAATGAAAGCTCGAAGATCATCAAAGCTGTGAATCAGTTCAAAGACCTCCACTCAAAATACAAAACTATGCGGACTTTAAAGAATCGCTACTAATGCACAAAGATTGCGGAATTTGAAGAATTGAAGTCTACGAGCTCGAGAACTAAAGACAAAGAAAGAATGCTAGGATGCAAAATGTATTTCATGGGGTGACCTCCCTTAGAGGGAGATTGTTAGGAATTGGAAATTCCATGTTAAAGTGTCGGTCACCCCAATTATGGTTTAGCATATGTTAGCTCGTAGACTTGTAGTTATTTACGTTATTATATAGTTAATTAGTTAGTCAGTAGCGTAGAATAGTTTAGAGTAACACCGTGGAGGAAGGACGGGTCTTTACCCACTGTATACCTGATCCACATGCCGATAGGAGGTCGTTATGTTTGTAAGTATAAATACCCCTTCCATCCATGGAAGGGGTGGAGCTTCTCATTCAATCTAACATTTTATTTGTGCTACAACTCTCTACCAAGAAACTCCCTCTCTCTACTTTCTCTCTCTAAAATGTCTAACATGTATTTTGATCATCCAAGACCACCCGAATCATCAAACACATAATATTATCGATCCTACAGATTGCTCACTAGGTGTTGGCATGGATTGGGTCTTATTTATGTTACCACTGTCCTCACCAGCTTCTAAGCCTGGTGGAGTAGTGGCAGCCCTTACCACTTTATCCCCTTCATCACCTGGGATAGGCTCATCTGGTACAAGGTTAGGAGAAGAATGAGGCTGAGCTGTCTCACTCTCCTGTCTGGTGTGCCTACTGGTTGATGAAGTTTGTGGATGTGGCAAATGATCAGAACCTATGGGTGTGTGTTGGGAACCACCTGTGCTTGATGGTCCTTCACCCTATGCAATAAGCATGTTAGGAAATAATGGCATTACAACCCCACTGTACCCTACCACAACCCTTAACATATTAGAAAACACTTTGGCTGTGAGTACTTTTGATGGATAAATGTTTTTATGAGGTTGTAGGTTTTGTTTCCGAAGATCCAAAACATTTGAATAAACCTGAGATACATCAGAAACTTGGTTTTACTAAAAACATTTTTAAGCATACCCTCAAATATGTAAGTTGAAAAATTGAACACCCTGCCTATTGAAAGGCAGATCAAGGCTGTGGCTATGCTTGTGGGAAAAGCATCCCAGCCAGTCCTTTTGTGACTCAAGCAGTGTAAGAGGGTATGAATGAGAAACCTCCATTGTGGGGAAAACTGACTTTTGTGAAAATTAATAGTATTGTCATGTCTATACCCCATCAATGTGAGTTGTTCAATAATTTCAATGACTGGCAAAGTGGTAATACCTTCAGCATCTCTAAGATGAAGATGTTCTCTTAGAGATGCCTCAGTAATAACAATTTGAGTGCCATCCACTGTACCAATTAAGTGTTGTACCCCTTCCTCAGTTGTTGAGGCAATAGCAGTTTGCCAAAACTTCCTGACAGGGGTACATAAGATTGTAGGGTTTAAAAGAAGAGCAAACCTCATGGTGTGCTAACGCTCAAATTGTGCATGTTTTTAGTAGCGTTATCCGTGCTTTTATGTGTGTTATTTGGCTATAATCATATGGTTTTGTTGCTTAATCATAAAAAAGTGTGTTTGCTAGTTCATTTGTAGCCAAGTACAGGAAAGTGGAGAAAAAGACGGGAAAAGAAGTAAAATATGAAGATTTCTCCATATACGAAGAATTCCCGACAAAAGAAAGACTTGTGGAGTATATTCGAGATGGTAAAGTCATCAAGTTAGTGGTCCAAAGACTCAAGAATAAAGTTCAAGAATGGAAACGAGAAAGAAATGAAGAAAAGAAGCTAAAACGAAGACATATTGGAAGACTCGTTGTTCCTGACACACCTTCACCATTTTGGCCATAACTTTTGCATACGGACTCCGTTTGACCCCCGGTTTGCGGCCACGGAAAGCTAAGAGAAAGATTTACAACTTTGCGGTTTATGAATTTTGTGATTTTGCTCCAACCGTTAGGTCGAGCCCCGCAACTGGATCCGGTTGGAGAATGGTCAAGTAGACCAACCGATTCGGTTGGGAGGCCTGATACAGCCATTTCTTCATCACTAAGGTTCTAAACTTATTCTAAACGATTCTAGGTCCTTCCTACTCAGTTTCTAGGCCCTTCTAAACTCCTTGGAGGCCAAGTTCAATATTTAAAACCCCTTGGCTTGGAAGTAGTATAAATAGAGGCCTTTGCAACCTCATTTCATACAAGACAACTTGAGAGATATTCTCTCACACCTATCCTACCACCACTACTCTCTCTCAAAGCCTAAATTCATCCATTAAGTTCCAGGAAACTTAAGAGGTCCAAGAAGTCATCATTTGGAGGTCAAACCATCAAGAAGTCATCATTTGGAGGTCAAACCATCAAGAAGTCATCACCAATACTTGAGGCATTATTACTACATCATTTGTAATCTCATTTCGATCATTGTAAGACCTTTAATCACGTTTTCTAATGTTCAAAGTTCCGAGTTTATGTTTATGATTTCTATGAGTGGCTAGTTTCTTTATGCACTTGCTTAAATGATGTTGATTATCGTATGATTAGTTTATGATTGTGTTAACATGTTTTAATTCAATTTCAAGTTGATTCTAAGATCCAATTGTACTAAAGTTTCATAGTGGCATTTGTTAATCAAGTTTGACTAGTTGATAGTAATCGTAGAGGTCGAAAGAACTTATTGTTATTCAACTAGTTATAATCATTTTGTCTATGGATGATTGTTTTTACCCATTATTCTTGGTTAAACAAAGAAACTAAAGTGTGGTTGTAATAAGAACGCTTTTTGATTATCAAGTTGGATTGATTGGAAACATCTAAAAGGTCGTAAGATTAGTTGTTTACAATCAATTGTAACCTTTTGTCTATAATCGGTTACCTTTTGTATTGACCATTACTTAAGCAATTTGATGAAACAAACGGATGTTTTTGTGTTTAAGTTTATGAAAGTAAACTTATGAAACTTGAATTGATCTTGAATTGATTGGTTAGACTTAATGCTTGTTTTTATAAACTAAACTCTTGATCATGGTTTAACTTGTAAGAACAATAGATTAGTACACCAACTAATTATCATAACCAACATGTTAAGAAGAGGTTAACACAATTACACTAATCATGGATAAGAAACTAGTTTAAGCAAGTGTAGTTTTAATCTTATTGAATTCCCTTAATCATTATTTTCGTGTTACTTGTTGCTTATATGGTATTTTGGGACGTGACAACCATTTACCACTTTCGTATTACTTGCTATTACATAGATTCTTCACAATTGAAAACACCCAAATCCTAGTGAACGACCTCGGCTTACCAACCAAAACTAACTACATACGAAAGGGTCATACTTGCCCATGTGTTCTTAGCTTAATTCGGTAATCCTTGTTATAAATTTAAAACTAGTAGTCGCGAGACACATCATGGTGCTACGGTTTAGAAAAGCTACAATCTCTACAAATTCATCATGTCCATCTAGCAATTACAAGCATGCTACCATATTGTGTTTATCGACAAAGTCAAGAGGAGCCATGGATGAACAAAGTTAGGGTTAGAAAGGTGGGATTAAGTCGCAAAAGACTTTATTGTTCTGTGGTGAAAGCAATTAGAGAGTTATGCAATTTATAGAGATTTCGAGAATATTAGTTGAACTGCCTTAGAGATATTTATGGTAATAAGTGAAGAAAAACCAATTAGGAAACTCTTTTATAGGAAAACAGGCGGTTAACAACTCTACTTGCAAAAGTGATCATTGCATAACAGACTTTTGTTTGTGTTTTTGTGTGCTTCGAATCTGTGCTTTAATCATTCCCTCGTTGTGCCGTCTTTGCTTGCGAAAAAAAAATCTTTTTCTTCACCAGTTCGTCCAGCCGATCGGTACGTCCCCATAACCGATTTGGCTAGACATCGAAACCAAATCCAACCGGATCGGCTGGAATCCCAGCCGATCGGTTTCACCATTCTATCAAAATAAAAAATTTGTGTTTTTCCTTGTTTGTTTGTTTGGTAGATTATTTAACAAAAAAAATTTCCCTCGAAAGTAAGGCTCACCCATTGTAAACAAACTGTGTGAGAGGTATAAGGCGGGTCTCCCTGATTCCCTAAAGAAGTTGGGTTTTTAATATGCTTCGCGCTGACCTGCTTCTCCGCTTCTTTGTGCGTTTCAGTGGAGCTACCGAGAACTCTTGGGAAAAGAAAAAAAAAGTCATAACTAGTTTTCGATTTAAACAAAAGTAAAAAAAAAAGGTCTTAGAGTTATTTAGTTTATTTCTTTCAAGTCATTTTTTTTCTGAAAAAAAAATAAAAAAATACAAAAAGATTTTTCTTCATGTTCGTTTTCATTATTTTTATCTTTTTATTTTTTCTTTTTAAAATATTTTGTGAATCGCCTTGGGTTTTTATAAACTCACACTCTTGGAGTGATCAACTCGTTAGTCCACTCTACGAGCTTAAACGTCAAATCAAAGAGAGGACTAAACCCGAACCTTATCCGAAACCACCGTTCATCGAGGAACTCTTTGTCGTTATCGACATATTCGAAGAGAAAGTCAAACCTCCACCCGATTCCCCAACCATAATCGTCATTGATCCCGATGACCAACCCATGTGGTCAAGCACTAGGACCGTTGCACCAACACCTAGTTCCGCTGTTATTCAATGCCCTCTTCGCAATAATTTCCATATCAAGGGTACCCACATGCAAATGATTCGGGAGAATCAATTTGATGGGAGAATCCGATCTGATCCTCACCGACACATAGCCGATTTTCTTGAGATTAGTAACATATTCCAATATGGTGAAAATCAAGAGGAAATGGTTAAATTGAGGACTTTTCCTTTCTCATTAACTGGTGAAGCCAAGACTTGGTTGAACGAATTAAGTGAAGGAACGATTACTACGTGGGAAGAGATGAGAGAAGCTTTTATTAGCCGATACTTTTCTCCCGCTAAGTTTAAACGTCTCCTAAATGACATTCACAACTTTCACCAAATCAATCATGAAACTCTCATTGACGCTTGGCTCCGTATGAAAGATATGCTTAGCACTTGTCATGGACACGGTCTAACCAAAGGAGCGATAATTCAAATATTCTATCACGGTTTAGACGATCCAACTCGAGGAAATCTCGACGCCGGAGGAATCTTCCTCTATAAAACTCCTAACGAATCTTTCAAAATCCTTGAGGACAAGGTCCAACTCAAGCTCGATCTCTCAGAAAATTCTATGATCGACTCCAATCCAAAAGCCGTTGTTTCCGCCGGTGGAAGCAACATCAATACCGATAATGCCTCATTGGTCGAGAAATTAGAAGCTCTCTCCACAAACATCGATGCCCAATTTATAAGCATACGGAGGGAGTTGATGGAGCTGCGAAATAATCAGCACGATGCAGAGGATGACACGCCAATGTGTGATCCCATGGAAGCGAGCCACACCCAACATGAAGGATATCACCAAGGATATCACAACCAAAGTTCCAGAAATTCGTACTCCTTTCTATACCACAACCCAACCTAAAACTATTCTCGATATCAGCCACATCCATCACAACATTTCTATACACCTAAAACCTCGCCGGAGGAGATGATGAGAGAGTAGATGGCCATTCAAGCGAAAGCCAATGAGAATATAATGAACCTGTTGGTTGAATTGCAACGTAAAGTCGATCAAGGAAGAAGGAACCAACAAGCGATAATCCAAGACATGGAGAGGAGGATAGAAAGATTAAGTGAGGAGCAGGAAGTCCATCATGCTGAATCTCTTCCTTACACCACAGATACCAACTCGAGACATGAATTTGTCTACACACCACCCTTATTTCGAAACGATAACGATAAGGGTGAGGTTGAATTTATCGAAGAGGACGAGACCGAGAATATTCCAACCACGCTAAATCTGAACCAAATCATGTCTGACTCACCAACCGTGACACCTTTTCTTGAGGATTGCACCATGCATATCCCAACTGGTGGCAACTGGAATGGAGAACTCGAGAGAACTATAGACGAAGGGTCTGAGCCACAAAATCCAGTTTCTTTAAAACAAAACGGTAGGACTAACCCACCTCCTACATCTCACCTTGAGAATGTGGATGCCGTATTCACTGGCAGTGGAAAGTCCAATGACCCTTCGAAAAATCAAAAAGATCCGCCACATGTCCTCATTTCTAATGAAATCGACCAAATGTTCGAGATAACGAAGAAGGAATATCACATGGTCAAACCAAAAGAATCAAATGTATCTCCATCGCTTGCGGAGTACAAACCAAAGATCCCATACCCTCAACGTTTAAGAACTGAAATTCCCCATTTGAACCGTATTGTCAAAGTATCCTAACCCGGGGAAGAGTCTAGCTAATGACTCACAAATAAATTAAGCGCTTCTCGGGAGGCAACCCGTGCTTTTAATTGTTTGTTTGTTTTAAATAAACATGTACACCCTTTTTGCATAAATCTATTCAAAACTTGGAAAATTTTAAGTGTGGCGGTGTTACATGCTAATAGTGTTTATTATTACTTGCATTTTGTGTGTTTTGTTTTGTTTGAATAATTTCAGCAGGTGATGGAGGAGGATGCTTGGATTTGAAATCGATTGTTCTCATAAGCTTATGCATAGCATTTTATCATATGGAGTTCGATCGCGATTTCTTCGGCCCGGGAAGGTTTTGTTTCTCACAGCTTGTTTATTTTATTTTCCCTATTTTACATGCTTTGAAGTTTTATTTTTCATTGAGGGCTTTGTTTAGCTTAAGTGTGGGGGGAAATATTATTGAGAAAAACGAAACCAGTTTTTTTTAAATTCCAAAATTTTTGGGTCAATTTTTAAATTTTGTGAATTTGTTTGCGCTTGTGATCTAGTAGTTTTCACGCTTATAGGTTAATATATTAGAATAACTGGATCATTCCACTGGTGAAATCGGTAATTTTTGAAAAACTTAGAGATGTATTCCGATTAATATTGCAATCCATTCTGGGATCGATAACATTTGCTAGCACATATTATAGCCCTTTCCACTAAATTGTGAGGATTTGAGCCTGTTTCATATAGCATATATTTTTTATGCTTGGATCTTTTGCTATGAGTGTGCCGGTGATTTTATTTATTCTAGAACTTGTACTTGTAAATCATTACCAGACCGCAGTAAGATCACATTCGTGTGATATAAGTGTATTCGTGTGATAAAGAGGCACTTTAGGAATAAAACCAAATGGCCTTCCGTTTACATCTAATGATATATTAGCTAACCACATCGATTAGTTAACCACCCTTATATGGACCCATTTGTTAGAGCTCATTTTTAGCGCTAGATACCCTTAGTTACACCCTCCGAGCCATCCCTTTCTTTTTGTTGCATCCAGAAAAGTACAAAAATATTTTACACTTTAAACCTTAGCCTACCCCTTGTCAATGTCTAAATGGTGGGTTGCTAGTTGCTTGGTATGATTGGATTGTTTTTGATTATGAGTTAGCCGCACTTTGTCAATTTTTGTGGTGTGTGCTTATACGAAGTGTGGGGGAGATGTGATGTATATGAAAAAAAATATATATGTATATATATATATGAAAAAAAAATGTGAAAAAAAAGAATAAGTCATCGGAAAAAAAATGTATGTGATGACAATTATCGTCAATGTGCTATATTATTATGAGAGGAAGTATGTTTGAGATATCGATTAGCCAATGTGCTAAGACGTGATATATATATTTGGTGGTCGATATCTGAAGAGAAGTTAGTAACTATAATCATTTACGGGTTTGCGGATTGTTCGGTAACTAGCAACATGGGTATTAGACTTGACTTTATTTTTCCTTTAACACCAATTTAATAAATAATCCCATGCCTTATCCATACCCTTTATTCACCCTAAGCCTATCGTTATAACCCGAATAAAAGCCCTCTTTAGATGTTTACACTTGGTGCTTACGCCACGTCGGTGGAGTTTTGTTTCTTGTATAAGCCTATGGTAATATTTAGATCATGACTGAGCAATATGAGTGTACTATTCCTTAATATTATCCACCACTAAATAAATTGAGTGTTGAGTGAATTATACATCCGTTCTTTTTCGTGAGGTGCTTAGCCATGTTATCAAGCAAGAGAATCCATGGAGTATTATCAAACATCTCGATTTTTCACCGCTTAAAGCTTAAAACGATGAATCATATCTTGTACTTGTACTTGGTATATTTGCATCACATTTTTCTAATCATATTTCATGCACCATGTGGGATTTTATTTATCTTAATTTCTAGATTTGCTTGAGGGCAAGCAAAACCTTAAGTGTGGGGGAGTTTGCGCTCATTTTTCGCTTATTTTTATGTTTGTTTTATGTTAAAAAAAAAACAAAAAAAAAAAAAAAAAAAAAACCCCAAAAATATATATATTTTTTAAAATTTTCTTTTCATTTTGTCATTTAGGTTTGTCTTTTAATTTTTCTTTTCATTTTGTCATTGAGGGCAAGCAAAGTTTAAGTATTGGGGAATTTGATAACGCTCAAATTGTGCATGTTTTTAGTAGCGTTATCCGTGCTTTTATGTGTGTTATTTGGCTATAATCATATGGTTTTGTTGCTTAATTGTACAAAAGTGTGTTTGCTAGTTCATTTGTAGCCAAGTACAGGAAAGTGGAGAAAAAGACGGAAAAAGAAGTAAAATATGAAGATTTCTCCATATACGAAGAATCCCCGACAAAAGAAAGACTTGTGGAGTATATTCGAGATGGTAAAGTCATCAAGTTAGTGGGCCAAAGACTCAAGAATAAAGTTCAAGAATGGAAACGAGAAAGAAATGAAGAAAAGAAGCTAAAACGAAGACATATTGGAAGACTCGTTGTTCCCGACACACCTTCACCATTTTGGCCATAACTTTTGCATACGGACTCCGTTTGACCCTCGGTTCGCGGCCACGGAAAGCTAAGAGAAAGATCTACAACTTTACAGTTTATGAATTTTTGTGATTTTGCTCCAACCGTTTGGTCGAGCCCCGCAACCGGATCCGGTTGGACAATGGTCAAGTAGACCAACCGATTCGGTTGGGAGGCCTGGTACAGCCATTTCTTCATCACTAAGGTTCCAAACTTGTTCCAAACGATTCTAGGTCCTTCCCATTCAGTTTCTAGGTCCTTCTAAACTCCTTGGAGGCCAAGTTCAACATTTAAAACCCCTAGGCTTGGAAGTAGTATAAATAGAGGCCTTTGCAACCTCATTTCATACAACACAACTTGAGAGATCTTCTCTCACACCTATCTTACCACCACTACTCTCTCTCAAAGCTTAAATTCGTCCATTAAGTTCCAGGAAACTTTGGAGGTCCAAGAAGTCATCATTTGGAGGTCAAACCATCAAGAAGTCACATTTGGAGGTCAAACCATCAAGAAGTCATCACCAATACTTGAGGCATTATTACTACATCATTTGTAATCTCATTTCAATCATTGTAAGACCTTTAATCATGTTTTCTAATGTTCAAAGTTCTGAGTTTATGTTTATGATTGCTATGAGTGGCTAGTTTCTTTATGCACTTGCTTAAATGATGTTGATTATCGTATGATTAGTTTATGATTGTGTTAACATGTTTTAATTCAATTTCAAGTTGATTCTAAGATCCAATTGTGCTAAAGTTTCATAGTGGCATTTGTTAATCAAGTTTGACTAGTTGATAGTAATCGTAGAGGTCGAAAGAACTTATTGTTATTCAACTAGTTATAATCATTTTGTCTATGGATGATTGTTTTTACCCATTATTCTTGGTTAAACAAAGAAACTAAAGTGTGGTTGTAATAAGAACGCTTTTTTATTATCAAGTTGGATTGATTGGAAACATCTAAAAGGTCGTAAGATTAGTTGTTTACAATCAATTGTAACCTTTTGTCTATAATCGGTTACCTTTTGTATTGACCATTTCTTAAGCAATTTGATGAAACAAACGGATGTTTTTGTGTTTAAGTTTATGAAAGTAAACTTATGAAACTTGAATTGATCTTGAATTGATTGGTTAGACTTAATGCTTGTTTTTATAAACTAAACTCTTGATCATGGTTTAACTTGTAAGAACAATAGATTAGTACACCAACTAATTATCATAACCAACATGTTAAGAAGAGGTTAACACAATTACACTAATCATGGATAAGAAACTAGTTTAAGCAAGTGTAGTTTTAATCTTATTGAATTCCCTTAATCATTATTTTCGTGTTACTTGTTGCTTATATGGTATTTTGGGACGTGACAACCATTTACCACTTTCGTATTACTTGCTATTACATAGATTCTTCACAATTGAAAACACCCAAATCCTAGTGAATGACCTCGGCTTACCAACCAAAAATAACTACATACCAAAGGGTCATACTTGCCCGTGTGTTCTTAGCTTAATTTGGTAATCATTGTTATAAATTTAAAACTAGTAGTCGCGAGACACATCATGGTGCTACGGTTAGAAAAGCTACAATATCTGCAAATTCATCATGTCCATCTGGCAATTCCAAGCATGCTACCATATTGTGTTTATCGACAAAGTCAAGAGGAGCCATGGATGAACAAAGTTAGGGTTATAAAGGTGGGATTAAGTCGCAAAAGCCTTTATTGTTCTGTGGTGAAAGCAATTAGAGAGTTATGCAATTTATAGAGATTTAGAGAATATTGGTTGAACTGCCTTAGAGATATTTATGGTAATAAGTGAAGAAAAACCAATTAGGAAACTCTTTTATAGGAAAACAGGCGGTTAACAACTCTACTTGCAAAAGTGATCGTTGCATAACAAACTTTTGGAATAAGTACTAACGGCTAGTTCATCAGTACTAACTATGCTTATCGGTACTAAGTTATAACCATCAGTATTAACTTTTACCCATCAGTATTATCTTATAGTTTGGAAATTATAATAATGAAACCCCGTTTGTGAAGGGATTAAGTGTGGTGACAGACACTTAACCAAGGTTGGCCTCATATGGCCTCTGGTTTGGTGAAAACCAATGGTTTCAGTTCATAGCACTGCCTGTGATGGATAGTCCCATTAAAAGGGCCTTCCTAACAGGGTTTCCAGCTCGTGGCAGGTGTTGCCTCCATCACAAGTGTTGGATTCACGGTTGCTCGTTGTTCTCTAAGCCAGATGCCCTTAGGCTAGTCACACTATCTGTAACAGATAGAATGGCAAAGAGTGGGTTAGTGCAGAATGATCTGACCAACTAAAACCATCAATTTATGTTTATTTAAAGTACAAGATGCCACATATTGCTTAGGCATCACATATTCCATGGTTACAGCAAGTCCCATCATGTGGTGGCTTCAGAGTGAGGATTAGTAAGAGAACCACATGTTCTATAACACCTAGTTACCAAACCATATCCATATTGCTTGTGTTGTACCTGAAAAGTTAGTCCAAAACCAAGAAAACATAATCCAAGGCATTTTCTTGCCAATCCGTATTAACTTAACACAATCAGTATTAACCAGATAACAATCAGTACTAAGTACCAGTTTATAAAACTTTACAAAATAGAGAGAGATAAGACATATTATGGATGAAGCATCCCAATACTTGTGACCAAGTACTGAAACCTTCCCAAATCAAACGCTTTAGTTAAAAGATCTGCAACATTAAACTCAGTATCAATCCTTTCAACCTGAATGAGTTTCTTTTCATTACAGTCTCTTATAAAATGATGTCTTATCTCTATATGTTTAGTTTTAGAATGAAAATCTGGATTTTTTATAATGCATATAGTACTGTTGTTATCAACATAAATGATAGTGCCCATGAAATTATACCCATAATCAAGCATCTGATTCTAAATCGAGAGGACTTAACCACAGCAACTTGCAGCAGCTACATACTCAGCCTCAGTTGTAGAGTTTGCCACAATGCTCTGCTTCTTACACTGCCATGAAAGCAACCTATCACCAAGAAACTGACATCCTCGTGTGGTTGAATTCCTATCAAGACTTGCCCCAGCATAATCACTGTCAGAGTAAGCTACCAGATCAAAGGGAGAGTTCTTAGGATACTAAAGACCTAATTGAGCATGGCCTTTCAGATATCTAAAGATTCTCTTAACTGCATGCAAGTGAGAAAGCTTTGGAGAGACTTGAAATCTTGCACATACACACACAGCAAACATAATATCTGGTCTGGAGGCAGTCAAATACATCAAAGATCCAATCATGGACCTGTAGAGATGCTGGTCAACATCTTCATCATCAGCATCTAGAAATAGTGGCTTATTGTGCTCCATAGGAGTGCTTGCAATCTTTGTATTTTCATAGCCAAACTTCACTAAAATCTCCTTGACATATTTATCCTGACTAATAAATATGCCATCTGTTTTCTGCTTGACCTATAGCCCAAGAAAGAAGGTGAGTTCTCTCATAGAACTCATCTGAAACCTGTCATGCATCAACTTCTCAAACTCTCTGCATAGATCATGCTTGGTTGAACCAAAAATAATGTCATCCACATATATCTGTACCAACAGGATATCAGTCTTCACATTCTTGATGAATAGGGTATGATCAATCTTCCCTCTTCTGAAGCCATTTCCCAAAAGATACTTGGCTAAGGTTTCATACTAAGCTCTTGGGGCCTGATGCAGACCATAGAGTGCCTTCTGAACTTTGTACACTTTGTCTGGAAAGGTTGGATCTTCAAAACCAGGAGGTTGACATACATATACCTCCTCCTCAATCTTCCCATAAAGGAAAGCACTCTTCACATCCATCTGGTATACTGTGAAGTCTTTATATGATGCATAAGCCAGGAAAAGTCTGATAGCCTCAATCCTTGCCACTGGAGGAAAGACTTCTTCATAATCAATCCCTTCCTGCTGTGTATACCCCTGAGCTACCAGTCTAGCCTTGTTCCTTATCACTACACCCCTTTCATCCTTCTTGTTTCTGAAAACCCACTTAGTGCCAATAGCTCTCTTGCCATCAGGAAGATCCACCAGAACCCATACATCTTGAAGCTTAAATTGGAGAAGTTCTTCCTGCATTGCTTCTACCCAGGATTCATCTTCAAGAGCTTTATAGACTTTCTTTGGTTCTGGTTGGGAAACAAAATAGGCAAAGAGACATGTTTGTGAGGCACCATGATTTCTTTCTTCATAGATGGCACTGAAGAATCCTGTTTCACTATGCTGAAATTTAGATCTTGTAGTTCTTTCAGCATTGACATTCCCAATAACATTCTCCAAGGGATGATCCTGATTGATTCTTCTTTGTGGTGTAGCAGGAACAACATATGATGAAGTTATATTAGTCACATCAATCTCATAAGCTTCACCAAAAGGATCAGGAACCTCGATATTGACTGATAGAATGGAATGAGGACCATCAGTACTAACAATTGGCTCATAAGTACTAACTTGTGGCTTATCAGTATTAACCACAGTTGTACTAAAAACTTGAGGTTCGACCACTGGTTCATCTGTATTGGTTGCATTTCCTTCAGCATTAGATTCATGGGTCTTTGGAGGCTGATCATCAGCTTTGTTTGCCTCCCCTGAAGAAGTACTTCCACCTGAGTTGTCATTCCAAATGGGCAATAGAATGCAATCGTCATGCTCATCAGAATCTGCATCTGGACCTTGTTTTTCTCCTACAATTATGTTAGAATCCACAGAAACAGGCACATAGTTCATAGATTCTGTTAGCATATCAATATCAAAAAGCCATGTTGGTCCCTGCCCCTCTACACTAGGTTTGTCCTCAAGAAACTCTATGTGCAGATTCTTCTCTACTATTCTGGTTCTAGAATTATAAACCCTAAAGGCTTTACTATTCAATGAGTAGCCAACCAGATATCCACTATCAGATTTTCCATCAAACTTACCTAAATGGTCAATGGTATTGAGAATAGAGACATGACACCCAAAAGGTTTAAGAAAGTCTAGCATGGGCTTTCTACCTAAAAACAGCTCATAGGGAGTCTTGCCTTGAGGCTTCACAATCAGTACCCTATTCTGAACATAACAACCAGTATTAACTGCCTCAGCCCAAAATGTTGTGGGTAACATGGAATCTGCTAACATAGTCCTAGCAGCCTCAATCAATGTCCTATTTCTCCTTTCAGCAACCCCATTTTGCTGAGGAGTTCTAGCTACACTGAATTCTCTTTTAATACCCTTAAGTTGACAGAAATCATTCACCACTTGGTTTTTAAACTCTGTCCAATATCACACCTAATGATTTTAACTTTCTTATCTGCTAGGTTTTCTACTGCAGCTATGTAAGACTTAAGGATTTCACTGGTCTCATCCTTAGTGTTCAAAAAGAAAACCTAAGTAAATCTGCTAAAATCATCAGTCACAACCAAACAATACTTCTTAAAATTTAGGTTGCTTACATTAGTGGGGCCAAATAAGTCCATGTACAGCATATGAAGTGGTTGGGTGATAGAGTTAAAAACTTTGGGCTTACAAGAGGCTCTATGTTGCTTTCCTTTGAGACAAGCACTACAGGTCTGTTTATTTTCAAATCTTTTTGAAGGTAAACCTCTTACAAGGTTATTTTTAGCTAAAAGATTGATTACCTTAAAGTTCACATGACCTAGCCTTCTATGCCATAACATAGATTCATCCAAAGAAGCTGTAGAAACTAAACATATAAGATTGTATTTGGGTACTATGTTCTTCATATTGACACTGTAAAGATTGCTTTTCCTAGGAAACTTAAGTAGAACCTGATCATCACTGGGCAACTTAAAGTTTGGAGATAAAACCAAGCAATCAGTATCTGTGAACAGAACAAAATTCTTCTTGTCACACATTTGTGACACACTGAACAGATTGTATTTGAGTTCTTTCACATAGTACACATCTTCAAAGTCCAAATTACCAGTCTTGAGTGTGCCTTTACTAGTAATCCTTCCACCTATTCCACCTCCAAAAGAAACATATCCTCCATTCAAATCAGTGAAGTCTGAAAGATAAGATAGATTTCCAATCATGTGCCTGGAACACCCACTGTCTGAATAGCCAAGATCGTCATTATTGTTGGAGTGAGCCTGCACATAAAACAAAGGAAATTAGTTCCTTTTGGGACCCAAGCCATCACTGACTTGGATCTACCTCGTACATCAATGTAATCATATTTCTTGAGAGTAACTGATGCACTGTTGGGCTTAGTGGTCTTTCTCACCCAACAAGATGAGGGCTTAACAGCATTGCCCTTGTTTCCCTTTGCAACATTCACTTTAGAGCCAACTGGTTTCATTTTCGGCTTAAAAGTATGAACTTTTGGCCTATCAGTATTAAGTTTTGGCTCATAAGTATTAACCTTTTTCTTGTAAAACTTGATTTGTTCATCATAAGAGTTAAAGGTTTTTGCTAATTTAAAGGACCTTGGTGAATTAGATGATGATTTTGAAAAGTTTCTTTTAGGTCTTTCATCAAATACTCTGGGTTGTGGTCTAGCAGTGTTAATTGGCCTTGCATTATTCAAATGTTTTATGCCATTTTTGAGAAGAACTGCTCTGGGGGTCATGATGGGTTGGGATCTCATAGGATGTCTGCATTGAGCCTGCAGATGAGAGAAACTATCACACACAAAGCAAGATTTGTTATACATGACAAATTCATCTCCTAGTTGTTCAGATTTTAACTGATTCCAGTTTATCTTGTTACCTCTAGGACTAGGTGACCTGTTTCTATACATCTCAGCATATTTTACTGGCTTTCTAACAGGTTTGTCAAATGATCTTACTGGTTTAGTGACATGTTCTTGCTTTGGTTCATTAGACTCTACACTATCCTTTTTATTTTCAGATTCAGACACCTCAGGTAAGGAGGTGTCACTGGCACTTTCAAATACTTCATTAGTCTTTTCAGGGAAAGTACTTTTGATTGTAGGGCCTCGGACAAATGTGGGTTCCTGAAACTCTACTAATCCAGTGTGGGCAAGATCTATACCAGGAGGTGAATGAACTCCTCTAAATGGGTGTGGTACTGCATTATAACCCATACCTGATTTTGCTTTGCCAACTAGAGCTTTTTCAAGTAATTTATCAACTCTCTCAGTGTTATAATATTTTGCGTCTTGAAGAGCCTCAATACTTAAGTCTATGTTATCTTTAGCTATAGTGACTTTCTCTAGTTCTTCTTTTAACACATTTAGGGTGATTTCTTTAAAAGAGATTTCTCTATTAAGCACATCAGTTGTTTCAGTAAAGAGAGACTCATTTTCCTTATAGTGCTTAACTTGTTTTTCTAACACTGCTAAGCCTCTTTTATGATTTGCTAAGTTATACTCAGTTTTAGAAAGTTTTTCAGACACATTATCAAACCTAGTTTTTAGCTCTAAATATTTGTCTAATGGAATGCATGTATCTGAACAATTAAGTACCTCAAATACCAAAGCCATGTTGATTGGGGTCTCTTCTTCATCAGCCATGAAGCTCCAATCATATCCAACACCATCAACAGCCACCATTTCTTTAGAAGAGGAGTTGTCAGCATCAGTATGTCTCCCCTTGCTCCTAGGGCTTCTGCATTCTCTGGCAAAATGCCCAAGCTTGCCACAGTTGTAGTGTTGATACAAAAGTTGGGCGTTCCTTGTTTGGACTTCGGTTCCCGTATCAATTGGATCTTGATGCTTGAGACCTGCGCACTAAGTAAACAGAAAACACCGTTAAGCTTATCGTGGGATTGTCTCCAACGATTATCCTCCGGCGTGAGAGTAAGTAATCGGTTTTATGGTTTTAGTTGAGAGTTAGGGTTGTAGATCGTACCTTTAATGAGGGCAGGGATGCCCTTTATATACACACGAAACCCTTATTGATTTCGTGTTCCTCAAGCTTCGGCGTATCCCGCCTAAGTCGGTTGTTAGACGTTTATCTCCAATAATAAGAGATATCTCATATCGTATGCCATAAATAACTTTGAGTTTGGGCCTTCGTGAGCCCAAACTGTTATCGGGTCAGCCCAGTCGTACTGGGCTCGCTAGTAGCGGCCATTGGTCGGGTTTGTGACCCGAATGCGGACTATACGTCATCATGTCCCCCCAGTCTAGTATGCGCAGGGACTACCTGCGGATGCTAGACTAATAGCTGTATACCATAAATTCGTTGAAGCGTAGCGGAGAAGCTAAAAGGGTTTCTGCCTTAAAGAACACATGGTGAATCGAGTCAAAATATGTCAAATGTATACTTCATAAAACGTGGGAAAGTAACTGAAAATGTGTCGTGTCAACTGATCCTATCCACACATTTAGAGATAGTGGAGTCCACGTGTTGATCGTCGCGTAGATGTAAAAACTTATATAAACTTCCGCCTCCCATTACTGTGATTATCACAGTAAAAACATTTCAGCCATTGTTAAAAAAGCTTCAAACTTTCAACCAAGAAACCCTTAATATTCCAAAGGTAACCGCGCGTGCGCCTTTAAAAACTGTATCATGGTCCGTGGTTTGACTGATTTTACCTCCGACATGACCGAGGATGAACTTCACGAGTTCACCTCGGATTATTATATTCCACTCGCGCTGCATCCGGAAGTTCCGGATGCGCAGGCGTCAATAGCGGATTTCCCCGAAAGGAAAGTAGGGGTATACACATGTTTTTTCGAGTTCGCGAATCAACGTGTCCATATCCTTATTCTTGTGCGACGTGTTAAATTACTACCGTCTGCACATATCCCAGCTGTACTGTATAGGTGCAGCAAAAATAACAAACTTCGAGGTTAATTGCCGTCTATTGACGATTAGCCCGACCATCTACCTATTTCGCGCGTTTTACCACACAACGTGGTCAAACGGGTGTGTTAGGACCTGAGATATATCAACCTTATCCCAAATACTCACGTTACCAACACAACAAGAACACGTATAATATAAACCACGTTATACACAAAGATGTTGTGCGTAATATGAAGCAAAGAAAGATTAAGATGAGAACATGGTGACTTGAATATGTTATGAATCCGTGTACGTGTTTAGAGAGGTAGAGAGAAGAAAGATGAAACAATAAGATGTTATATTGCTCCAAGGAAAACACATACACACACACACTCAAGCACACCCCTCAAATGAGACTTTGAGGGGTTTATATAGTACAAGACACAAGTTGCCCTAAAGGCTTTCCTTGGGCTTTGTATGGGCTTCGTTGGATTGGATTTGGACGTGGGATATATGAGCTTATAGACGGCAAGCTTAGCTCATCTTTTAACCAAATAGCATATCCCAATCCACGAGCCCGTAGACTATTCTATCACGATATCTAACACGCGTTACAAAGTTCCAAATCGTGAATGACCAACACTTCTAATAAAACTATTAAGGCTAACAGGGTGGGTATCGTTCAATAAGCGCGCAGGGCGGCTGCAATGTTATACTGAAAAGTTAGACGCGCTTAGGAACTAGAGGGAGAATGTTTTCTGGGTTGATGAAGCGTTGTTCCCTTCCTTGATGTTTTTAACCAAATGGTCCAATCTGCCTTCTTTTACTAGTTTATCAATTAGATGGCGCAATTGGACACATTCATTGGTGGTGTAGCTCTTCTGTCCATGATAGTCGCAGTAGCCACTCCCCACGCGCCGATCCTCTGGGGTGCGCATTGGTGGGGGCCTTGGGAAATTCGCGCCTTCCGTCGCGAATATCTC
The DNA here is from genome assembly GCA_019973895.1 of Chrysanthemum seticuspe. Classification (NCBI taxonomy): domain Eukaryota; kingdom Viridiplantae; phylum Streptophyta; class Magnoliopsida; order Asterales; family Asteraceae; genus Chrysanthemum; species Chrysanthemum seticuspe. The sequence goes on along the minus strand of BPTQ01000001.1, from coordinate 219,351,637 downwards.
CTTTGGAGTCTTGGTCAGCGGGGTATATCTGTCATTATCTCGTCCGCTCACCTGGCCGCGGTAGTTCTTGTTGCGCTTGCTACTCTAGTCAGTGGATTGTCTCCGAGGCTGTTCTTGTGACCTATAGTTTGAGTAACCTTTCTTACTGTCCGCCGCGGCATCTTCTCCTTGGATAAAGGACCTTGTGCGCTTCATAAGTTCATCAAAGGTTTGGGGGACTCTGTCGTTCAGCCTTTTGATGAGTTCTGGGTTATTGATCCCGTTCATGAACCCTGAGATCTTTCGTATTTTGGGGCATGCCTTGACATGTATGCACTCATCTTTGTAGCGCTCCACATAAGCGCTTGTAGACTCCCCCTGGCGCTGTTTTACCCTGGCAAGTTCGACATGGTTTTTGGCGCACTTCTTCCTTTGGGTGAAGTTCAGGCGAAACGCCTTCCGCAACTCTTCAAATCCATCAATGCTTCTGCGTGGAAGCTTACTTAACCAATTTCGCGCATTCCCTACTAATGTGGAATTGAACATGTGACACCACACAGGTTGTGGCCAATTTTCGATAGTAGCATCGGATTTGAAAATTCTTAAGTGATCGTCCGGATCACCTGTTCCATCATAGGTTTTCACATTGGCGGGCATGCGCCTTCTCTTATTTTCTGAGAAATTGCTGATGCGCTGAGTGAACGCATCCACCTTTTGGCGACGCCAGGGAAGAGACATATCTTCCTCTTCCTGGTCGCGATATCTTCCCCTGGACTTCCAGTGTCCAGTTTCGCTGTCCTCGTTGTCTGAGGAATCACCAGAGAACGAGCTTCTCCTTTGTTAGCGCTTCCGCCGACCATCCGAGGAGTCGCCAGAGGATGAGCTTCCTCTCTTTCGGCGCTTGCGCCGACTGTCCTCAGAATCTGAGTTTGAATAACTTCCACTTGGGGAGTGCCGTCGTCCCAGTCTGTCATGGACCTTGCGGCTACCAAGCCTAGCGTGGACATTGGTACGCCGTCCATCTTCTTCGTGCTCTTCCAGATACTGCAGTTCAGCTGCTTCATCGTTCTCCACTCTCTTCCCAATCCTGGTAAACACTGGGGGACGGCGGTTATCCTTCCCGCGTCTATCCCTCTGATGACGCGATGGGGATGTCTCATACTCTGCGTCAAAGTTGAGTCGGTGCTGCAAGCTCTGACTCGACCTTTTTTTCGCCTCTTCTTGCATAAGGGTAGCCAAGGTTTCGTAGTTTTGAGACACAAAGTCACTTGGCGCTAGTTCAGGTGCGACTCCTTCTAGCGCGAAAGTGTCTGTTTATACATCTGGACTCCTGTTTCGGAGAGGTGCACCTGGCGTTTTTGTGAGGTCCTTTTCTAGCACCGATTGAAGGGGAGTGGTAAAAGGGGTGTGTAGTGGATTTTCTACGCTGGTGGTTGTTGTTGTGGTGGCATGGGTTGTCCCCGTGCGTTGTTCCACTGTCGGGAAGACCAGATTTGGGCCTGACCCTTGGTTTTTGGTCGCACTAGTTGTTCCAGAGGCTTGCTTAGGGGTTGATCCGCTTTGCTGCTTCTTCCCTTGTAGGTCACTATGCGATCGCTGACTTAGGTTTCCTTGCTTCGTCATTCTAGTTCTTAGTGATTGGTCCCACGAATGGCGCCACTTGTTGATACAAAAGTTGGGCGATCCTTGTTTGGACTCCGGTTCCCGTATCAATTGGATCTTGATGCTTGAGACCTGCGCACTAAGTAAACAGAAAACACCGTTAGGCTTATCGTGGGATTGTCTCCCACGATTATCCTCCAGCGTGAGAGTAAGTAATCGGTTTTAGGGTTTTAGTTGAGAGTTAGGGTTGTAGATAGTACCTTTAATGAGGGAAGGGATGCCCTTTATATACACACGAAACCTTTATTGATTTCGTGTTCCTCAAGCTTCGGCGTATCCCGCCTAAGTCGGTTGTTAGACGTTTATCTCCAAAAATAAGAGATACCCGATATCGTATGCCATAAATAACTTTGAGTTTGGGCCTTCGTGAGCCCAAACTGTTATCGGGTCAGCCCAGTCGTACTGGGCTCGCTAGTAGCGGTCATTGGTCGGGTTCGTGACCCGAATGCGGACTATACGTCATCATGTAGCATTCAACCTTTCCCTTATCAAACCCAGCAACATCTGCATCATTGATCTTAATCTGCCTTCCAGTTTTCTTCATGAATCTTTTTTCCCTCATGCTGATCAGGGCAATGTTCCATTTGATGTCCATCTCCTCCATGTCATCTTCATGGATTTGTCTGAGATCATCATGAGTGATATGAGATCCATGACTTTGTTCAGCTATGAAAGCATAGATTGTGCCTTCATTGATACATGCTGCAGTAGTCACTGAGCTATCAATATTAACATTATTACTAGGTGTACTAACATCAAAGCTATCCACATCATTGCTAGTGACAGGATGAGCCACAAAGGCTATGTTTTGTGACCTAGAACTGGAAGATGAAACTGCTTTCCTCTTCATATCTTGTTCAATCACCTTAAAGCTGTTGAACAGATTGTCCAACTTCATGGTTTCGAAATCTGGATTGTTCTTCCATACAATGACATGAGTGTCCCATTTGGGTGATGGAAGACTTCTAACAAACCTGAGGTTGACATCTTCTATGGAGAACTCCACATCCAATACAGCCAGTTGACTAACAAGTTTTTGAAGCCTATTATAAACTGAGTCAATTGACTCAGTTGCACCAGCAGTGAAGTTTTCAAATTCTTGCTTCAACAGAGTCTTTTGAGTTTTCTCTATGACAGAGTCTCCACCAAATCTGGTTTCAATGGCCTTTAACAGACTATGTGCATCTTTGTGTTTGTTGAATGTGAGTTGATGATCATCAGGGATTTCCATAAGTAAAAGACTTCTGGCCTTGAGATCATTGCCTCTTAAAGCCATTTCTTCATTAGTGATAGGATCACCTTTTACTGTACTAACGGTCTTACCAGCAACTTCTTCAGTGACAGTGCGTTTGTATGAGTCTCCATAGAGCACGATGTTCCACAGCTTGAAATCAAGTACCAAAAAGTACTGCTCTATGCGCATTCTCCAGAGTTCATATTCATGTGGCTGCAACTTAGGAACTCTGTTAACAGCATTGGATTGCATTGATTCGAAATCCATTTCTTCAGATTTGTCAACACATGATCTTCTGAAAACAAAGCTTCAGGACACAAGCTCTGATACCACTTGTGGAGTCCCAAACCTTAGATCTAGAACACTTAGCTTGCAAATGTGTTAGTTGCCTTGGATGGTTCCAAAACAACAATGAGAAACTTTGTTGTGAATACACACAAGTATGCGGAATCTACTTGTATGCACTTAGAAGATTTAATGCAAAGACAATGTAAACAAAGTATAACACCAACAGCTTCAATAATATTAAGCAATAATACGAGTACTTCCTAGTACTAGGGTTTACAACCTTGAAGCTCTACTTTAGACGGCTAGAATATGAGATGTATGTTTAACCTAGCTAGGATCTCCTTTTATACACTAAGGAGATCCCTTACAGAGATAACTATGGACTAAGTATATCATATCTTCTATTGGAATAGAAGATATGCTGTTACAACTCTTACACGACATTCCATACTTACATCAGTACAAACTTAAAGCTATCAGTACTAACCTTCTCACTATCAGTACTAACTAGTTAATACTTATCATTTAACACTATCAGTACTAACTCTACTGAAATAAGTATTAACTCCCAAAAAGCATATTCCCAACAGTTGAAGAGTCATTAAACGTTAAATTTAATGAAAGTCCACCCCAACCTTCTCCACCTCTTGTCGATGACGAGATTGTCGAAAGTGAAGCTATTGTAATAAAGAAAAAGATAAACGAAGAAGAAGAACCTTTAAATGAAGAAATCATTAATATTAAAGAGTCCAAAGATCACCCCGTAGATAAGGTAATAGGAAAGCTAAATGAAAGAACCTTAAGATCTCAAGTTCAAAACCAAAGTAGCTTGTTTTGTTTTCTCTCAACCATAAAACCTAAAAACACACAAGAAGCTATAAAAGATGAAAGTTGGGTAATGGCTATGCAAGAAGAGTTAAATCAATTTGTTTCTAATGATGTTTGGACACTTGTCCCTCCACCTAGTAATCAAACCATAATAGGAACCAAATGGGTTTATAAAAACAAGTTAGATGCAAACGATGTAGTGTCTAGAAACAAAGCTAGACTCGTTGCCCAAGGATATAATCAACAAGAAGGAATAGACTTTGATGAGACCTATGCCCTCATGGCTATATTAGAGTCTATAAGAATACTTCTTGGTTATGCTTGTGCTAATGATCTTAAGCTTTATCAAATGGATGTCAAAAGTGCTTTTCTAAATGGTTTTATTAATGAAGAAGTATATGTAGCTCAACCTCCGGGCTTCATCGATTTTGAAAAACCTAAACATGTGTATAAACTAAAGAAAGCCCTTTACGGTCTTAAACAAGCTCCAAAAGCTTGGTATGATAGACTTAAGTCGTTCTTAATCAAACACAACTACACCATGGGGTTAGTTGATAACACACTTTTTACTAAGAAAAAGGAGTCACATATAATCATTGTTCAAATATATGTAGATGACATTATATTTGGATCTACTTGTCAAGACATGTGTGGTGATTTCTCTAAAATCATGCATGACGAGTTCGAGATGAGTATGATGGGAGAACTTAGTTTCTTTCTTGGTTTACAAATCAAACAGGTGGAAGATGATATCTTCTTTAATCAATCTAAATACATTAAGGAAATGTTAAAGAAATTCGGTTTAGAAGAGTCAAAACCAATTAGGAAACCAATGTCATCCGACACTAAACTCACAAAAGATTAAGACGGCGAATCCATTGATAACACAAAATATCATGGCATGATTGGTAGTCTTCTCTACCTCACGGCTAGTAGGTCGGATATCATGTTTAGTGTTTGTCTATGTGCTAGGTTTCAAGAAGATCCTAAAACATCACATCTAGAAGCCGTCTAAAGGATATTTAGATACATTAAGGGTACGACTCAATTAGGATTATGGTATCCTAAGGGTACGGGAGTAGAAACAATTGTATATGCAGATTCTGACCATGCATGTGATTATGTTGACCGAAAAAGTACAAGTGGGGTATGTACTTTTATGGGATGTTGTTTAACATCTTGGTTCTCAAATAAACAAACGGCTTTAGCAATATCAACAACCGAAGCCAAAAATGTCTCCGCCGGCAAAGCATGCCAACAAGCATAATGGATGAAACAAGCGTTAGTTGACTCCGACATTCATCTAAGTGACATAGCCATTCTATGTGACAACAAAGGTGCCATCGATTTAAGCAAGAATCCGGTATTACATTCTCGCACAAAGCATATAGAGATTCGTCGTCACTTGTTAGGAGACAATGTTCAAAAGGGGAACATCTCTATTGAGAAGGTAGCGTCCGAAGATAACATAGCCGACGTCCTCACCAAACCGTTGAAGCGGGAATAATTCAACCTACTTCGTCTTGGTCTTGGTCTCATGGAACAATCGATGTAATTTACTTTTTAAGTCTACAAGGTATGTAAACACTAGACTTCTTCTTTCTGAGTCTAGGATCTCTATTTCACGCACAACTCACAAGCAATACAGGAATTTTCAAAACCCAAGATAAGTTTTTCACTTATAACTTATAGTTTTCTCTTATTTTCTTTCAAAATAAGTACAAGTTGCAAACACGTAATTACATACACATCTTCTTTTCAAAGGATAAACATTTTTATTCACACATAGAAACCTCTTTTCAAAACGTTTTCTAAAATGATACCTCTTCCCGTATCAATTTCACAAAAGCAATTTCTCACATCTAGGACAAATCGCTTTTTCATTATTAATACAAAGTAAAAACTCGTTTTCATTGCATCTCATGTCTTTTAAATGCTAAAGAGGACACATAACTAATATGTGTTTTCGGGTACATTCATTTAAGCAACAATGAATTAGGAGCACTCGGGTTATCTCACATAATAGTATGCCTTTTCACTTCTAGTTTATTTTTCTTTTCTTTTTAGGAGTCGAGATAACCGCAACTCCAAATAGTTTGCATATAGGCACACACTAGGCATAAATGTTTCCAAAAGGAAAATTTTGAGCTGCCTGAATCACCAGTACTACGGATCCCAGCCTTAATGCTGGACGGATCCCTCAAGGGAAGGATCCGTGGGATCCGTGAGACAGAAGCTAGTTTTATCTTCTATTTTTCTCACTTTATTTTGGAGTATGTGATTTAATGCTTGTTTTCTCATGATCACATGCCTTAAATTCATATCTAATCATTAGATTTTAATCCACATTTTGGGTCAAGTATTCATTACAATGCATAATTTTTTTCTTCTATAAGTAGGATTCCCAACATTGCTTGCTATTCATCTCATCCTCACAAACAATCACCTAGTGCAAAGAATCTATTTCAAGAAATCCAAAATTTTGTCCTCCTGCCTTCCAAAATACCACAATCAAAATCTAGGATATCCGCACGGATTAGCATCCGGCCTTGTTGCTTAGCAAAACCATCATCGAATGGCTGATCACCAACCACTAACTCACCACAAGATGCTTCCATTATAGCACCTCCTTCATCACCAACAAGTACACCAACTTCATCACCCATCTACTCACCACCTAAAGTCACTCTTTTGGAACTCCTTAAGACTCCAACAAGATCTCAACAACCAAAAGAAAAAGAAATAGCCTTTCTGACACCTCCCACTTCTCCAAACACAATTTTCAAAGACCTTGAAACCTCACCACCCTTAGCTCCCATTGAGCTACAAGAACATCTAGGTTCTTTTCCACCACCACTTCCAAACATTCAGGACTTTGATCCGTATTTTCCTACTTTTCCACCACATCTTCCGCATCTCACAAATCAAAACAACCCAGAAAACTTCCGCACTCATTACCCACATCACTTACATTGTGAACATTGCCAATCCACTAGGGATATTACAATAGAAATTAAAGAAGAAATGCGAGTCATACTCAACCTCATTCTTGATCGCATCAATATCATTACACATCAAACCCTCCATCCATAACCTTATGCAAGCATGGAAGGAATCATTATTACTATTTTTTATGTTTCTTAGTATTTTTCTTTTGAGTCATTTTTTAAGAACAAGTCTTGTTCTTACTTTTACATGCTTGTATGTGGCATAAATACCACTACATTTTGTTGTTTTATTACAAGGCCTTGTTTACATACCTTGGCCCCCAATCTTGATTCTCGTCGATCACAAGATTATTTATGCATGTTACTGCTAACCCTTTCTTTGTATGATTTTTCTTTATTTTTCTCACTTGATGCCCCAATCTAGGGGGAGCTACCGTCAAGGGGGAGTAAGCGATATGTGGACTATTTTTCCACCTTTTATTTCTTAGTTGGGTTAACTTTTTATTTCGACAAAAAGGGGGAGAAGAAGTAAAACTTAGGCTTTCAAAACATACATCTAATCTTATGTTTTACTCATCATAACATTATGTTTTGTCATCAACAAAAAGGGGCAGATTGTTAATACAAATAAATCGTAAAAACATTTAATAATATTTAGCGACCTCTTTGTGTTTTGTTGATAACAAAATATAATGTTATCATAAGTAAAATTATAAGGATACATGTTATTTTTGTAAAGCATTTACATATATTTATTTAATACAAATTATTGTAATAAATCATTTGTTGTAATAGTTTATTAGGATGGGTAAAAATCACAACCCATGGAGCATATCCATAACCCATGGTATTGACCCATACCCATTTGACTAGATGCATTGCATCTATTAGATACATTGTATCTAATGAATATACCCATGGACCAACCCATAACCAAAAAACCCATGGGCAAAGAGGAGCGTCCCACGGATCCCTAGCTTTACACTAGACGGATCCCTTAACGGAGGGATCCGTGGGATCCGTGGAACGGTGGCAAGTTTTTCCTATAAATAGAGAGCCATTTCTTCATTTCTCTTCACCCCTCTTCTTCCTAAATCTCTCATATACTCTTACTCTATTCTAACAAAAGATCACTTGATCTAGAGAGTTGTTCTTCTTTCTTCTATTGTGATTCTCATAATAGGTCCTTCTCTAAGGCGAGATCACGAGCTTACTACAAGTCATCCAAGCAAGGGGTCCTTGATTGATTTTTTCCTCCACAAGATTTCTGTAGCAAAGATCTTGTACTTGATATTTCACATAGTTGTTGTGTAATAGTCGTGTTGGTTTGGTCCTCCGTGTTACGGACTCGGTATTTAGCTTTGTACCAGAAAAAGGTGTAAGCAACGTTGTGTAGGCTTCTCCGCCAAGTTGAAGGAGTTTGTTGACATAGTGCTTGAACTCTCGAGTAGGTGACTCGGGGAGTGGAGTAGGGCAAGGAAGGTGTCCTTGTAGCCGAACCACTATAAATCGGTTGTGTCATTTCTTTCCCTTGCTTTACTTTACTTACTTTTGTTACTCTTAGATCTATACTTTATCTTCATCCATACGATTTCACATAACATCGAATCTAAAGTTTTTGAAACTAACTTAAAATCGGCAAAACTATTCAACCCCCCTTCTAGTTTTTTACAATTTGCTTGATTCATGATCCAAGTAATAGCATACTAATTGTATTGCTAAAGAACGTATTGTTTGTGAAACCATATATGATTCAATCTTTAAATCTTGTGTGGTTTTCATGGGATCTCATAAACCCTAGATCCATTATTCTTGAATTAGTTCCTAGCTCGATGTCACACCCCCAAATTACCTGTTTTGCAGCGGAATGGAATTCCTGGGGATTGACTGTCATAGCATCACAATCACAGTTATATTGAACGACCTAAAGTGTTGTTTAAAAACACATCGTTTGATATTTATATAAAACATCCAGAGTTACAAGATAGGTCCCAAAAGTTGATAAAGTTTGCGGAAAATATAAGTTTATTACAAGTCCAAACGATGTTTTGAAAAGAAAACCATAATATACAATGAGACAAGTCGACGCCGCGACTCTATGAGGTTCCTTAATCATGCCATGATGCGAATGTCTTAGTTACCTGAAAATACATTGCTAAAACGGTCAACAATAATGTTGGTGAGAAATCATAGGTTTATGAAAATGATTTATACGACTACACAAGTATAGACCAGGTATGACAATCATGCCACACAAAAATGTTACAATTGCTATAAGTCCATGACACCGAAACTAGACTGATCATGATGTTCGCCCCAACAGAGCGTTTGCCAAACAACTCAAATAATGATATTAAATGAAATGCATCCGTTTAACCAGTTGGAATCCACCAACCCGGATGGAGGAGTCACCCTCGATAGATCTATCCACTCACCCTTGCTTCTATGAAATTAACGGCTCATGTTATATAATGGGGACATTCAATTGGCATGAGGTAACTTAAGCAATGTAAATGAATTTGATATACTTGGCATCGTAATAAAAATGATGTGCAATGTATTCTCCCCCGCAAGTTTGAAAATAAGTATTAAATGTATACAACGGGGCTATGAAAACTCACTTGATGAATTGATGCGATGACAAAAGTGAATACACCGAAATGTAGCGTGAATCTCGAAAATGACCTATTATGAATGATATGATATGTAATAAGTTATGATGTAATGTTATGCATGCAATTCGGATGATATTTATACCACTTATGAATTTTTGAAAATAATACTTTTCGTCGAAAATATAATCTTTTAACGTCTTGACCATTTTTAAATTACTTCACATGTATTTACGTTGAAATGATATCCGACGATAATCATTTAGTGATTTATTAAGAGAATATAACTTTTCGTCGTAAAATAATGTCATTGAAATTTCCATGAAAGTGACTAAAACGGCCTCTAAAATCTAGTCGTAAAATGGTGCACGTCGAGCGTTAGGAAACAAACTCAACGGTTTTGGGAAGCTCGTATGATTATCTCAAAGTTTTAGTACATGAGTTTCCATCCTGGAGGTCTCGAACATAAAGAAAAATAGAGGTTAAGTATGGTACTTTAGTCCAAAGTATAGTTTAAAGGATGGTTTTCGGCAAAGTTTGAGTAAACGTATTTAATTCATTACAACTCCGCTAATCAAACGGTCGGACATTTTGATAAATATACTTGGCGATCTTACTTTTACTAGAAGACATCACTTTATAAAAAGTTCTAAATCAATGTTAAAAACAACCTTCAACTTGGTCTCTAGTTTTGCCGTAAAACTTGCCTATTAGAAATTTAATATAGTTTTTCTTATATAATAAAATCACGGCAACTTTTTGTAAACGTGTATAATTTAATCGTTACAAATCCGTTTTCTACGTTTTAAAGGTCCTTAGCTTTGTATTAAAGTATACTAACATATTTTTGACAAGTCGACATAATTTACAATGCCCAAGCTTCATTTTTGACTCGTACAAAATAAGCAATACATGCTGAAATTTCCAGAAATTTATAGTTTTCGTCGCCAACTTGAAAAATTCATAACTTCTTCGTTATAGCTCCGTTTTAATCCGTTCAAGCGGCCACGGTTTCGTTTTAAAGTATATTTTCTAAATATCTAGGCCAAAAATTTTTACCTACTGTCGCATTTTCCAGATTTTGAAAATAAGGACAGAACCTTTTGCAAACTTGTCGAAATGAGTTTTTCTCGCGCCAAACCTATTCTAACCCATTCAAAACAACTCCGAAGCTATTCTAATCCTACCATACACCTTCTTAGGGTGTCATGGTTTCCTAGACATCACCAAAACTAATATATAACAAGGAGTAATTATAGGATGGATTATATATATATAACACTTCAAAACCTTAAAAAGTGGTATAAACATCACATAACTTGCATGTTTTACTTGTGCTTAATAAAAATGAACATAGAAATGAATATGAAAAAAATAATGATATGTATGAAATGCTTACTAGTAATTGATGATGTTTATGAGAACAAAGGATTTTCCTAATCACCCTAGGTTTTTATTTCAAAACCTATACAAAGAGTGATACTAGTGTGTAATAATCTTGTCTTAGAAAATTTTTATGATGATCTTCCTTCTTATCTTGTGGCTGCCGGTTTTAGAGAGAAAAGAGCAAGAGAGATAGTTTGATCTTTACTTAGTGACATGAAGAAGTGAAATATGTTTAATATATTAGTATAATACATGTATACTTGGGATATTTTGCAAACAAATGTGACTCACCCTCCCTTGTCGACAAGGGAGGTTAGTCATTCTCTTATATGTATTTTTTTTTATTATTATATAATGTAATGTTTAAGTATGATTAAATGTAGATAAATGATAAGTTGTAGTCACATTTAAGTATATAGGGTAGCGTTAGTTAAAAATAAATTTTCACGGGTCAAGATAAAATATATTTAGGTCATAAAAATTATAAAAATACATTTCTTGCAAAATTTGAGTGAAATAATAATAATCGTGTAGTATTTAAGAAAACCGTCGTAATTATATAAATGTAACAATTTATATACAAAATAAATTTAAAACACTGGGTAAACTCATAATATTATTTTATAAACTTAATATGAGTATAAAAATATATAGGGATAATTTTTGGAAGTAACGGATCAATTGTTCAAAATAATTAATTACGCGATAACGTTTATTTAATATGAGAATTATACGTTTAATGAAAAATGCAAAACCATGCATGAACTAATATGATGACAATGATGTTAATGAAATGTAGACTAAACTTAGTCTATATGAAATGACCTCGATGATATGATCATGAATTCACAGCTAAACCATTACGGTTACGTGAATTTGATGCTCGTAAACCTAGTTCACGATAAATGATAAATAATGAAGCATGAGTAATGTTTTGAAATATGACCTGAAAATACGAATTGTCACACTCGATCCGTTACGTGAAAAGGTAAAGAAGGTAATTAGTGTTGCCTTGGCTGTGACGATTTTGTAATGCACTTAATTTAGAATCTATTAAAAGACTAAAGATTAACAATCAAACAGAAGAATTACTAATAAGAATTGCAATTCGAAGTGAAATGATTAAGGGATTTGTTATTCATGAAATGTGGTTTATTACAAGATAGTAGAGAGAACTGATCATCAAAAACTAACTACAATTGTAGGAAGTAAGAGTACTCAAAAGATTTACAAAGGCGGGAAAGACAGTTAAACGGTTTGTTAGGATTTTGGACTTGTCACGTGCCATGCACGTGACCTTTTGTTTTGACATATAACATTCCATCCTTCTTCAAAGCTTCCTTGTCCTCAAGGATCTAGCACAAACTCTAAAAAATGTTGGACCACATTTGCTAAGTCTTCCCATGTGTCATCATCAACAGTTGCATTACTCCAGTGTATTAGACCAAACACCACCATTCTATTACCCTTTTTTACCATCTTCCTATCCAACAGCTTAACAGGACTAGCAGCTATAAGTCCCACAACATTACATTGAGGAAATTCTCCCATAACAGCATTTTCTGAGTGGTAATGCTTTAATTGAGATACATGGAAGACTGAGTGAAGCATAGCATAATCAGGCAATTGTAGCTTATAAGCAACTTTCCCAACTTTTTGCACAACTTGAAAGGGACCAAAGAATTTTGAAGATAGCTTATGTTGCCTTCCCTGTCTAACAGTCAACTGTCTATAGGGCTGAAGTTTCAGATACACCCAATCACCTACCCTAAACACCCTATCAGACCTGTTTTTGTCAGCTTCACTCTTCATCCTATTTTGTGCCTTCTTTAAATTGAACTGCAACAACTTAATTGGCTGCTCCCTTGGTTGCAAAGTTCTATCCACTTTTTCCACTACACTATCTTTTGCCACATATGGAATGTGTAAAGGAGGTGTTTGACCATAAACAATCTCATAAGGTGTGGTGTTGGTTGCACTATGATAGTTAGTATTATACCAGTACTCAGCCAATGGAATCCATTTCACCCAATCCTTAGGTTGCTCCCCAGACATACATCTTAAGTAGGTTTCCAAACACTTGTTTACTATCTCAGTTTGTCCATCTGTTTTTGGGTGATAAGCAGAAGAGAACTTAAGTTGAACTTGTAGCATCTTGAACAATGACTGCCAAAACAAACTCATAAATATCTTGTCTCTGTCACTGACAATTGTCTTAGGCAATCCATGTAGCTTGTAGACATTATCTAAGTAGACCAGGGTAAGAAGACAAATCAGCCTTGTTCCTTTGACACACATGTAACACCCCCAAAAATGGTTTGCATAGCAATGAGTAACATATTTAAATAAAAAATGTTAAAGATTATGAAAGTTTAGAAAGTTTAAGGCTCTCACAGTGAAGTTGAGGAGATGGTGTCGAGTAACAAACAAGACCAAGACCACAATATACTACCCAACCTTTATTTATACACACGTAGACTCCTTAGCGTGTAACTGTTACTAGTGACCACCTAAAGATTCTCCTTTTTCTTCTTGCTCGTGGTTCAATAGGTACGAGTGAGTAAGAGAGGGTGAGTGCTTTATGTTTGCAAGGTGGGAAGTGTGGAGTTGTGTGTGTTCAGTTATATATATTTAGAAAAACAAGAGTGAGTTGCTGACTAGTTTTATAATCTCTTACACATAGTACAAGTTTAGCTAACAATAGATGGAGTGTTGGGGTTTGCTTTCATGTGACAACAAAAGAAAGAAAGAAAGATGAATGCATAACATGGTACTATGACTAGTGTACTTGTTTGTTTATGTTTGTTCTTGTGTGGAGTGAGGGTGAGAGTGTTTTGAATGAATGTGGAAATGAATGAAGAGTGTGGCTTGTATATATGCAATGAGAAGTGTAGATATTTTAGTTTTTAAGTCACATGTGCAATTTGAAAGGTCAGTGTGTAGGCTTGATCAAAGGGTCAAGTGTAAGCAAGATTTAAGGAATGGAGGCATGGTCTTTCACTCATTTCCTTACACATTAAAAAAATACAAGGGATATATATCCAAAAACAAGCCAAAAGGAGTGGTCTTACTGAGTGGTCTTTCAAAAGAAATGAAGGAAGTTGGTTTGGCCTTTTTCATAATGTGTAAGATGAAATGATTCATGGTGTATAGTAATATTAGTGGGGTTGGGTACATGTATGCTTAGTGTAGAAAACTAGAAGGGGGGTTGAATAGTTTACCAATTAAAAACTTTGTTTTGAAACTTATTGAAAGATCAATTGATATTGATCTTAGATATGTTAATGAAATATGCAAGCAATATGTAAAGAGTAAATAAGGAAAGAAATGATCAAACCACAACAAGTTTTTTACAGTGGTTCGGTCTACAAGGACTCTTTTTCCTTGCCCTACTCCACTCCTTGAGTCTCACACTCGAGAGTTTAACTTCACTAGTCAACAAGCTCCTTTCACCGGCGGAGAAAACCTTTACACTTCGCTTACACTATTTCCGACACTAAGCTAGATGTCGAGTTCTTTCCAAGGGTACAACTACTCCCACACACAATGTATTTTGAGGACTAAAATACTAACCACTCACACTCACAAGATTATGATGGTTTAATGCAACAATGAAGTATGAATCAACACAAGATCATACAACACTAAACAAACAAGACTTCCAACTTCTGGTTTGAAGCTTGAATGTGACTTGATCTTCTTTGCTACAAAAGAGATCACTAATATGATATGAAACTGAGTTAGAAAGGTTAGAGAGAAGATATGTAAGAGAGTATGATAGAAAGGGATGAAAAACTACTTGGTTTGGCTTTGCTATTTATAGCCAAAACCATCAGCAGGCACCACGGACGGCGGACCCCTTGAAAGGGTTCCGTCCGTTATACATTTTGGTGCCGCCGGGATCTGACAGCAAGATATCAAGATCTTGCCAAGGTCAACCATATCTATGCAAGATTGTGTAAGATATGAAGAGTACAAATCTACACAAAATATCTAATGAAATCTTCCAATGATTTCCATGATGCATCACATGATGTCATGTGTTGTTTTTCTATTTTTAGAAATATGCAAATACATAAGTAATGTTTAGTTATTAAGAAACTAAAGCATTCTAAAAACTACTATCATACATTATGCTTAGACTCATATTAAGATATGATTAGTCATAATGTAAATGCTTAAATGATGAAGATATTATTTGAAAAAGCTTGTTTTAATATCTATTAAACTTGACAAGCTTTAAGCTTTATAAAATTTAAATTTACTTTTGTCGTTAACAAAACTTAGGTAAAGATCAAAAATATAAATAACGTTTAATGACGATATTTGTATTAACAATCTTCCCCTTTTTGTTGAGGACAAAATATAAATTTTATTTTTATAGAAGATACAAAGATTGTGCAAGAGTTATAAAAATATTAGTTTTAGAACTTGAAAAGGAAATAATAATGCAAGTGTATGATGTTTGACTTTTTCAGAAAGTCATAGTCTTCACTAGTTGAGGCATGATGTTGACTTTTTCAGAAAGTCAAAGTATGCAGTTGACTTTTTCAGAAAGACAAGTATTACCAATGAAGTATCATGTTTGACTTTTTCAGAAAGTCAATGTATGAAGTTTGACTTTTTCAAAAAAGTCAAATATAACCAAGTTCTATATAATTCTCCCCCTTTTTGTCTCAACAAAAAGAAGATGCGATGCGGAATGTATAATGAGCCCGAGCCTATATCTCCCCCTTGATCAAAGCTCCCCCTAAATTGGGTGCCAATGGGAAGATACATGGATTGTGAAAAAGCTACAAAAAGATTTGTTAGTAATAATCATCATTCACAAGCATTTCCAAACACTATGTAATAAGCACCAACAATATAGAAAACACCATTCATTAGTTAAAATTTTTCATGAATAAGAATCATGAAAAGGGAACACAATGATGTGTTTTAGTACAAGCGAAAAGAAGAAAAAAAGTTATCCTAAGAAATGCTAATCTATGACCATTCTAATGAGATGGTGGATGAGAAAGAGCGTTGAGACGCTCAAGGATGTGATTGAGGATGAGCCTCATTTCCTCTTGGAAGTCATGGATCATTACCCGGGTCCGATCAATGGTTTGGGCGGTTTGCTCACAAATTGAGCAACCATGACTAGGGGGTAGTATGTTTGATGAGGTTGTGGTGGTGGAATTGAGGATGTGTTGGTGTTGGTGGTGATGTTTGGGGTGGTCATGATGCAGGCTAGCAAAGCATTTTGCATTTGCATAGTCTCACTTAGGTGAGAATCCACTATGCCTTTGAATTGGTGGAGGTTTTGGAGTTCCGCTTGAATATACTCTCTTGTGGGATTAGCATCCCACATGGACTCCTCAATGTCCTCTATGTGAGGGAACATTGATGTAGGGAGTGGTTGGTCCCCATACAAAGGACCATGGATGTCTTTGTGAATGGGGTGAAAGAGAAGAGGTTTCAGCCCTAATGGGGCGTTTGGGTCAAAAGATGGCCTAGGAGAGTCATGAGCAATCCTCTCAATGGTGCCAAAGGATGGCAATGGTGGTGGATGATTTGGCCTAGGAGGCAAGTCGTCCAAGTCCTCCAAGAAAGGATTTGGAGAAGTGGGTGGTGTGGAAAATAACTCCAAAGGAATGAGAGTTGGAGACTTTGGTGGTGAGGGTGTTTTGGATGTTTTGATGGGTGCCGGTGGTGGTGAAGTTGGTGTTTTTGTGGGTGGTGGAGTGGTGATCACAATTGGTGATTGAGTAGGAGTAGCCAAAGTTAGGCTTGTATCATCTCGTATGGGGGATGAGATTGTGAGTGGAGAAGACTCGGATGAGGAGCTCAAGTTGACGAAGCAACAAGGCCTCACGCTAATTCTAGCGGTTTTCTTGCAAGGTTTAGGAGAGGATTTTGTCATTTTGACTTGTGTTTTTCTTTGCTAGATGATGGTAAGAATGAAGAAGGTGTGAAGATGATCATGGTAAAACCTCTTAATTTATAGAAGTGAAAAATTATGGAGAAATGTGTTTGATTGATGTTAAACCATAGAAGGGATGAGGTTCCTAATGATTTGAAGTGGGTTAAATGTTAGTCATATCACCCAAGTCAAGCCATACAAGAGAGATGGAGTGAAGAAGCAAAGATTTGTAATAAATGTGTTCTAATGAGTGGAAGTTCCTAACAATCAGATTACCCACGGATTTCAAGGTACCAAAATTTTGGTTCTTTCCTTTATGCCAAAGGGCTCCTTGGGTGAATTTTTCAAATTTTTGAATTTTGATGGGAAGTGGATTTCTTATATGCCTAAGTGTATTATACTAGTTCTAATAAGGGTACAAACTAGTTAAGATTGACCTACAAGCAATGGATAGTAATTTGGAATGACGAAAGAACCAAAATTCAGAAAGTTACCTGGAGGATCCACGGCACCAAAATTTTACACGGACGGACCCCTAAAAAGGGTGTCGTCTGGTCCGCCTGTACAAGTACGGCTGTACCATTTCTTATAACAGACGGAACCAAAACGTTGGTGCCGTCTGATCCATACAGAGCAGAAAAGTTCACAGAGTACATTTTAAAGTGTCGGGGACATTTCCGAAACCTGAAATTTTTCTCAAAACATGTGACATTAAACATTTCTAGTTAGGAAAAGTAAATAACACATGTACAAACATAATGGAGCATAGATTTTGAGCAAGGCCAAGTGATTTTCACATTATAGTGAAAATAGGTAAAGTTTGATAGCATACTTGTGCTATCTCCCTGCATAAGATTGTTAGCATACATCATTGTTTCGAGTTATATTATCATCCTACAAGATAAAAACAACCAAATTGTATCAAACATTAGAGATAATATATTGTTCCAAACGCTCCTTAAAACGATTCTCACTTATCCAACTTCTTGTAGATCTTGGACATCATTCTACCAAGGCACTTGAACATACCCTTGGTTTGCTTGAACTCCGCTGATTCATTCTCAATCTCAGGAAGAGATGCATAACACTCATGAGGTGGAAGGCGAGAGTTTGGAAGACCATCATCGGAGCTATTTGATGATGATGATGGAGTTGGAGGTTTTGCTCTCTTGCCTTTTGTCTTAGCAACTCGTGCATCACTCAAAGGTACAAAGATGGGAGGGATGAGCTTATAGTGAAGGTGCATCCCTTTTGGGCTTGGTGGAATTGGTGCAAAGGCTCTATAGAGACGGGTGAGAAGCATACATATGGGAGAGCAACCGATCCTTGTGTAGGAATATCAATCATTATCCTAGCAATGTAGTAGGCTAATTTGAATGGTTGACGGGTGGACAAGTTGTAGAGCATATGGCAAAGACAAGCATTGATGTGATCCCTATTTCCTATGGTGCTAATGACGTTGGCTCTAAGTAGTTCTTCCCATTTCCTAAATTCGGGCTTAAGTTCATTTAGATCCATTCCATATGGATCTTGGTTCACTTATTTTCCTTTTCGGGAGACTCGAGTCGTATCTCCCCTTGGGATAAATAGGTGCTCACGGATGACATCCTTATTTGATAGAGGTGTTTGGTATGGAGGAGAGCGGTCATTGTTTGCATCAAGAATGGTGAGTGACCACTTATCCGAGTAGACACATGTCCCTCGGTTGGGAATTCCTAGCAATTGAGCAAAGTTGGTTAAGGTGATGGTGTAGTCGTTTTTATTGATTTTAAACCTAAGACAAAACTCATCATCATCTTCATCACTAAAGCCGGTCACACTAGCATAGAACTCTAACACAAACCTAGGACAAATTGGTTCATCGATGTCAAGAAGACAATCGAATTGAATGGCGGCTAGTTCTTCACGGAGATTGGTATTTTCAATGAAAGATGGGTGAATGGTTCTACCCTCATGGAAATACCTTGATTCTAGACTCTTAAAGATTTCTACTTATTCCTTGGAAAGTCCTTTGGTTTTGTGATGTTTGGGAATGTAGCCAAGAGTGTCCTTGTGATCATAGAATCTTGCGGCTACCATGGTTATTCCTAGGAGCAAGAATTAATATGTTAAAAATGAGAATAAAATTTAACGTTTTGGTTCTAGTGTGTGTCTATATGAAAACGATTTGGAGTTGCGGTTATCTCGACTCTTTTTATGCACAAAAATGGTTTTAGTGGGGTGTTTGGCAAATACCATGAGATAACCCAAATGCTCCTAATTCAATGTGGCTTCATTTGAATATACCCGGGAATGCATATTAGCTATGCACTACCTTTAGTATTCAAGAGCATGCAAGTGATGAAAGTCTAACGTTTCTATTTGTATTAATAATGAAAAATTGTTTTCCTACAAGTGAGAAGCTTTTCAAATTTTTTTGACATGGGGTGTTTGGTTATTCGAATAAGGCCTTATAGTCATTATCTATTGATTAGTGGGAAGCATGATTTGTTTATGCAATATGATAATGTAGTACCTAATTTCAATGGCTAGTTATGCAATTTGCCAATTGAGTTCATATTTAGTACGAAAGCATACATAAGCCCCATGTAATGATTTGTAATGATTTTGTGCACAAATGAGAATCCTAGACTCAGAATTAAGAGATAAAATATAGTTAGGATACTTACAATGATGTTATCTCCAGTGATCAGTGAGTGGGAAGGTGTCAATAATGAGCTTGGTTTAATGTTTACACGTTTTAGTAAAGTGGCTTTTGAGGAAGAAGATGTTTTGTAGGTAGCAGTTTTGCTTCTGTAGACACCACGGACCAGACGGTACCAAATTTTTGGTTCCGTCTGTGTTGTCGTTTGGTGCCGTGGCTACAGTAGCAGATACAAAACAAAATTGTTTTGTTTTGACTATTCTAATGTTTTGGGCTATGTTTATCCTACATGTTTGGTTCCATTAACCCTAAACCAAGTCTAAGAAGATTAAAAGGTTCTCGTTTAAGAGGCTTAGTTAAGATGTCGGCAATGTTGTCTTCGGAGGATACTTTCTCGATTGAGATGTTTCCTTTTTGAACATTGTCGCGAAGAAAGTGATGACGGATTTCAATATGCTTTGTACGAGCATGTTGAACGGGATTCTTGCTGAGATCGATGGCTCCTTTGTTGTCGCAAAGTATAACAATATCGTTGAGATGAATTCCGTAATCTACGAGAGCTTGCTTCATCCAAAGAGCTTGTTGACATGCTTTTCCGGCTGAGATGTACTCGGCTTCAGTAGTTGAGATGGCTAAAGCCGTTTGCTTCTTTGCAAACAATGTCCAACAAAAGTGCAAATACCACTTGTACTTTTTCTATCGACATAGTCACCGGCATGATCCGAGTCGGCATACACTATGGTTTCTACACCCGTTCCTTTGGGATACCATAATCCTAAACACGTTGTTCCCTTAATGTATCTAAAAATCCTTTTTAAGGCTTCTAAGTGTGATGCCTTTGGGTTTTCTTGAAAGCGAGCACATAGACAAACACTAAACATAATGTCGGGTCTACTAGCCGTAAGATAGAGTAGGCTACCAGTCATTCCTCTATATTTAGTGTTATCTACGGATTCACCTTCCTCGTCCTTGGTGAGTTTAGTGTCTGAGGACATGGGTGTTTTAGTTGGTTTGGAATCTTCAAGAACAAATTTCTTAAGCATGTCTTTTTTATATTTAGATTTGTTAAAAAATATGCCATCTTCTAGTTGTTTAATTTGGAGTCCTAGAAAGAAATTTAATTCACCCATCATACTCATTTCAAACTCGTCGTGCATGATTTTAGAGAAATCATCACATAGCTCTTGACAAGTTGATCCGAATATGATGTCATCAACGTATATTTGAACAATGATAATATGTGAATCCTTTGTCTTGGTAAAAAGAGTATTATCTACTAATCCCATAGTGTATTTGTTATCAATAAGAAAAGTATTAAGTCGATCGTACCAAGCTTTTGGTGCTTGCTTAAGACCGTATAATGCTTTCTTGAGTTTGAAGACATGATGTGGTTTCTCAAAGTCGGTAAAACCGGGAGGTTGAGCAACATACACTTCTTCGTTAATAAACCCATTAAGAAATGCACTTTTAACATCCATTTGAAATAATTTAAAGTCATAAACACATGCATAAGCAAGTAATATTCTAATAGATTCGAGTCTAGCTACCGGTGCATAAGTTTCATCATAGTCAATCCCTTCTTGTTGATTATAACCTTGTGCAACAATCCTAGCTTTGTTTCTAGATACTACACCATTTTCATCCATTTTATTTCGAAAAACCCATTTCGTTCCAATTATAGTTTGATCGTTGGGTTTTGGAACTAATTTCCAAACATCATTTCTAATGAATTGGTTTAACTCTTCTTGCATGGCAATTACCCATGATTCATCTTTTATTGCTTCATTTATGTTTTTCGGTTCAATGGTGGATACAAAACAAAAATAATTACTTTGATTTTGGGCTTGTGACCTTAAGGTTCTTTGATTAAGTTGTCCTATGACCTTTTCTAAAGGATGACTTTTAGATTCTTTGATGTTTACAATCTCTTTATTTAATGGTTCATCTTCCTTGTTATTATTAATTATTTCTTGACTTTCTATCATTTGACTTTCAACTAAGTCATCATCTACCAAAGGTGATGTCTTAGAGGGAGGTGGACTTTCGTCGAATGTTATGTTCAACGATTCCTCGACTATCATTGTTTCTTTGTTTAGGACAATGTAAGCTTTACTAGTTTGAGAATAACCAAGAAATACACCTTCATAAGACTTTGGGTCAAACTTGGTGAGATAATCTTTAGTATTAAGAATGAAGCATTTACAACTAAAAACTCTAAAATATCCTAACGTTGGCTTTTTACCTTTATAAAGCTCATATGGTGTTTTGTTTAGGAAAGGACGGATTAAGACTCTATTTAAAATATATGTAGAAGTGTCAACCGCATTACACCAAAACTTTTGAGGAATGTTTTGTTCATTAAGCATTTTTCTACTCATTTCTTGAATTGTTCTATTTTTACGTTCTACCACTCCATTTGATTGAGGTGTTCGTGGAGCCGAAAAGTTATGTGTTATACCATTTGTATCACAAAAGTTTCCAAATTGAGTTTCGTTGTGAAATTCACGACCGTGATCCGTTTGGATCAACACAATTTTAACGCCTAGTAGATTTTGAATTTTCTTGCTAAGAATTTCAAATTTATCAAAAGTTTCATTTTTAGTTTTCAAAAACAACGTCCAAGTAAACCTTGAGTAATCATCTACTATGACCAAAGTGTATAAGTTGCCTCCGTAGCTTCTTATAGCGGATGGACCAAACAAGTCCATATGCAATAATTCTAGACACTTAGATGTGGACACCATATTTTTAGATTTATGACTACTATGGGTTTGTTTACCAATTTTGCAGGCGTCGCAAAAGTGTTGGTCATATTTTAGTTTTGGTAAATTCCTAACTAGCTCTTTTGAAGATAGGTTTTGTATAAGTCTCATATTAGCGTGACCTAAGCGTCTATGCCAAAGAGATGAGCTATCATCTAACGTTGTTAGGCAAAGTTTGTCATTAGATGTTTTATCTATTTTCATGACGTATATGTTATTTTTCCTAACTCCTTTAGCTATGGTGATACCATCTTTTAGTATTTTACTACCATTTTCATCAAATTGTACTTTATACTTTTTATCACATAATTGGCTAATACTAAGTAGATTAAATCCTAACCTATCTACATGAGCAACATTTTCAATAGTTAGGGAGTTATGAGCGATGGTACCTTTGCCAATGATTTTGCTTTTGAGATTGCTAACAAAAGTGACATTACCTCCGTCGTACTCTTGGTATGATGAGAAGAGACTTTTGTTGCCCGTCATGTGCCGTGAGCATCCACTATCTTTTATCCATTCATCATGTTCCAATACAACTTTCAAGCATACCTAAGAAACAAATAACTCAAACATTTGGTCCCCAATATCTCATGGGTCCGTTTGGGTTAAACATACCATTTATTTGATTCATGTATGAAAACGATGGGTAAGAGTTCCATGACATATAATATGGAGTTTGATATGGTCTAGGAAAGTTTTGATTCCAACCGTTGTGTTGGTAGTTGGGTTGTGCGTTGTGGTTGCTCTTAGGAAAAGGGTGTTTGGCAAAAGGTGTTTTATATCGTTGTCGAGTAGTTTTTGATCTAAATTCATTTTTAGCAAGTCCTATTCCTGATGTAACAGCTGGTTTTAGTTTAACACTATCCTTGGTTTTCTTTGTTACTTTGACAAATTCAGTACGGTTCGTATTACAAACATTATGTCCTGCTGAAGTACCCACGGCACCATTTTGTTCAACGGACGGAACCCTTATTTTGGGTCCGTCTGGTCCGTGCTGTACTGCAGCAGTTTTGACATATTGTTCTTCCTTTTCGGCCGTTTTGTTTTGACTCTTTGGAATTAATACCTCATTAAATCCTAGCCCATTCATGTCTCCTGGTGTTTTATGAATTTTAACTATTTCATCGGCAAGAGCGATGTTTTTGTTAAACCTTTTAAATTTAGAATTATGTTCGATTAGAACATCTTGTGTAAGCTTTAGTTTTTCTATTTCAAGATTAAGCTCTGGACATGATTTACAACCATCGTCATTTGCTTTTCCTTTTTCTAGTCGTTTTGATTTTTCTTTTAACTCATAAACTTCATTTTCCAAAAATTCCTTTTTGGTTTTTAAAAATTTAGTTTTAGTTATGATTTTTAGACTTAGCTCACACAATTGATTATATTGTTTTTGCAAAGTGTCATCATCAATAGAAGAATAAGAAGAGTCGGAAAGTACCTCGTTTGACTCATGTGCCATTAGAGCGATCTCTTCCTTGCTTGATTCTTCATCATCTTCACTATCACTCCAAGCACCACTTACAAAAGCTCGTTGAGTTTTGCTTTTAGGTGGCTTGGGACATTCTCCTATGAGATGACTTGCATCACCACATCTAAAACACTTTCTTTCACCTTTACCCTTTTGTCATCCCGATCTTTTAGGAATGGCTTCTTTTCTTCTCGAGGTTGTCTTACAAACTTTCCTCTTCTTCTAAAGAACTTCTTAAAGTCTCTAACGGCCATGGCATACTCCTCATCTTCACTACCGGAGCAAGATTCGTCATCATCACTTGATTCCGCCTTTGCTTTTAGAGCAACGGATTTGATCTTCTCCCTTCTTCCTTTGATGATCTCTGAATCTTTCTCCATCACCATTTCGTGTACTTTGAGGTTACCGATTAGCTCGTCTAGTGACATTTTTGAGAGATCTTTTGATTCTTCAATAGCGGTCACTTTAGCTCTCCATTTGGGATGGAGTGCTCTAAGAAATTTCCTGACAAAGTTCTTACTACGAAAAGATTCATCCAGTGCTTTAAGTGATGTAATAATAGTATTAAAACGAGCAAAGCCACAATCAATGGTTTCATCTTCAGGGATAACAAATTGTTCATATTGTTGAACAAGAAGATCAATTTTGTTATCCTTGACTTGTGAATTACCTTGATGTGTAACAATCAAAGATTCCCAAATATCTTTGGCGGTTTCACACATAAAAATTCTTTCATATTATTTTCTAGGTAAAGCATTATAAAGCATCATTTTAGCTTCATTACTTTTAGCAATTAATTTCTTTTGTTCATCAACAGAAATATCCTTTGTTGTAGAACTAAAATCCCCTTTAACAATAACAAACCAAAGATCTATATCTTTTCATTTTACATATGTTTCAAAACGGTTTTTCCAATAGATAAATCCATTGGTTTCAAAGAGTGGTGGTCTTTGCATAGATTGCCCTTCTTTAAAGTTTTCAGAATCCATGGATCGTTTCAAGTTTATAAAATTCAAATTATTTTAGAAATTCTTGAGCAACGAGGCTCTGGTACCAATTGTAGAAAACTAGAAGGGGATTGAATAGTTTACCAATTAATTTTTTTTTTTGAAACTTATTGAAAGATCAATTGATATTGATCTTAGATATGTTAATGAAATATGCAAGTGATGCAGGTTTTACTGACCAGGTCTTAATATTTATAGTGTCTCGCTATACTTATAGTCTACCCTAATGCACTAACGGGCAGTGTACCCGGTCGTGTGTAGTGTAGTAAATGGTAAAGCCGAGGTCGTCCCAAGAGCTTTGTGTGTCGGATAATTACTAAGTCTAATTGTCACAGAATATAAATGGTTTGATAGGGTTTTAATTAATTAAACTACGAATGCAGAATATAAAAGAAATTAAATGGTAGAAAGGAAATCAATAGAGGAATAGTGGTGCTAACCTAGTTAATCCTCCTAACTAGTTATGTCTACGTCTACCTACTTCCAATTACTTCAGGTGGGGTCAAATTCGAGAGGACAACATTTGGTCAATTCGCCCTAACCTATCAGCAAAGATGCCACCACAGGAGAAATCAGGCGCACCGTCATAAGTCCTGTTGTTCCTGGTCCCCTAAGCCGAGTCATTAAGTACCGCTACATGCTAGATTCTAAATAGTGAGTGCCCGGCCGTTAGGAACATAGACACTACACCCCCCAATTCTTAAGTTCATCCAAACGATAGGTGATCAGTTGGTCAAATCGCACAAGTAGAAAGCGTCAGTTGGTCATATCTTACCCTTCCCGTCTCAGTCCGCTCACCTAGGGTCAGTTGGTCATATCTCCTAGGCAATTGGCCTCTACCGCCATTCAAAACTACCGAACCAGGGGTGACTACCAAAGAACTATGCATGCATACACTTAGAAATAATTGTACAGAAGTAAAGGTAAACGCAAACATAATAATTAAGGAATCATAACTAGGCTAGCACCAAAGGGTGCTTAGCCGCTCATATTAATCATGCACATCAATTCAATATTCAAAGGTACGAAATACATGAATCGAAAGTAAAATAAATAATAAACGCTAAAGCTTATCGTAATGGTGTGACTTCTCCCTTGGAAACAGCTCCGTATGCTTCCCTAGACCTTCCTTGAGTATTTTCCCACGTTCTCAGAGTATTGTGTGTGGAATGGGATGATTAGAAATGCTGGAATTCGTGGGGTATTTATAGGCTAGGTCTGGGTTACGGCGTAACAAATAGATGAGTTACGCCGTAACCTTGTATTCCGTCGTAAAAGCACTAGATCTGCTAGTTACGGCGTAACCTTATAAGTGGTTACGCCGTAGTCTTCAATAAACCTGGTTACGTCGTAAGTGTTGCAGTAGTTACGACGTAAGTATCAGCGGCGTAGAACCTCTTTTGACCTAATGGAGTTACGTCGTAATCTTTGGAAGGAGTTACGCCGTAACCTCTTGATGAGTTGGACTTCAGGGTCACGCAATAGTTACGCTGTAACCTCTTCAAAATAAGCATACTGTGATAAATCCTTAGTAATGTTTCCATTTCCGTGTCTCTTTAGCTCCAATGCTCGCAATTTACCTGAAAGTGTAAAACAATGGAAAACAAGCGTAAATCCATATAAATGATATAAATAACGAGCATTAACGGGGGAAATTGACACTTAATATTTAGGACTATTTGATGTTATCAAATATCCCCCCACTTGAACTCTACTTGCCCTCAAGTAGACCTTATTAGATAGATTCCTAAAAAGATATCTCCCAAAACCTGGAAAATATGAGTTTACAAATCCCTTATGCTAGAATAAAACAAAGCCGAGCACCTCACGAAAGGGGAACAAACACTCAAATCTCTCAACTATTCTAAGTGTCAATTTCGGGGTGATCACTCAATCGCACAGTCATAGCATGTATTCTATCATAAGCTTGGCGGTTACACAAATCTCCACCACTGGAGTTAAGGGCTAAACAATTCTCGAAGGCAATATGGGTAGACACGACAAAGGTTAAGGGGTGACTCGTCACTACTAACATGTCACGGCGAAGTGGACAAAATCAATGATACATGACCAAATCCATGGCCAAGACACTAAAGATTGCTCTCTGCATCACCTAGACATGCTTCATGACTAAAGGATAGGATAAGACATGGGATGTATAATTGGTGTAAAATGAAAAACAAGCAGGTAGTCTATATCTATAACTAAGTCATCACCACTTACCGTCCGCCCAAAGTTCAAGCTTATAAGTCTAGAGACTGGATCATGAAATTCAAGGTAGATGTGTCATTAGAGGATGTCGTGATGGGCACACTACCTTTTCTTCTTCAGTTGGTATTACTCCAACTCCAATCTTCAAATGTGACCGAGGTGGCCTCCTCGATACTAAACAATAAAGCTCATACAATAGTGCTTATAACATTGCACTTTACAAAATCATAACTGAATCAACTAATTTTTTTTGAATCATAACTGATAACATAACATCCCCCCACTTGAGATGAACAAAAGGAATTCGGGGGGTCTTCAATGATCTTCATAATTGTTGTCGATGAAAGTGTGATTTCCAAACCTTTCCACTCGAACCTTGAACTCATGCAAATGATGACTTCCCAATTACAAATAAAGACTACAGGGTAGGCTAAGGTGTAAGGTGTAATGAAATAATATATTGGGGTGACAAAATGAAAGGAATGACTCAGAAGGGTATATCTAGGGGTATCTTGCACTAAAGGTGAGTGCAACAACAGGGTTTCACAAGGGGGTCAAAAAGTCGAGGTGACTAATCGATAGACTCACAATGGTAGGCTGTTTGGGTGATAATCCTATAATACTGCCTTCTAAAACTGAAAAGTTCAAATACATCGAGCTAACTCAACATACCTCGTATATGGTCTCGAAATATTGCAAAGGCCAAGTTCTAAAGTTTACAAGCTACCGACACACTCATAATTTGGTGGATTTGGGGTAAAATATAGGAAACGGATAAGGCTAATCTCACCATGTAATATCAAGGGTTGTATGTGCTCGGCTAAGGTCTAATCTAGTTAGGTTCGGAAAAACATGTCAAAATATAAAAAATGGCATAATTTTTCAAAATAAACTATAAAAATGAGGGAAAAATAAAGTTCAAGAGATAATTCTACTCCCGTCCCCCCACTTGAATTGTACAAAGTCCCTTTTGTACTAGGCATTAAAATAAAGGTGAAGAGAAAGGTAGAATTAGAGCGAGAACTTCCCTGAAATTTGCTCCAAAAAGAAGAAGGCCCACGAGAAAGGATCGTGCCTTCGTTAAAGCGTCATGAGCAAACTTCAATCCCTGTAATCACAATACCGACAAGCATAATTCTAAAAAGAAAAATAAAATGAAAAACAAACCTAACTCACTTTCGTAGGAATCACGGTTGCATTTAGCGAATGCAACAAGCCTTTTAAACCACTTGGTGTCCCAAGTGGACGAGTAAAGTCTCGTGAGGGTTTACAAGGAACACACCCACAAAGTTCATTTAAAAACTAATACAAGGTTACTGTGTTTTAAAATGACAGAATTAAAGCAGAGGAAAGTTACGTCGTAACTCTAATAAGAGAGTTACGCCGTAACTTGCAAAACCTGGTATGAGCTGAGAAGCGAATAGTTACGGCGTAACCACTGAGATGGTATTACGCCGTAATTGGTAATGCGTCAAGAATTCTGCTGCTAAATTGTTGGTTACGACGTAATCACTAAGATGAGTAACACCGTAACTATGTTCAGATCAGCAACTGCAACAGTAATTACTTCATTGTCTCCTGCAAAAATGGTTAGAAAACACAAACCCAACAGAATGGAAATAAAAACAAAAGAAAGGGATAATTCGGGTTGTCTCCCGAAAGAGCACTTTTCTTTATTAACGAGTCTTTAAGTTAGACTCAGAGCCGTGGGCTCCTATGGGGGTCTTTGAACATTCCCCACTTTCATTACTCGTTGGTGTTCATTCATCCAATTATCAAGCCTTTTTTTTCTTGTAGATTTATTGAGCCCAAATGTTCCCAACTTATGTGAAAGACATTTATTACATGATTCTCCATGGTCATCATCTTTAATAATATTATCAGTAATGTTGTTGTTTGATCTTGTTCCGCCTAGGATGTCAGTGATATGGTTGCACCCATACTGCTTGATCAGTTCCTTAATCAATTTCGAGCTTCCAAGCTTTAATTTGTACCAATCTTCCAGTGCTAATTCAACATCATGTTTCTCTCCCTTATGAGGGTAAATCCATTCATTAACTTTTCTTTCACATTTTTGAGGATGAGTAAATGGTGGCCATGCCGATTCGCATTCTTTGGTTATCATCGAGTTGCAAAAGTGTTTATTAGGACTCAGAGTTTCTTCAATGCTATGAACAATTTCATCCTGTTTCTGCTTACAATGATCACCACTTTCTTTACGATTATCAGTAATAGGCTTAGAGTGTAGAGTGGGGTTTATTGATTGAACATGATTAGAAATTTTAGTTTTTGGTTTTAAATGTTCGTTCATACTAAAAGTTATTCGTTCCTTTTCGGTCCCCAAGGAAATTTGTTTTTAAAAAACCATGATTTGAGCTCTACAGGTGGCCAAAAAAGGTCATACAACAATCAAGTTGTAAGCCTCCCGCTTTCCCATGTCAATAACTACAAAATCGGTAGGGAAGAAAATTTTTCCAATTTTCAAGAGCACATTGTTCACAATCCCCCTCAGTACAGCCTTAGAAGAGTCTGCCATTTCAATCATAATAGTTGTTTCTTTTAAATTGGTAAGTTTGATTTTATCGAATAAAGTAGTTGAGATAAGGTTAACCCCTGCCCCTAAATAAGCTAAAGCGGGAATCTTAATATTACCAATAGTACAAGGGAGAAGAAAACTTTTCTGGTATTGCAGCTTCTCAGGAAGTTGGCTAGGTAGGAACTCGTCGTCTTCAGCTTTATCATCCTCTCTTAGGTAGTTAATCCCAGAGAGATCATTAGTGATAGAGGATGTGCATTGCTCCTTTTTTGCTTTATCATGTGCAAATATGGCTTTGCAGGAAGTGGCTTTAGCATTACTAGTTGCGAGGTTCTTAGCTAATTGTCCAATTTGTGTCTCGAGGTTCTTAATTGCGGCATCTTGGTTACGTAGGTTCATATTGGTGTCCTCCTTAACTTTGGTCATCCATTCCTTGAGCCTGTCTTCCTTTTTTGTCGATTCTTCATTGTGTCGGTGCATTATTTCATCAAGACTCGGTTTAGGAGTATTATTGTTGATTTTTGTGTAGAACCCAGGGAATTTTTCATGGTACCTAGGTCCGTAATTACTGTAGCTTTTGAAAGGGAATTCTTTTCCATAGTTCACTTCACCGATCCTTTTAACTTCTTCATTGGAGGAACATTTTTTTGAAGGATTACCCCCATCTCGTTCCACTTGAATGGAATGCACATTTTCCTTGAGCTTCTTCATTTCTCTTCCAAGGTTTTCTAACTTGTTGTTTATTGCTGCAAGGCCCTCAATATCATTATTTTTACTACGGTTGCTTCCTCCATTATGCCATTTGTGAGAGTGGTCTGCCATTTTTTGAATAGTTTCCAAAGCCATGGTGGGTGTCATACTAGGAATCAGCCCTTGAGAATCAATCATTTGTCTTGAAGAGATGTTCAGTCCCTTATAAAAGACGTTCACTTTTTGTTGGCTGTTAAGATCGTGAGTAGGGCACTTGTATAACAATTCGTTGTATCTTTCCCAAGCTTGGTATAGTGTTTCATCTCCCTCTTGCTTGAAGTTATGAATTTCCTCCATTTGCTTGGCCGTCTTTGATGGAGGACAATATCTCTGAATGAAATATTTTTTTAAGATAGGCCAAGTGTTGACAGTCCCTGCAGGTAATCGATCGACCCATCTTTTTGCAGCTCCCGTAAGAGAAATCAGGAATACTCGTAGTATTATAGCATCGTGTGAGACTCTGGGGATTTTGAATAGGCTGACAATGTATTCGACGTTGTCCACATGTTCATGGGCATCATCGGCGATGCTTCCAGAGAAGGGGCTTGCACGTAACTCCCTCATGAATTGAGGTTTAATTTCGAATTGAGCATCTTCTGCAATGGTTGGCCTTACAATCCCAGGCCCTTGCTCTTCTCTTGTTAAAGCCAAATATTCCTCAAGAGTGAGGTTATCGAAGTTAATGGCTTCCATGGTACCTGAAACTTGAAATATGATTGTGAGAAAAGTTTAAATATGAAATGAAAGACTTAAGATTAATCCTAATATAGCTCCCTGGCAGCGGCGCCAAAAACTTGATGCAGGTTTTACTGACCAGGTCTTAATATTTATAGTGTCTCGCTATACCTATGGTCTACCCTAATGCAATAACGGGCAGTGTACCCGGTCGTGTGTAGTGTAGTAAATGGTAAAGCCAAGGTCGCCCCAAGAGCTATGTGTGTCGGATAATTACTAAGTCTAATTGTCACATAATATAAATGGTTTGATAGGGTTTTAATTAATTAAACTACGAATGCAGAATATAAAAGCAATTAAATGGTAGAAAGGAAATCAATAGAGGAATAGTGGTGCTAACCTAGTTAATCCTCCTAACTAGTTATGTCTACGTCTACCTACTTCCAATTACTTCAGGTGGGGTCAAATTCGAGAGGACAACATTTGGTCAATTCGCCCTAACCTATCAGCAAAGATGCCACCACAGGAGAAATCAGGCGCACTGTCATAAGTCCTATTGTTCCTGGTCCCCTAAGCCGAGTCATTAAGTACCGCTACATGCTAGATTCTAAATAGTGAGTGCCCGGCCGTTAGGAACTTAGACACTACACCCCCCAATTCTTAAGTTCATCCAAACGATAGGTGATCAGTTGGTCAAATCGCACAAGTAGAAAGGGTCGTCAGTTTGTCATATCTTACCCTTCCCGTCTCAGTCCGCTCACCTAGGGTCAGTTGGTCATATCTCCTAGGCAATTGGCCTCTACCGCCATTCAAAACTACCGAACCAGGGGTGACTACCAAAGAACTATGCATCCATACACTTAGAAATAATTGTACAGAAGTAAAGGTAAACGCAAACATAACAATTAAGGAATCATAACTAGGCTAGCACCAAAGGGTGCTTAGCCGCTCATATTAATCATGCACATCAATTCAATATTCAAAGGTACGAAATACATGAATCGAAAGTAAAATAAATAATAAACGCTAAAGCTTATCGTAATGGTGTGACTTCTCCCTTGGAAACAGCTCCGTATGCTTCCCTAGACCTTCCTTGAGTATTTTCCCACGTTCTCAGAGTATTGTGTGTGGAATGGGATGATTAGAAATGCTGGAATTCGTGGGGTATTTATAGGCCAGGTCTGGGTTACGGCGTAACAAATAGATGAGTTATGCCGTAACCTTCTATTCCGTCGTAAAAGCACTAGATCTGCTAGTTATGGCGTAACCTTATAAGTGGTTACACCGTAGTCTTCAATAAACCTGGTTACGTCGTAAGTGATGCAGTAGTTACGGCATAAGTATCAGCGGCGTGGAACCTCTTTTGACCTAATGGAGTTACGTCGTAATCTTTGGAAGGAGTTACGCCGTAACCTCTTGATGAGTTGGACTTCAGGGTTACGCAATAGTTACGGCGTAATGTGAGAGACGAGTTACGTCGTAACCTCTTCAAAATAAGCATACTGTGATAAATCCTTAGTAATGTTTCCATTTCCGCGTCTCTTTAGCTCCAATGCTCGCAATTTACCTAAAAGTGTAAAACAATGGAAAACAAGCGTAAATCCATATAAATGATATAAATAACGAGCATTAATGGGGGAAATTGACACTTAATATTCAGGACTATTTGATGTTATTAGCAAGCAATATGTAAAGAGTAAATAAGGAAAGAAATGATCAAACCACAACAAGTTGTTTATAGTGGTTCGGTCTACAAGGACTCTTTTTCCTTGCCCTACTCCACTCCCCGAGTCTCACACTCGAGAGTTTAACTTCACTAGTCAACAAGCTCCTTTCACCGGCGGAGAAAACCTTTACACTTCGCTTACACTATTTCTGACACTAAGCTAGATGTCGAGTTCTTTCCAAGGGTACAACTACTCCCACACACAATGTATTTTAAGGACTAAAATACTAACCACTCACACTCACAAGATTATGATGGTTTAATGCAACAATGAAGTATGAATCAACACAAGATCATACAACACTAAACAAACAAGACTTCCAACTTCTCGTTTGAAGCTTGAATGTGACTTGATCTTCTTTGCTACAAAAGAGATCACTAATATGATATGAAACTGAGTTAGAAAGGTTAGAGATAAGATATGTAAGAGAGTATGATAGAAAGGGATGAATAACTACTTGATTTGGCTTTGCTATTTATTGCCAAAACCATCAGTAGGCACCACGGACGGCGGACCCCTTGAAAGGGTTCCGTCCGTTATACATTTTGGTGCCACCGGGGTCTGACAGCAAGATATCAAGATCTTTCCAAGGTCAACCATATCTATGCAAGATTGTGTAAGATATGAAGAGTACAAATCTACACAAAATATCTAATGAAATCTTCCAATGATTTCCATGATGCATCACATGATGTCATGTGTTGTTTTTCTATTTTTAGAAATATGCAAATACATAAGTAATGTTTAGTTATTAAGAAACTAAAGCATTCTAAAAACTACTATCATACATTATGCTTAGACTCATATTAAGATATGATTAGTCATAATGTAAATGCTTAAATGATGAAGATATTATTTGAAAAAGCTTGTTTTAATATCTATTAAACTTGACAAGCTTTAAGCTTTATAAAAATTAAATTTACTTTTGTCGTTAACAAAACTTAGGTAAAGATCAAAAATATAAATAACGTTTAATGACGATATTTGTATTAACACTTACAAAGATACATCTTTTGCTGACTTTTGTTTGGAGGTCGTGAGGCCTTTTCAATTTCCCTTTGCTGTCTAAATTGACTCTGTCTTCTGCCAAGATCTCACTGAACAACTGAGCTGCTTCATTAACACTTGAGTTACTTCTACCTTGGCTCTCATTTCATCCCATGTTTGCCAGTCTTCATCTAATTTATCCATCTTTTTCTTTTCTTTCTCTTCAGCCTCTTTTTGCAACTCTTGCTTATCCCATTCAGCTGCAATTTTCCTTGCTGCTTCTTCATTCAACCTTTCAATCTCAGCCCTGGACAACTTCTTCTTCTTTGGTTCTTCTTCCAGAATCCCTTTGCCTTTGTCTTTAGGATCTATCTTTGGAGCTGAGGAGGTTGGTGATGGTGGAGCACCTCCTTCTTGAATAGTGACTCCCTTTTCCTTAGGCTTGGTTACTGCTGACTTTCTTTTCTTTCTCAGATACAGAACATGAGGCTTCTTATAAGTTCAAGAGATAGGGACTGATTTCTTCAAGCTTTGAAGTCCCAAGACTGCATGTTTCTCTCTATCTTCTTCATCACCGTCTTCATGTGCAGTGGTAGTTATGATAGTAGCCTCTGTTGTTGTTGCCTGTTGTAATTCAGCAGCTACCTGAAAGATTAGACTTAGTACTGATTGAAGAACACTAGGAGTACTAACCATAGTACCATCAGTACTAACTACAACACTAACAGTACTAACTGGGATAGTACTGATAGTGCATGTAGGAGTACTAAGTACTTCTTCTGCATGTTTGGTGATCTGAACTTCTTCTTCTTCATCAAGAAAAGGGCTCTGAAAATCTTGACCACCTTGCCACTGACCAAATTACTTCTACCTTGAATGTCAGAACTCCTCTCCTGTTTGGAAGAATCCTCTGTGGAGGTGCTAGAAACTCTGAACTTGGCCTTCCTTTTTAGTGATGTGGTAACTGGAGATTCTTCTGCTGTGGGCTTGGAAAGAAGCTTGACTTGATGCTCTAGCCTTTTCATCTTAAGGAGCATCCTGGTATGAACTTTTGCAGCATCTTTCTTGTGTTCATCCAAAGCAATCTCTAGTGTGTTAACTTTTCTGCATAAGAACCTGTACAAATCCGTCATTTCATGAAGTGATAAGCTGCCCTCACCACTTCCAGCTGTGTTACCTGCTGAGAGAGGTGGATCACTGGGCAATTAAGATGCACTCCTAGGTCTAGCCTGAGCAGATACACCCCCCCCTTTGAAGCCTTTGCCTAGGTCCACCCTGTAAGGAGTGCTCACTAGGCGTTGGCATGGATTGGGTCTTATTGATGTTACCACTTTCCTCACCAGCTTCTAAGCCTGGTTGAGTAGTGGCAGCCCTCACCACTCTATCTCCTCCATCACCTGAGATAAGCTCATCTGCTTCAATGATAGGAGGAGAATGGGTCTGAGCTGTCCCACTCTCCTGTCTGGATTGCCTACTTGTTGATGAAAGTGGTTGATTGGGAGAGTTTTCAGGATCTGTGGGTGTGTGTTGGGAGCCACCTGTGCTTGATGGTTCTTCCCCCTCTGCAATAAGCATGTTAGCAAACAAAGGCACTACAACCCCATTATAGCCTACCACATCCCTTGACATATTTGAGAACACTTTGGCTGTAAGTAGTTTTGAAGGATAAATATTTCTGTGAGGCTGTAGGTTTTGTTTCTGAAGATCCAAAAATATTTGTATAAACCTGGGATACATCAGAAACTTGGTTTTGGTGACTGCGTTTTTAAGCATACCCTCAAAGATATAGTTTGAAAAATTGAACACCCTGCCTGTTGCAAGGCAGATCAAGGCTGTGGCTATATTTGTAGGAAAAGCATCCCAGCAAGTCCTTTTGTGACTCAAGCAGTGTAGGAGGGTATGAATTAGAAATCTCCATTGTGGGGAAAACTGACTTTTGTAAAAACTGAAAGTATCATCATGTCTATACCCCATCAATGAGAGTTGTTCAAAAATTTCAGTGCCTGGCAAAGTGCTAATACCATCAGCATCCCTAAGATGAAGATGTTCTCTTAGAGATGCTTCAGTAATAACAAGTTGTGTGCCATCCACTGTACCAATTAACTGTTGTACCCCTTCCTCAGTTGTTGAGGCAATTGCAGTTTGCCAAAACTTCCTGACAGGGGTACATAGGATAGTAGGGTTTAAGAGTAAGGGTGTGTTTGGTAAAAGTAGCAGTGAGATGTGAGTAGTGAGCTGTGAGCAGTAGCCACAGCTCACAGCTTCTTAAAGAAGCATTGGAAAAATGAGCTTTCCTAAAAAATAGCAAAGCTCACCGCTCTTTTGCCAAACGAACAATAAAAATCAAAAAGCTCATTGCTCACCGCTCATCGCCCCAAAAAGCTCCAAAATGCTGCGCGCCAAACATAGCCTAAAGCAAACCTGATGCTGCTTCTGTTTAGAAAAGCTACTATCTCAGAAAATTCATCATGACCGTCTGGCAATTCCAAGCACGCCACCATGTTATGCTTGTCAACAAAATCAAGAGGAGCCATGAATGATTAGAATAAGGGTTAGTAAGGTGGTATTTAATCGCAAAAGCCTTTAGTGAATTGTGGTGAAAGCAATTGGAAAGTTATGCAATATATAGAGATTTGAAGAATTTTAGTTGAACCGTCTTATGAATATTTATGGTAATAAGTGAAGAGAAACCAATTAGGAAACCCTTTTATAAGGAAAATAGACGGTAACAACTCTACTTGCACAAGTAATCATTGCATAACAGACTTTTGGAATAAGTACTAACGGCTAGTTCATCAGTACTAACTATGCTTATCAGTATCAACTTATAACCATCAGTATTAACTTTACCCATCAGTATTATCTCATACTTTGGAAATTATAATACTGAAACCCCAATTTTAAAGGGATTAAGTGTGGTGACAGACACTTAATCAAGGTCGGCCTTACATGGCCTCTGGTTTGGTGAAAACCAATGGTTTCAGTGCATAGCACTGCCTGTGATGGATAGTCTCATTAAGAGGGCCTTCCTGACAGGGTTTCCAGCTCGTGGTAGGTGTTGCCTCCAACACAAGTGTTAGATTCACGTTTGCTTGCTGTTCTCTAAGCCAGATGCCCTTAGGCTAGTCATACTATCTGTAAACAGATTGAATGGCAAAGAGTGGGTGAGTGCAGAATGAATCTGACTAACTGAAACCATCAATTCATGTTCATTAGTATGACAAGATGCCACATAATGCTTTGGCATAACAAATTCCATAGTTACAGCAAATTCCATCATGTTGTGGCTTCAAAATGATCATAAAAGAGAGAACCACATGTGCTGTAACATTGAGTCACCAAACCATGTCCTTACTGCTTGTGTTATGCCTGAAAAGTTAGTCCAAAACCAAGAAAACACAATCCAAGACGTTTTCTTGCCAATCCGTATTAACTTAACATAATCAGTATTAACTGGATAACAATCAGCACTAACCACCAGTTTACAAAACTTTACAAAATAGAGAGAGATAATACATATTATGGATGAAGCATCCCAATACTTGTGACCAAGTACTGAAACCTTCCTAAGTCAAAAGCTTTGGTTAAAAGATCTGCAACATTAAACTCAGTATCAATTCTATCAACCTGTATGAGTTTCTTTTCATTATAGTCCCTTATAAAATGATGTCTTATCTCTATATGTTTAGTTTTAGAATGAAAAACTGGATTTTTTATAATGCATATAGTACTGTTGTTATCTATATAAATGATAGTGCCCATGAAATTACACCCATAATCAAGCATCTGATTCTGAATCCAGAGAACTTGACCACAACAACTTGCAGCAGCTACATACTCAGCCTCAGTTGTAGAGTTTGCACAATGCTCTGCTTCTTGCACTGCCATGAAATCAACCTATCACCAAGAAATTGACATCCTCCTGTGGTTGACTTCCTATCAAGACTTGCCCTAGCATAATCACTGTCAGAGTAAGCTACCAGATCAAAGAGAGAGTCCTTAGGATACCAAAGTCCTAGTTGAGTGTGGCCTTTCAGATATCTAAAGATCCTTTTAACAGAATGCAAGTGAGAAAGCTTTGAAGAGACTTGGAACCTTGCACATGCACATACAGCAAACATAATGCCTAGTCTGGAGGCAGTCAAATACATCAATGAGCCAATCATTGATCTGTAGAGATGCTGATCAACTTCTTCACCATCACCATCTGGAAGTAATGACTTATTATGCTCCATAGGAGTACTTGCAATCTTTGTGTTGTCATATCCAAACTTCATCAAAATCTCCTTGACATATTTATCTTGGCTGATAAATATGCCATCTGTCTTCTGCTTGACCTGTAGCCCAAGAAAGAAGGTGAGTTATCCCATAGAACTCATCTGAAACCTGTCATGCATCAACTTTTCAAATTCTCTACATAGATCCTGCTTGGTTGAGCCAAAAATAATGTCATCTACATATATCTGAACCAACATGATATCATTCTTCACATTCTTGATGAATAGAGTCTGATCAATCTTCCCTCTTCTAAAGCCATTGCCCAAAAGATACTTGGCCAATGTTTCATACCAAGCTCTTGGGGCCTGATGCAGACCATAGAGTGCCTTTTGAACCCTGTATACTTTGTCTGGAAAGTTAGGATCTTCAAAGCCTGGAGGTTGACAGACATAGACCTCCTCCTCAATCTTTCCATAAAGAAAAGTACTCTTTACATCCATCTGGTATACTGTGAAGTCTTTGTATGATGCAAAGGCCAGGAATAATCTAATAGCTTCAATCCTTGCCACTGGAGCAAATAACTCTTTATAATCAATTCCTTCCTGTTGTGTATACCCTTGAGCCACCAGTCTAGCCTTGTTCCTTATTACCACACCCCTTTCATCCTTCTTGTTTCTGAAAACCCATTTGGTGCCTATAGCTCTCTTTCCATCAGGAAGATCCACAAGAACCCATACATTCTGAAGTTTGAACTGGAGAAGCTCTTCTTGCATTGCTTCTACCCATGCTTCATCTTCAAGAGCTTTGTAGACTTTCTTTGGTTCTGCTTGGGAAACAAAACAGGCAAAGAGACATGTCTGTGAAGCACCATGATTTCTTTCTTCATAGATGGCACTACAGAATCCTGTCTCACTATGCTGAAATTTAGATCTTGTAGTTCCTTCAGCATTGACATCCCCAATAACATTTTCCAAGGGATGATCCTGATTGATTCTTCTGTGTGGTGTAGCAGGAACAGCATAATATGAAGCTATATTTGTAAAATCAATCTCATTAGCTTTACCATAGGGATCAAGAACCTCTGCATTGACTGATGGAATGGAATGAGGACCATCAGTACTAAAATTTGGCTCATCAGCACTAACTTATGGCTTATCAATATTAACCACATTTGTACTGAACACTTGAGGTTCTACCACTATGTCATCTGTATTGGTTGCATCTCCTTCAGCATTAGAATCATTGGTCTTTGGAGGCTGATCATCATCTTTGTTTGCCTCCCCTGAAGAAGTGCTTCCAACTGAGTTGTCATTCCAAATGGGCAATAGGATGCAGTCATCATCATCATCAGAATCTGCATCAGGACCTTGCTTTTCTCCTGCAATCATGTTAGAATCCACAGAAACAGGCACATAGTTCATAGATTATGTTAGCATATCAATATCAAAAAGCCATGTTGGTCCTTGCCCCTCTACACTAGGTTTGTCCTCAAGAAACTCTATGTACAGATTCTCCTCTATCCTTCTGGTTCTAGAATTATAAACCCTAAAGGCTTTACTATTCAATGAGTAGCCAACCAGATATCCACTATCAGATTTTCCATCAAACTTACCTAAGTGGTCAATGGTATTGAGAATGGAGACATGATACCCAAAAGGTTTAAGAAAGTCTAGGGTGGGCTTTCTACCTAAAAATAGCTCATATGGAGTCTTGCCATGAGGCTTTACAATCAGCACCCGGTTCTGAACATAACAAGCAGTGTTAACTGCCTCAGCCCAAAATGTTTTGGGTAACTTGGAATCTGCTAACATAGTCCTAGCAGCCTCAATCAATGTCCTATTTCTCCTTTCAGCAACCCCATTTTGCTGAGGAGTTCTAGATACACTGTATTCTCTTTTAATACCCTTAAGTTGACAGAAATCATTCATGACTTGGTTTTTAAACTCTGTCCCATTATCACACCTAATGATTTTAACTTTCTTATCAGCTAGGTTCTCTACAGCAGTTATGTAAGACTTAAGGATTTCACTGGTCTCATCCTTAGTGTTCATAAAGAAAACCCAAGAAAATCTGCTAAAGTCATCAGTCACAACCAAACAATACTTCTTAAAATTCAGGCTGCTAACATTTGTGGGGCCAAATAATTCCATGTGCAGCATATGAAGTTGTTGGGTGATAGAGTTAAAAACCTTGGGCTTGCAAGAGGCTCTATGCTACTTCCCTTTGAGACAAGCAGTACAAGTCTGTTTATTTTCAAATCTTTTTGTAGGTAAACCTCTTACAAGGTTATTTTTAGCTAAAAGATTTATTACCTTAAAGTTCACATGACCTAGCCTTCTATGCCATAACATAGATTCATCCAAAGAAGCTGTAGCAACTAAACATGCAAGGTTGTCTTTTGGCACTATGTTTTTTATATTCACACTGTACATATTGCTTTTCCTAGGAAACTTAAGTAGTATCTGATCATCACTAGGAAACTTAAAGTTAGGAGATAAAACCCAACAATCAGTATCTATGAATAGAACAAAATTCTTCTTGTCACACATTTGTGACACACTGAACAGGTTGTATTTGAGTTCTTTCACATAGTACACATCTTCAAAGTCAAAATTAAAGTCTTGATTGTGCCTTTACTAGTAATTCTTCCACCAATTCCTCCTCCAACAGAAACATATCCTCCATTTAAATCAGTGAAGTCTGAAAGATAGGATAGATTTCCAGTCATGTGCCTGGAACACCCTCTGTCTGAATAGCCAAAATCATCATTATAGTTGGAATGTCCCTGCACATAAAATAAAGGAAATTAGTTCCTTTTAGGGACCCAAGCCATTACTGACTTGGATCTGCCTCGGGCATCAATATAATTATATTTCTTTAGAGTAACTGATGCACTGTTGGGTTGAGTGGTCTTTCTCACCCAACCAGCTGAGGGCTTAACAGCATTGCCCTTGATTCCCTTTGTAGCATTCACTTTAGAGCCAGCAGGTTTCATTTTAGGCTTAAAAGTATTAACTTTTGGCCTATCAGTATTAAGTCTTGGCTCATAAGTATTAACCTTTTTCTTATAACACTTGATCTGTTCATCATAAGAGTTAAAGGTTTATGTTGATTTAAAGGACCTTGGTGAAGTAGATGATGATTTTGAAAAGTTTCTTTTGGGTCTTTCACCAAATACTCTGGGTTGTGGTCTAGCAGTATTAACTGGCCTTGCATTATTCAAAGATTTTATGCCAGTTTTATAAAGAACTGCTCTTGGGGTCATGATGGGTTGAGGTCTCATAAGATGTCTGCAATGAGCCTACAGATGAGAGAAGCTACCACACACAAAGCAAGATTTATTATACATGACAAATTCATCTCCTAGTTGCTCAGATTTTAACTGGTTCTAGTTTCTCTTATTACCTCTAGGACTAGATGACCTGTTTCTATACATCTCAACATATTTAACTGGCTTATTAATAGGTTTGTCAAATGGTCTTACTGGTTTAGTGGCTTGTACTTGCTTTGGTTCACTAGGCTCTACACTAGCCTTTTTATTTTTAGATACAGACACATCAGGTAAGGAGGTGTCACTGGCAGTTTCAAACACTTCATCAGTCTTTTCAGGGAAAGTAGTTTTGATTGTAGGGCCTCAAACAAATGTGGGTTCCTTAAACTCTTCTAATCCAGTGTGTGCAAGGTCTATACCAGCAGGTGAAGGGATACCTCTGAATGGTGGTGGTACTGTCTTATACCCCATACCTGATTTGGCTTTGCCAATTAATGCTTTTTCCAGGTATCTATCAACTCTCTCAGAGTTATAATGTTGTGTGTCTTTAAGTTGCTCAACACTTAGCTCTATATTATCTTTTATTGTTGTGACTTTCTCTAGTTCTTCTTTTAACACATTTATGGTGATAACTTTAAAAGAGATTTCCCTATTAAGCACAACATTTGTTTCAGTAAACTTTGACTCATTTTCTTTATAGTGCACAATTTGTTTTTCCAAAACTGCTAAGCCTCTTTTATGATTTGGTAAGTTATAATTAGTTTTAGCTAGTTCTTCAGACACATTATCAAACATGGTTTTTAGCTCTAAATATTTGCTTAATGGAATACATGTATCTGAGCAATTTGTTTAAGTAAGTACCTCAGATACCAATGCTATGTTGATTGGACTCTCTTCTTCATCTGCCATGAAGCTCCAATCATATCCAGCACCATCAACAGCCACCATTGCTTTAGAATTTTCTGCCTCACTGTGCTTCCCTTTGCTCCTGGGGCTTCTGCATTCTCTGGCAAAATGCCCAAGCTTGCCACAGTTGTAGCATTCAACCTTTCCCATGTCAAACCCAATAGTATCTCCATCATTGATCTTAATCTGCCTTCCAGTTTTCTTCATGAACCTTCTTGCCCTCATGCTGATCAGGGAAATGTTCCATTTGATATCCATCTCTTCCATGTCATCTTCATGGATGTGTCTCATATCATCATGAGTGATCTGGGATCCTTGACTCTGCTCAGCTATGAAAGCATAGTGTGGAAAACTAGAAGGGGGGTTGAATAGTTTTGCCGATTTTAAGTTAGTTTCAAAAAAACTTTAGATTCGATATTATGTGAAATCGTATGGATGATGAGAAAGTATAGATCTAATGATAATGCAAGCAAATAAAGTAAAGTAAAGGATAGAAATGACACAACCGATTTATAGTGGTTCGGCTACAAGGACACCTTCCTTGCCCTACTCCACTCCCCGAGTCACCTACTCGAGATGTTGGAATCACTCCTAAACTATATTTCAAGTGGTAGTAATTAATAAGTAATAGTTAGCTTAATATGGCTTTTATGTTAGTAATCATGCTAAGGCTTATGTAGAAAGCCCATGAGCCTTGGCCCAAGCCCATAAAGGAAAGGAAGGGAACTTGCATGTTGCCCTAGTTCCTTCCTATAAATAATCCTTGTAAACCCTCACTTGAGGGTTGGTTGTTCAATTCACTCATTCACTCTACGCATAACTCTTCATATATTATCATACGTGTGTGTGTGTGTGTGTTTGTTCATCCGATCTCTTCTTCTCTATTTCTTCTATTGATGCTTGTGTCATTCGCCAAATAGTTGGGTGAAAAGTTTTTGTTTTTGAAGTTGTTTTTAGTCTTACGCGTAACTCTCGGTTCATAAACTTTTACACGCTTAAAAACTCATTTTTTACACTTTTCAATCCAAGATCTTGTACTTTCAAAGTTTTTAGGTGTTAAAATATCTGTTTTTGGCAAAAAGTTTCGAACTTTACGTGTATTTCATTGATTTTAAGCTTGATTTTAAATGCGTGTTCATTCTTACGCGTAACGTGTCTACAAGTTTTGGATCATCAAGTTTCACACTTTTGTGTTATTTTGGTGATATTGAAGCTGTTTCATCACAAAAATACGGTTTAGAAACATCTTTGGGCAGAAATCAGTTTTGGTTAATTTCTACGCGTAAGAAAACCGTAATCTTACGCGTAAGTCATCCGTGGTTTGATCTTTAGTTTTCGTGGTTTACTCAGTGTTCTCTTGCTTGGATAAGCCTGAAAACACTTCGACTTTGGATATCATTTACACTGTGATAGTGTAAAGGATTTTTTGGGCAAAACCCTAATTTTACGCATAAGCTTAAACTTACGCGTAGAACTCTTTACGCCTAAGTATTTTCTTACGCCTAAGCCTTGTCTTACGCATAAGCTAATCTTACGCATAAGTTTTCTACGTCTAACTTTCAGTTTACGCATAATCTTAGTGTTTCTCAATTCTTACGCGTAAGCTAATCCTACGCTTAAATATCACTTTTACGCGTAAGTTTGGTGTTTTTACGCCTAAGTGTTACGTTGCCTAAATTTGGTTTCTACGCCTAAGGATAGTTCATCAACAACGTTTCATTCGACTACAAAGATCCATTTAACAACACAAGTTTTCAACATGTCTCAACCACCACACTCTAACTACTTTCCTTACACGTATACTCAACAACAACAACAACTAAGTCCACAACATCAACAATTTAATCAACAACAACAAATTTATCAACAACAATTTAATCAACAACATTATCCACAACAAGGAGCAATTCAACCACAAATGGTTCAACCACCACCTAGTCTTCAAGTACAACCTTACACAAACGTTTACAATCAACATCCATCCAGGAATACTATGAAGGAACCGTCTTGGTTTGCAAAGATGTGTAAAGCTTTAAGTAGCCAACAATCCATTCATGAGGCAGGATCACTTGATAGACCTT
The DNA here is from genome assembly GCA_019973895.1 of Chrysanthemum seticuspe. Taxonomy (NCBI): domain Eukaryota; kingdom Viridiplantae; phylum Streptophyta; class Magnoliopsida; order Asterales; family Asteraceae; genus Chrysanthemum; species Chrysanthemum seticuspe. Next base: position 219,307,549 of record BPTQ01000001.1, on the reverse strand, counting down.
CAATGCTCACTCCCGGAAACTATGATCAATGGGTGATTAGGTTCTGTAGGTTTTGTGATCTAAAGAAGCCACATGGAAAGTTTTTAAAGAAGGTCATCTTGGAAGGTCCATTTCAGATGCCTATTCTCGTTACACCCGGAGATCCAAATGCTATTCCACCAAAAGATGATCTCACAAACATTGCAACTATCGCTGACCTTTCTGGTGATGAACTTTTACATTTCGAAGCTGACGAGCTAGCAATGCAATATATCCTTTTAGGATTACCCAATCCGATTCTTCGAAGTGTTGATGCTCAAAAGACTGCTAAGAAAATGTGGGAACATATTCATCTTCTTATGGAAGGCACTGAACTTAATCAAGAAGACATGGAATCCAAAATTTTCTTGGCTTATGAACACTTCATGATTGAACCCGGAGAGACATTAGAGTCATATCATCATCGATTCTCAGACATCATCAATGACTTGGACCAACACAACATCATCATACCAAGAATTGCTGTTAACACTAAGTTCCTAAGTAGTCTTGGTCCTGAGTGGGAAAAATATGTCATTTTCATCCGTCAAGCGAAGAATCTTCATCATGCTACATACGGACTATTGTACGACTATTTGAAGCCCCACCAAAAAGAAGTTGACAAAGAAAGGACTATCAGTGGACTCCCGGCCCCACCGTCACTTCCGGACAATCAACAAGTTGCTTTGTGGGCTCAAACTAGTTATCCTCCTCAACCCGCTCCTCAACCAACTGCAACAATTACACCATATGATCCATCATAGCAACAATCTCAACAAACTCAATTGGTTCCATACAACAACAAAAATGATCAAGCACTTTACAGTGAAGCTAATGAGGACTCCGATGCTTTTGATGCATTGCAACAAGTATTTGTTATGATTGCTAAAGCCTTCGGCCGATATACAAACAAATCCAAGAATCGCATTCGCTCCTCATCAAACACAAGGAATCAGGCTATTGTAAACAATGGACGTGTTGAAGTTCAGAATCGTGGTTATGGTCGTCAGATGGTAGGTGGTCAAGGGTTTAATGCTATGGGAAGGAATAACATGGGTGCTCCACAACAACAGAGAGCTCAAGTGGTTGAACAGGGGAATGCTCAGAATGGGATGAATGGTCTTCGCTGCTACAACTGTAATGAGAAGGGTCACCTGGCTAATGCATGCCCAAAGCCGAGGACTAGAGGCAGTGCTTATCACAAGGAGGCTTTACTTTTGGCTCTTAAGGATGAAGCTGGTGGAACCCTCACAACCAAAGAACAGAGCTTTATGGCAGATGCAGACTCAGATGATGATATGGAGGACTTGCAGGCTAATGCAACAGTGATGTTGATGGCACAAATGCAAGCTCTCCACATGAGTGACACATGCCCAATGTATGACACTGATGGCTTGTCTCAGGTACCCGAACAAACCATCTACATCACTGATCTTATATCTCAGCCAACATCTGAATCCGACGAGGCTCAGAATGTTCAACATGAGCCGTCCACATCTCATTTTGATGATTCTCAACTAGACCCCGTAGTTACATTTGATGATCAAGATGACCCTATGGTTACCTTTGATACTAAAATTGACTCCGTGGTTAAACTTGAGGATCTGAATAGTGATCATGTCGTGACTCACGTTGATCACGCTGAACCTTTGCCTTATCCAAATGTTGATCTCTTACTTAAAGACCAACAATCCCGAATGGAAGAATGTTGTGCATTGAATCAAAAATTACACAGTAAAAATGCACTGTTAACCAGGGATATTGAATGCTTAAAACGGCAACTCAATTATTTTAAAACTCAAGAAAAACGTGAACAAGGTTTTGAAGTCGCTTTTGCTAAATCACACCAAAACGAAAAATCATTAGAACAACAGATACATGATCTAGCCGCATCCAAGAATGCTTTGTTGTCTCAAATAAAACAACTGAAACATGATCATAAACAACAACTTAACGCTCTTACCTTGGAAACTCAAAAATCAAAGTCTGAGTTGTTAACTTGTCAAAAACAGTTCTCCGAGTACAAAAAGCATTCCACGAAATGAATAGATGACTATCTTGAGGAAATTGTCGACTTACAAAACAAAATCAAAGAGTTTCGAACTGCTGTTTATAAACATGGTGAATCAATCACAACGATTCAAAAGTTTACTTTCAAAGCAAATCCAAATGGATATGGACCGAATCTTGGTGATTACAAACCTAAGTTTTCAAACAGAGCATTCAAACCAAATCCTGAAGTTTACAGTGCAGAACATAACCGTCAAGAGGAATTAGATGCAGAAGACGAGAGTCGATCAAAATTAGAAAAGGTTGTTTATAACAAACCATTTAACTATTCAAAAGCCGTCACTTTCGTTGCACAAAAGGATTTTTCTAACACACCTTGGGTTATCACACCTACTTCTAAGGGTCCCCTTTCCAATAATGTACAAATTAATGGTCCTTTACCTTCACTTAGTGAAATAAAACCATTAGCCGAACAATGTAAAGTTATAAAATATTTTGAAACATTCATTTTGGACATCAAACTTTGGAACGTGAAATTGAATTTCATTCTGAAATTAAAATTGAACATTTTCAATTGCCTCTTGCGCGTGCACAAAGAGATATTATTCAGAAAAGAATTTTACATCATGTCCGAAATTTCAAAAATTGTGCTATATATTGGGAAAGGGATTTTCACAAGGAGCTTGGACTTATGAAAAGAGTTTTCGAACAAACTGAAACATCAATTTCAAATACAAAACGTAAAAAGAAAATGTTACGAAAAGATGTTGATCGACTCTTGGAAGATATTATCTGTTCTGATATCCATAATGTTGTGTTATTGCATTCTTTGTCATATGCATCTGATTATATCTCTGATGGTTCTGTTGATTCTGTTGCAATTGTTGAGAATACTGATAATGTGCTTCAGATCGAGTCTTTAAAAGTTGAAAATGAACGATTGTTAAATGAACTTTCAAATGCAAAACGTCGTCTTCAATGGTGTTAAAAAGATTTTCAAAATCATGAACTTGCTCTGCAAAACAAAATCACCCAGTTGCGTTCAAAATCTTTTGATCCTAAAATTGAGCAACTGGATGATCAAAACGCGTCTTTGAAATGTCAAATCTCAAAATATGAACAAGAACTTGCAAAAGTTAAAAAGGAATATGGTGTCATATTTGATTTACTCAAACAGACTCGTGATGAAGCATCAAACGAACTTGCTCATTATCTTGCACACACTAAAGAAGTCCTGAATTTTTCTAGAAATCTTCGTTCTGAAAATCAGGATTTGTTGCACACTATCATTGAGTTAAAAGAGAAGTTAAGAAAGTATGAACAAGTTCATCTTAGCAACATTAAGAAACTTGCACCTGTAAGACTTAGAAAAAGTGACACTAGAATGCCTACTGAAAAATCACAAGATACTAATGTGCTTCCCTCTACTGAAACAGGAATAGTTGCCTCTTTTCCCAACGTCCGCACTTCACAGCCTAGGAGCAATACAAGGAAGAATCGGAAGTTGCGACCTAAGAAAAGATCAATAAAGAATGCTGAAGTAGAAGAACACCCTAGGACTTTGAATAAGACCCATGTTGCACCCACTTTAGATATTGCGTCTGACAAATGTAATGAAAAACGTGTTGTAACGAATGCTGAACCTTTAAGTACTTTTGATATTCAGTCTGAAGCTTCTTGTGTTATTTGTCGTAAAAGTATGCTTTCTGATTGTCATGATAAATGTGTTGCTAAAGCTATCTTGTCTCGTTTACGGAATCCTAAGAAATAGAATACCTCTAGGCCCACAAATGCCTCTAAGTCTGTGCTTGGTAAACCACCCTCTTTAGATTCTAAGAACAACATTGATGTCCCTGTAGCTCCATTATCACCTCCAAAGAATGTAGTACCACCTAGTGCATTCACTAAGACTAAAGCAAAGACTAGTTGGAGATGGCAAAAATGGATACATAATACACTAGGATTTAAATGGATGCCTAAAATCATTGATGTGTGTATTTTGACTATAACTGCTTTGGACCCCTCTAACTCTTCGGGTTCCACATCTACTTCTATTCCATCTGTGTCGTCTGTGTGTAATGCATGTGATACAGATCATCCTTTGGGTTTTTGATAGCAGATGTTCCCGACATATGACAGGAAATCTCAAACTGTTATCAAACTTTATTGCAAAGTTCATTGGCACTGTCAGATTCGGGAATGATCACTTCGCAGCTATCATGGGCTACGGAGATTACATCAATGGCAACATCGAAATTAGCAGGGTTTATTATGTGGAAGGCCTCGGTCACAATCTCTTTTCAGTCGGTCAATTCTGTGATGGAGATTTGGAAGTTGCTTTTCAGGAGAAAACTTGTTTCATTCGTGATCTACAAGGAAACGATCATATGTCTGGCACTCGCAAATCAAGTCTCTACACTATCTCCATGCAAGACATGATTGCTTCATCTCCCATCTGTCTACTTTCAAAGGCAACATCAACAAAATCTTGGCTATGGCACCGTCGTCTCTCACATTTAAACTTTCAAACCATAACCAACCTTGCTCGCTACAAAATAGTTGAAGGTCTCCTGAGATTCTAAAGATCACCTATGCTCAGCGTGTGAACAAGGGAAAAGCACTCGTGCTCATTTTCCTTCAAAGGTGGAACACAGCTCTCAGCATGTGCTTCATCTTCTTCACATGGATTTGTGTGGCCCGATGCGCGGGCAAACGATTAATGGCAAATGCTACATCCTGGTAATTGTCGATGACTACTCAAGATGGACTTGGGTCTACTTTCTTCGAAGTAAAGATCAACCTCCACAGATGATCATCACCTTTCTCACAAAAATTCAAGTTTAGCTCCGGAACACAGTCCAACAAATCAGAACAGACAAAGGAACTGAATTTGTGAATCAAACTCTTCGAGAATTTTATGAGAAAGTGGGAATTGAGCATCAAACATCTATTGCACGTACACCAGAACAAAACGGGGTTGTTGAAAGACGAAACCGTACGTTAGTGGAAGCTGCAAGAACAATGTTAATCAATGCTAAACTTCCAGATTACTTGTGGGCAGAAGTTGTGTCAACTGCATGCTACACTCAAAATCGATCAATGATTACAAAATGCCATAACAAAACACCTTTTGAGCTTATCCACAACAGAAAACCGAATCTCAAACTCTTTCATGTATTTGGATCCCTTTGCTACCCAAATAATGATCGTGATGACTTTAGAAAGCTCAAAGCCAAAGCTGACATTGGAGTCTTTATTGGATACTGTAAGAATTATAAAGGTTACCGGATCTGGAATCGTCGTACAAAGCAGGTTATGGAAACAATTCATGCAAATTTTGATGAGCTTACAGAAATGGCTTCTGAGCATAACAGCTTGGAACCCGGTCACAACCGTTTAAACTTCCCTCAAACCCCATCATCAGCTGAACCAAGCCCCCAGCTTACTCGTCAACAAATGGAAAAGCTATTTGCTCCTATGTTTAGTGATGATATTGATGAATGTGCTCCAGGTGTATCTAATGTTTCCGCTGCTCAACCTGATCATATTCCAATACCTGATACACCTGCTACAACAACTACTGTTGAAGAAGCACCACCAGTTGACTCTACAACAACAATTGAACAAACTGCATCCAACGACGCTGAACCAGCTGATGATGTTCTGAACAATGAAGTACCCCCACTTGCAGCTTTTGATCCAAATGCGTTCTTTAACCCGTTTGCTAATGAAACTGTTGCACCTGATGTTGCGGAATCATCTACAAGCCATTTGAATCCACAAAATCTGCACAATATATACCAACATCAACCCTCTACACATCGTTGGACAAAAGACCACCCCTTGAAAACATTATTGGTAACCCGAATCAACCAGTCGTAACAAGACAACGTCTTCACACAGATGGTGAACATTGCATTTATGCACTCACTGTCTACCAATCTGAACCTAAAAACATTAAAGACGCAATGACCAAAGACAACTGGATTGAATCCATGCAGGAAGAACTCAATCAGTTTAAACGTCTTGAAGTTTGGGAACTGGTTAAAAGACCAACATGGGTCTACGTTATTGGTCTCAAATGGATTTGGAAAAACAAATTGGATGCTGAAGGGAGCGTAATCAGAAATAAGTCACGTTTGGTGGCTAAGGGTTATAGACAGGAAGAGGGTATTGACTTTGAAGAATCATTCGCTCCGGTTGCTCGTCTTGAGGCTGTTCGGATATTTTTAGCGTTCGCGGCACACATGAACATAACGGTCTATCAGATGGATGTCAAAACTGCTTTTCTGAATGGGCAACTGAAAGAAACGGTTTATGTCAGCCAGCCAGAAGGATTCGTTGATCCCGAGTTCCCGAACCATGTCTACAACTGAACAAAGCTCTGTACGGACTCAAACAAGCTCCTCGGGCGTGGTACGATAAGTTATCATCCTTCCTCATTGCCAATAATTTCACCAAAGGTTCGGTCGACCCAACTCTTTTCATACAATATCACGGGGCACACATCTTAATTGTTCAAATTTACGTGGATGACATCATTTTTGGGTCAACACATAAAAAGTACTCAATCACTTTTGCGAAACTATTGAAAAAACATTTTGAAATGTCCATGATGGGTGAACTTACGTTCTTTCTAGGACTGCAAGTTCATCAATCACACCGTGGTATTTTCTTGAGTCAGTCCAAATAAGCCCTTGAACTTCTTAACAAATTTGGAATGCAAAACTGTGACACCTATGCCACACCAATGGCTCATACCAAGAAGCTAGATGCTGATTTACATGGGAAATTGGTGGACCCTACCAAATATGGTAGTATCATTGGGTCTCTCATGTATCTAACAGCTAGCAGGCCTGATATTGTTTTTACCGTATATCTTTGCTCCCGTTATCAGTCGAGACCAACTGAAACCCACCTCTCCGAGGCTAAAAGAATCCTCTGATACATCAAGGGAACCATTAACTTGGGGATCTGGTATCCGAAGGATTCTGGTTTTGAACTAATAGCTTTTTCAGACGCTGATCACGCAGGATGCTTAGATTCACGGAAAAGTACTTCAGGAGCATTACAATTTCTTGGTGATAAACTGGTGTCATGGCAATCGAAGAAACAGGATTGTACATCGCTGTCCTCAACAAAAGCAGAATATGTAGCCATGTCGGCGTGTTGTGCTCAAGTCATTTGGATGAGAACACAACTCAAAGACTATGGTTACGTATTTGACAGAATCCCGATGTACTGCGACAATCGGAGTGCTATTGCGATCTCGTGCAACACTGTTCAACATTCGAAATCAAAGCACATCGATCTTCGATATCATTTCATCAAGGAGCACGTGGAACAGGGTACCGTTGAATTAAACTTTGTGGGTACTGAATACCAACTGGCAGATCTTCTCACCAAAGCCTTAGCTCCTGCTAGGTTTAATGAGTTGGTCCACCGGATTGGTATGCGGTGTTTGACTCCAGAGGAACTAGATGAACTTTTAAAACATTCTTAAAACCAGTCAAATACCAAAACCTCTTTTATAAATATTTTTCAAAAACAAAATACAAAATTTTAAAATCTGATAAAACAACAAAAATATTCTTCTATCTATATTTCTTTTAACATGACAAGTACAAATCTTCTGTCAACACTCTAATCTTTCAAAATTCAGTATTTTCTCGATCAAGTGTTGAGGGGGAGAAAGCAAATATTTTTCGGTTTCATAAAACCTTGTACTTGCATGTTACCTCATCCTGGTTGTTTCTTTAATAATGGTGGTCACATTTCTGGTTTACTGACACTCCTCGGACTAAGATTTATAAAATTTCATTATTTCTTAAGTCGAGGGGGAGTGTCGTCATGTTTCTTTCCAAATATCATTCGTTTGGTAACCAAAATGGAAGTTATGGGCGTTGTATGTAAATGGTTAAGGTGGAAGGACTGAAAGTGTCAAAAGATCAAAGTATTTTTAACCAAACACTCCACCTAAACTCATTAACTCATCACATTTATTTCACAACTACCAAATCCTACGCCTAAAAATCAATCTTCAAATCTGTGTTCTTGATCATCAATTTGTAAGTGGTTAAACGTTCTTTGTAATCATCTAAACATGGGTTTTGAATCATTTTTTAAACCAACGGTTAGATTTTTGTCTAGAGATGATTTTGTGTTCTACGCATAAGCGTATGAACACCTAATCAAGTCTGAGTGTTTGTGGTTAAAATGGTAGTGTCAAAACTTTTGTATAATCTCAATGATACCATTTTATCATTAATACTCACCCAGAAACACGAATTGATTGATTTTGAATATTAGGGTTTATGCGTATTTTTTGGGTGTTTTCAAATGTGAATGTTTCTGGTTAAAAAGATAGTTATTTGATGTTGTTTACATGTTGAATTAACCAAATCCAGGCTTAGAACTTTCCCAGAAACACTAAATGCGTTAAAATTGAATATTAGGATTTATGTTCATAGAATTTGGGTATTTTTGATCCACTTAGGTTTTGATGTTAAAACTTGCATAAAAAAACTCACTAGCCTTCTTAGACATCCCATAAAAAGTTTGGAGTAATTCATATGGCTAAAACTCTTACACGTAGAAATTGAACATTAGGGTTTAAAGTCTACGCGTAACCCAGTTTTTACGCATAATTGCTTGAAATTATATTCATGATTAGATCTGAAAAGGAATGAATGTAGATGTTAATGTTGGTGATATGGTGACTTTATTTCAGGTTTCTACGCGTGAATAATTCAGAATCAAGGTTACTTGAACATCTACGCATAAGGATCACAATGTTATGCGTAAGAGTCATCTTACGCGTAACCTTTACGCGTAAGGTTCTACAAGGGGGACTACGCGTATCCTGTGAAGGATGTGCATAAACAGTAACCTCTACGCATAAGGTTCACTCTTACGAGTAAGCCTTACGCGTAAGGTTCCATATACGCTTACGCGTAAGCTTTACGCCTAAGGCCCTCTTTTCCTACGCGTAATATTTCATACGCGTAAGTCAAGAACCTACGCATAAGCTTATGCTTACGCGTATAGCACTCCTGTTTTATGCATAAGCTTGCAAAATCTACGCCTAAGCCTAGGTTTAACCTTAATTATGAATTGTTACGCGTGCAAACTTGTAAATAAATAAATCATAACGCCACGAAACCAATAATGTCACTAATAAGCTTGAATGTTTAATAAGTGAAAACATAGACTTTAAAACTTAAAGTTAATCAACTCACGAAACTTATCACGACGTCTTTGGACTATTGGACTAACAAGTGACATTGGACTCGTAACAATCATCGACATATCACATTCAATAAATAGACAATAAAATCAACTGTTGACTAACGTAATGTCTTTCGATATGTTGGTTCTTTTGGCTAAATATCTTTCAGATCACGACATGGACGCTCAAATGCATAATGTGGAAGCACCAAACGTTCTCACTATTGAAGATATCTTCCCTCATGGTTATCCAATGAAGATCGGAAAGAATAACCTCAAAGTTGATTTTGATAGCTTCTATTGTTCTGAATCTTCGTGTCAAATAGCGGTGGATATTCTGAAGAATCACCCCAATCAAAACATGCTCACCAACTCTGCTACAGTGCCGGAGATCTACATTCACCAATTCTGGCATACAATGCGAAAGATCAAAGGTCAAAATGCTGTGACGGTGACGCTCAACCTTAAACAAGTCACCATCACACCAGCAGATTTAAGGGCTATTCTTCTTGTTCCCGTCATCGAACCTACTGAATACAATGCCACTCCAACTGAAGATGTCGTTCTCAAGTTCATGGTCGACATCGGCTATGATGAAGCTACCGGGGTTATCACAAAGCACTCATATGTTGATCTAAAGAACATACCCCAGCCATGGAGAACCCTCTACATCATGATTGCAAAATCCGTTTCTGGACGTGATAGTGGTCATGAGAATCCCAAGCTCATGGAACTACCGATATTTTGGGCTTTGGTCAACATGAAACACATTGAAGTTGAAGCTCTGATATGGGATGACATGATGACATACCTTAAAAAGCTTGGCACCAAAATCCCGTATATTAGGTACACCAAACCGTTGATCCAAACAACTCTAGGGTATAATCCTGACATTCCCTTGAGACTTAATGACCCAAATCAACACTCCGCATTGTATGAGCCCACACTCACTGTCAGATTTAAGGACTCGACAACAAAGAAACAAGGTGCAGTGTTGCCAGATCATCTTCTTTCTGAAGACATCAAACAATTGTATTCGTACAAAAGATATCTGGTAGCAGTTGATGAAGGTAAAGTAGGTTTCCTTGATGAAAAATCCTCTGGTACACCTACTAGAAAAACCAGGAGAGGCAGTGCAGGAAGTGTTACAAGCACTGAGAGTCAGAGAAAGTTTCCTAAGAGGTCACATACTCTCAAAAGGAAAATTCCCTCTAAGGAAGCCATTCCTATTCCCAAGCCTGAACCATAACAAACGCTAATAGATGAAAGCTCTGAGGAAACTGAATCAGACGAAGAGGTCACCTACTCTGAAACTGCAATCGATGACACTCACATAGTAGCAAAACCTCCCAGTCCAAAAGCTGATAAAGGTAAAGGGAAAACTCCTGTGCTTGAGCATGATAAGGAAAGCTCTGAAGAAGAACCATTTGATGAGGAAAGAGACTATCAAAAGAAGTTGAAGAACCTCAGACTCAAACATCTTGCCGATGAATTCATACTGGATCAAACTCGTGGCCCCGGAGGGTCAAGTGGTGGAACTCAAGCCACACTAGTTTCCGATGCGGTTAATCAACCCGATAAGGGAACTGGTACCACCACCCACGAACAACAACAAAGGTAGATAGAGGATTCCATCAACTATGAATTTGAGGAACCAGACATGGAAAAGACTGAGAAAACTCCTGGTGAAGATACTAAGGCTGATGAAACGGCTAAGTCTGGAAATGATGAAGATCTTGATTATGATAATTTTCTTCTAGACAGTCCTGCACGCTCCAAGGAGGAAACTTCTAAGCCACCTAAGGACCTAGAGCTACCTCACGTCTCCTCATCATCAGACTCGTCTTCTCACTCTTCACCTCCACCATCCAAAGGCACAACCAGATCCACATCTAAATCTGTGAAGAAACCAACTGACTCTTGGATATCCCGGGCTAAAACCAAGATTGTCAAAGCTGTCAAGCAGGTCAGGAAGAAAGACGTGACCAACAAGAAGTTGAATCAACTAGCTGACAGCATCAATCTTCTACATGACGAGATAGACAAGATGTCTAGTGAAAGGGACTATGTCCAAAAGTTCATGAATCGTAATCTTCAAGGGGAAATGAACGAGATGATTAAGGGATATACTCACAAGTTCCTTCTCGACACCGTTCCTGGCATGACAAGAGAGATGTTCAACAGACAACTCTATCCGAATTTGATGCATTTGGCCAAGCAAACTATAAGATCAACACCTATGACCGTAACAATCAACCCAACTGATCCTATAGTGTTCTACGATGCTGAATTTGTTTCTAGGCTGGTAACTCAAATGTCTAAATGATCTGCAACATTTACTTCTTACGAAGGTAAATTGTTTGACGCATTGCTGGAATACCAACTCAAATCAGCATGCAGAGAAGAAGCTGAAAGGCCTAAGCATCGAAGAGACGATGACGATAAGGATAAGGATAAAGATAAGGATCCTAAACGTCCAAAGAAGTCTGGAGAACCCTCCTCTGTGCCACCACTACCCCAAAAGGACACCAACACAACGACGATATCCTCCACGCTATTCTACTGACAAACCTCAGGACTCTGAGTCACCACCCCAGACAGAAAAAACCGGTGATCATTTCGAATACACTGGTGGTGACGATGAGGAAGTCCCTGAGCCCCAACAACAACCCACCTCTCCCGACACAGCAAAGAAACCAGCATCCTCATCTAGGCCAAGAAGAAGAAGAAGAAGAAGACTAAGGCTGATGTCGTCTCATGGCTATACGAAGATGACACCGAATATGACTGGTTTTCTACACTTATTGATGCTACTCCCTCCCTACCTGAAGGTCAAGATATGGTAGAAGGTCGAACATTGGAGCATGCTAAATTTCTTCAAGAAAAGTTTCGGGTGAAGAAGATGACCAAGTCAGAGTTAAAATGCATCAAGAATGAAGCTTTTCAACTACTCAAAGACAGCTCAGAAAGTGGTATTGAAGTTGAATATCATCTTGAAAACATAGCACGAGCCATGTCTAACAACATCGATTGGCTCAACCCTGAAGCGAACATTGACTTCACCAGAAAAGACAAGGCTCCATACTATACCGACTGGTCCAGACCTCTACCAACGATTGGCCAACCAGATCAACCAAAGATTCCATTTCGCTACTTCTTCAACAAAGACTTGGAATTTCTTCTACACGGTAGCGATGGGTCAAAGAAATACGCTACATCACTTACACTTCCGTTCCCGGCAGCCATATACTCCAACTGCATAGCCATCGAGGAAAATGCTACTCACATGTTTGCCAACAGAGTGGAAAAGTATGACCTTGATGCGATGTATGGGACTCACCATTGGACTGAACGCCGAAGAATCTTCTAAAAAAGCTGCCAGGTTCAAAAGTCTACACATGAAGTGTATAGTGATAAAGGGATCGTTGCAGTTAAGCATGTAACTCTCTCGTCTAAATGGGACTACACATTTCTCAAGAAAATCGTGGTCAAAAGACAAGATGAAGAGGACTATGCTTTCTGTGAAGCGGACTTTTAGAATTTGTCTCTAAACGAAATTGAAGATCTGTATCTTGCTAAGGTACAGGGAAGAATGAGACAATTCTCGACAGAAATCCAACGTGAATACATCAAGTCCTTGCTAATCTTCATCAGAAGCATAGTGATCCAAGAACGTGTAGAAGACTTACAACTTGCCGTGGAATCGTATCAGACACGTGTCAACCTCACCAAACCTCAGCTAGACCTTCCTGACATCAACCACCTTCCTCAATACACTCTCATCAACAAACCATTTCGCGTAGTCTACCGTAGTGAACTACACCGCAGCTGCTTGATGACGTGTAAAGAGCTTCATAAGTTTGGGGATCATACACTGAAAAAAGGCAGGGATGGGTTAGCTTACCGGTTAAAGGCGATACAACAAGGCATTGGGTCACCGAAGAGATGGAATTCAAGGGAGAGAAGGGATGTGAAGAAAATCATCACGCGGATTGATGAAAGGTTGTTCAGAAGGGACCAGTTCAGAACTTTGGAGAGTTTCGTAGGAGGTCGTCCCAGCATATCTCTCACAGGCTACCAACGTCCAGTACGCATTCCTGGAGTTATTGTTGGACTACCGGATTCTCCTGGTAACCCTTGATTTGGTTCATTATCTTAAAATTTGGAAGTGTGATTTTTAATGACAATGGTTTGTGCACACATAACAGTGTACAACCCGTACTTGTAATGAAAGGACCCTGTGGTACACTTCAGTGCCACAATCCATATAAAAGGAGCGAAAGCTTCTTACTTTTGAGTAAAACTTATCAAACCTTTCACTTTTAAAAGGTTTTGCTCAAAAGAACAAGTACTTCCCCTTATGATTTTTAAAACCTCAAAAGTTTATATCACTTGTTGAGGGGGAGTATTTGATTAAAAACTTTGTTCACAAATTGTTCTTTGTGGTAATCTTCCCGCAAAACTCGAAATGGACATATTCGATATCAAAATTTCGTCAAAAATAATATTTATATGCCATTTTTGAGGGGGAGAAAAATTATGTGATAAGAAATATGTTGTGAAATTGCAAATGAATCATTGTGCTACAGACTTAACCAATGAATTGACGAGATCTTAAATGTTAGTAACTCGAAAAGACTTATCCAGGAAGGGTAATAATTTCAAGCCATTCGCTAGTGATGTAAATGTGTCTCGCAAAGGACTTGTCCGAGTAGAATGTACCATTCGAGAAACTCTTGGTAGACATGAACTTTGACGGTTTTGACAACCTTTCGAGGTTTGTCCACACCTTCAAGGTAGTTATTAGAACTAGTTGTCACCTAAAAGCTGACAATGTAACTCTTTAACTATGCAACGTAATCGTGTCTCGCGGGGGATTGTCTATCTTGAGTTGATCAATTCAAAAGTGTGCGCTCTTCCCTCGTTGTGCAGATTTCCATCAAAACTCTCAAGCACATGTGGAGGGGGAGTATTTCTGAAAATCTAAAACTCTCGAAGTGTTCAAACATGTTTTTCATTTACAAACACTTTGGGAGATTTTCAAGAAAATGGTTTTATGGCAACATAGGTTAGTCGTGGAGTTATAAGGTGACTAAGGTTAGTAATAACCGTCCTATGATCCACCAGAGCTGGAGGGATCTACCCAAGGACACCACCAATAGTTAGAATTAGAAGTCCTTAGGTACGATCATAAAAAGGAGAAAATGAGAATCGGAGAAAGAAGGAGTTGAAGAATTAAAAAGAAAAGTAAAGAAAAGGGTGAAAATAAATAACCCTCCAGATTATTCAACTTAGGGCAGACACCGGGTTCAATTCATATGCTACTGGTTGTCATTTGATGACACCGGTATTGAAGATCAAAGTCATCATGGACCCAGTGACGCATGCACTAAACTTCTTAGCCACTCAAGTTTCTCTCAACAGAAGCTTGTTTCTCACAGGGAACCATATGTAAACTATCGGCTTTATTTTAGAAATTGCTGGTATTGAAGAAGGAGACCCTCTCCCTAGTCTCCGCTCAGGAAAACCAAAGCGCACTATTGAGTCTAGAGCTACGAGATTCATCAAAAGATCTCTTAGGTACACTTGACATTTTTATCACTTGTCGTTCAACAATAAGGACGCAAGTGATACTTTATCGTGTCCTTCACAGATCTTAGCAATCTGTCGAGAACATTTATGAGAGGTTCGCAATTGTGATCCTTAGTGATTGAATGGAAACTCCTGCCAGGGTCAACATCAAACAGCCCTGACAGCAGGTCACTTCGGTAACTCCTCATGGATTACGCTTAGTGTGTCTCAAATGGTCTACAGTCGTGAGGTGATGCTTCGGTGTACCTCAGCGACTCATCTGAACTGTAGGTGTACTTCGGTATATCGCGTTATCTCACTTGTGGGACTCCAGTTTAGGAACAGCCTTTGTGAGAATTAGAGTTGTGTTTTCACACTATGTTGTTAACACTCTCGAAGTTCAAACTTGTAAGTGCTGGAATCCGCTTATCACTAACCATTTTTATGTTTTCTTCTTATGGAAGCTCTGGAGCAGACTGATCGTGCAGATTCTCCACATGCTCATGCCAACAACATCACTAATGGAAGTTCTCTCAAAAGGCAACACAAAGTCAGAATGATTCTTTGTCAAAGTCAAAGAATCTACAAAGTTTAAAGACTAAGAGAACTACATCAGTACTGAAATCCAACGTTAAAGAGCGTGTGAGCATGTTGGAGAAAGACGTGGAGACACTGGAGCAACGAAGCAGACCTGATGCAGACAACAACAACATACTATCACTATCATCACAAAGAACAAAGATCAAAGAACAAAGAAAATGATGACATCAAAGAAGAACTTTTCAAAGGAAACAATTTCTCTACACTGGGGAGATTGTTCGAGTCAAGGCACTTCTTCTCACAAGAAAGAAGAATGTCAGAAGACTTCAACGCTACTATTACATCAGCACCTACAACGTTTATATCATCAATCACTAACACTTTGGGGGAGATTATTGGAATCACTCCTAAACTATATTTCAAGTGTTAGTAATTAATATGTAATAGTTAGCTTAATATGGCTTTTATGTTAGTAATCATGCCAAGGCTTATGTAGAAAGCCCATGAGCCTTGGCCCAAGCCCATAAAGGAAAGGAAGGGAACTTACATGTTGCCCTAGTTCCTTCCTATAAATAATCCTTGTAAACCCTCACTTGAGGGTTGGTTGTTCAATTTACTCATTCACTCTACGCATAACTCTTCATATATTATCATACGTGTGTGTGTGTTTGTTCATCCGATCTCTTCTTCTCTATTTCTTCTATTGATGCTTGTGTTATAAATATGGGAACCTAACACGAGAGTTCAAGCACTATGTCAACAAACTCCTTCAACTTGGCGAAGAAGCTTTCACAACGTTGCTTACACCTTTTTCCGGTACAAAGCTAAATACCGAGTCCGTAACACGGTGGACCAAACCAATATGACTATTACACAACAAGTATGTGAAATATCAAATACAAGATCTTTGCTACAGAAATCTTGTGGAGGAACAAATCACTCAAGGACCCACCTTGCTTGGATGACTTGTAGAATGCTCGTGATCTCGCCTTAGAGAATGACCTATATGAGAATCACTAAAGAAAGAAAGAAGAACTACTCTCTAGATCAAGTGATCTTTTGTTAGAAGAGAATGAGAGTATATGAGAGAATTATGTTAATACAAATAAGCCGTAAAATGTTTATTTATATTTTACGATCTTCTAATGTTTTGTCGATAACAAACGTAAAATCATTTTAACGAAACAAATAAAATACGTAAATATTTTGAACTAATAGTTTCTAACACACTTACGTTCTCACATAAAACACTAAAACAAGTATATGTGATTTTATGATTTAGTATTACATATGTACAACAACTAGTGTTTACATATTTGGGTAAAATATACACATAACTAGTATGTAGTATATTGGGTAATATAAATGGGTAGAAACTTAAGTATCATAACCCATTGACCAAATACATTGAATGTAGTTGGGTACAACCCAAAGTCCATGACCCATATCCATGGAGTTTGACCCATAACCTATTGCATGACATCATGCTTATATCATATATGGATAATATCCATAACCCATGGTATTGACCCATACCCATTTGACTAGGTACATTGCACTCATAAGATACATTGTATCTAGTATAAGACCCATGGATCAACCCATAACCCATGACCCATGACCCATGACCAAAATACCCATGGGTAAAGAGGAGTGTCCCACGGATCCCTAGCTTTACGCTAGACGGATCCCTTATGGGAGGGATCTGTGGGATCTGGGGAACAGTAGACATTTTCTTCTATAAATAGTGAGCCATTTCTTCATTGTTTCTCACCCTTTTCCAACATACTTTCCCTTTGAGTTAAAAACTCTCTAACCCCAGATCCAAGAGATCTATGTTTGTAGTTTTGTTTTTGTGTGATTCTCTAGGTTCCTCTTAAAGGCGAGATCACCACCTTTGAAGTCAAGCAAGCTCAAGTGCATGAGTTGTCATGCTTCCTCATCATCAAGACTATTGAAGTCCTCTTGTTGATGGTTCTTTTCTTTCTTCTAAGAAGTGTAGTGTTGAAGACATTAGTGAAAGATGTCTCAAGTGTCAAGACGAAGACATTAGTGAATGGTGTCGATCGTCCGTATTGTAGGCATTAGTGAAGGGTGCCTAGAAGCCAAGTCACAAGACATTAGTGAAGGGTGTCTTGAAGATCTAGTTAAAGGCATTAGTGAAAGGTGCCTAAGACGTACATTCGATATGGTGTGTTTCGATGTACAAGATAGATTAGCATTAGATCCAAGGATATTGATATCCTTGATGATGTTGTAACAAGGAGTTGGTCTCCTTTGGGATTAGTCATTGGTGTAGTGTTGGGTTGTAGTTCCTCCATTGTAATGGAACTCGGTACTTAGCTTAGTACCGGATAAAGATTAGGCGGCGTGTTGGTAGGTGTGGTTCACCTTGGTGTGAAAGAACCCGGTGGTTAGCCTAGTACCGGAAAAAAAGTAGGCAACGTTGTGAATGTTTCTCCACCATAAGGAGTCGGTGTTGTGTAGTGATTACAAACTCTCGAGTGGGTGACTCGGGGAGTGGAGTAGGGCAAGGAAGGTGTCCTTGTAGCCAAACCACTATAAATACCGTCGTTGTGGTTTTGTGCTTCTTACTCTTATCTTTTCATTACATATTTATACTTCTATATGTTTGTTTATCAACATCCAACACACACCTAAATAGATTGACATAAGTCGATCAAAATAGTTTAAAACGAGTTTTAATTGGCAAAACTATTCAACCCCCCTTCTAGTTTTCCACAAATTAGTAAGAAGAGGGGTGAAGAGAAATGAAGAAATGGCTCTCTATTTATAGGCAAAACTTGCCACTGTCTCCCAGATCCCACGGATCCCTCCCACAAGGGATCCGTCTAGTGTAATCCTAGGGATCCGTGGGACGCTCCTCTTTGCCCACTTGACTAGATATATTGTACTCATTAGATACATTGTATCTAAAGAAATACCCATGGACCAACCCATCAATACCATGGGTTATGGATATGATCCATGGGTTGTGATTTTTACCCATCCTAATAAACTATTACAACAAATGATTTATTACTACAATTTGTATTAAATGGCTATATGTAAATGCTTTACAAAAATAACATGTAACCTTATAAGTTTACTTAACATAACATTATATTTGTTATCAACAAAACACAAAGAGATCGCAAAATATTAATAAACGTTTTTAAGGTTTATTTGTATTAACACATAGATTGTACCTTCATTGATGCATGCTGCAGTGGTTACTGAGCCATCAGTATTAACATTAGTACTAGGAGTACTAACATCAAAACAGTCCTTATCATTGCTAGTAACAGGGTGAGCCACAAAGGCTATATTTTGTGACCTAGAACTGGAAGATGCAACTGCTTTTCTCTTCATGTCTTGTTCAATCACCTTAAAGCTATTGAACAGATTGTCCAACTTCATGGTTTCAAAATCTGGCTTGTTCTTCCATGCAATGACATGAGTGTCCCATTTTGGTGATGGAAGACTTCTAACAAACCTGAGGTTGACATCTTCCTTGGAGACCTCCACATCCAATACTGCCAGTTGACTAACAAGTTTTTGAAGCCTATTATAAACTGAGTCAATGGACTCAGTTGCACCAGCAGTGAAGTTTTCAAATTCTTGCTTCAAAAGAGTCTTCTAAGTTTTCTTGGTGACAGAATCTCCACCAAATCTGGTTTCAATGGCTTTGAACAAACTCTGAGCATCTTTGTGTTTGTTGAAGGTGAGTTGATGATCATCAGGTATTGCCATGAGTAAAAGACTTCTGACCTTGAGATCATTGCCTCTTAGAGCCATTTCTTCATTAGGGATAGGATCACCTTTTTCTTTAGTAACGGTCTTACCACCAACTTCTTCAGTGACAATGGATTTGTAAGAGTTTCCATAGAGCACAATGTTCCACAACTTGAAATCAAGTACCAAGAAGTACTGCTTTCGGCGCATTCTCCAGAGTTCATATTCATTTGGCTGCAACTTAGGAACTCTGTTAACAACATTGGATTTGTCAAAATCCATTTCTTCAGATTTGTCACACAGGGTCTTCTAAAAACAAAGCTTCAGGACACAAGCTCTGATACCACTTGTGAAGTCCCAAACCTTGGATCTAGAACACTTAGCTTGTAAACGTGTTAGTTGCCTTGGATAGTTCCAAAATAACAATGAGAAACTTTGTTGTAAGTACACACAAGTATGCGGAATCTACTTGAATGTACTTTAGAAGATTAAAGTAAACACAATGTAACACCAACAGCTTCAATATTATTAAGTAATAATACGAGTACTCTCCTAGTACTAGGGTTTACAACCTTGAAGCTTTTCTTAAGATGGCTAGAGGATAGGTATATGTTTAACCTAGTTAGGATCTCCTTTTATACACTAAGGAGATCCCTTACAGAGATTACTATGCACTAAGTATATCATATCTTCTATTGGAATAGAAGATATGCTATTACAAACCATACACGACATTCCTTACTTAGAACTGTACAAACTTAATACTATCAGTACTAACATTTCCACTACCAGTACTAACTAGTTAATACTTATCAAATAACACTATCAGTACTAACTTTACTACTATAAGTATTAACTCCCAAAAATGAATTACCCAACATATAGTGGTTCGGCTAAAAGGACACCTTCCTTGTCCTACTCCACTCCCCGAGTCACCTACTCGTGAGTTCGTAATCACTACACGACACCAAATCTTTATGGCGGAGAAGCCTTCACAACGTTGCCTACTCATTAGCCGGTACAAGGCTAGATGCCGGGTTCTTCCACGAGGTAGAACCAAACCTATCACAACGTTGCCTACCCTTTATTCGGTACTAGGCTAGATACCGAGTTCTATTACAAATGGAGGAACTACTACCCAACACTACAACAACAACTAACCCCAAAGGAGATCTACTCCTTATAACAACATCAACAAGGATATCAATATCCTTTGACCCAATACTAATCTATCTTGTACATCGAATCACACCATATCAAATGTACACCTTAGGCATCTTTCAATAATGCCTTTGACTCGATCTTCAAGGCACCCTTCACTAATGCCTTGTGACTTGACTTCTAGGCATCCTTTACTAATGCCTTTAGCCTTGACTTCTAAGCACCCTTCACTAGTGCTTTCAATACGAACGATCGACACCCTTCACTAATGCCTTCATCTTGACTCTTTAGTCATCTTTCACTAATGTGTTCAACACTACACTTCTTATTAGGAAGAAGAGAACTATCAACAAGAGAACCTTAATAGTCTTGATGATAACGAAGCATGGCAACTCATGGACTTGAGCTTTCTCGTCTTTAAAAGATGGTGATCTCGTCTATAAGAGGAACCTAGAGAATCACACAAAAACAAAACTACATACATAGATCACTTGGATCTGGGATTAGAGAGTTTATAACTCAAAGAGAAAATATGTGAGAAGGGGTGAGAAAGAATGAAGAAATGGCTCACTATTTATATAGAGAAAATGGCTATTGTTCCACGGATCCCACGGATCCCTCACTTGAGGGATTCTTCCAGTGTAATACTGGGGATCCGTGGGACGCTCCCTTTTGCCCATGGGTTTTAGGTCATCGATCATGGGTTATGGGTTGTGGATCATGGGTATCCAAATAGATACAATGTATCTACAAGATGCAATGCATCTAGTCCATGGTTCATGAATTAAAACCATGGGTCATGGATTAAAACCATGTATGACTTAAGCATGATGTCATGCAATGGGTTATGGGTCAAGCTCCATGGGTATGGGTCATGGACTTTGGGTTGTACCCAACTACATTCAATGTATTTGGTCAATGGTTCAAATACTTAAGTTTCTACCCAATTATATTACCCATTATAATACATACTAGTTATGTATATATTCACCCAATATGTAAACACTAGTTGTTATACATATGTATTACTAAATCATAAAATCACTTATACTTGTTTTAGTGTTTTATGTGAAAACGTAAGTGTGTTAGAAAACTATTGGCTCAAACCATTTACGTATTTTATTTGTTTCATTAAAATGATTTTACGTTTGTTATCGACAAAACATTAGAAGATCGTAAAATATAAATAAACATTTTTACGGCTTATTTGTATTAACAATCTCCCCCTTTTTGTTGATGACAATACATAAAATTATTTTAAGGAAAAACTAAAATTCGTAAAAGTTTGAATTTGTAGTTTTTACTTTCTTCTCCCCCTTTCTGTCGAAACAAAAAGAGCTCTGGGAAGGAACTAACACATTGTTTTAAGAAAAAAACATATGAAAGAAAAAAATAGAGAGCAAGTGACGGGAAGAGTTCTCGTCTTAACTCCCCCTTGACGAGTCCATCCCTTTGTGAGGGCGTCAAGTAAATAAAAGCTACTAAGCTAATGCATTGCAACAATGTTTGCAAATGGTTTCATCTTAGTGACGATAATGCTCCCCCTTGATGATTGCAACTTTGCAAAGGGACGTCATGAAATATAATCCTAATATTGCAAGTGATCTTGCAATGTAATGCTTTGATACAAAGCTCCCCTAGCTTAGAGTGTCAAAGTCTTCATGTGTAAATTGAAAATCTACAAAATAAAGGTTAGAAGACAAGTATATAATGCATAATTTCCTGCAAATAAGATTCGAGTTAGTAGAAAACTAGTCTTCTGTTGCACGGATCCCATGGTTCCCTCCTTGGAGGGATTCGTCTAGGCAAAACGTAGGGATCCGTCTATCTATAACTAAAATACAGAAAATGTGATGTACCAAAAAATATGTTGGCATCAAAATGAGATATGTATTAGACCAATAATCATATACTCAGAACAATATAACAAAATATCATGTAATTTCATTTAATAAAACTAGAGATATGATGTACATGACTCTAAAGACTAAGAAAACGAGCAATACATGACTTTGAATTACTAGACTATCTAAGTCGCGCTTGATACTAGGACACCACTAGAATCCTCTAGCTCAAGTTTGTTTAGGTTTAATCTCGTCGAAACGTTCAAGGAGGTGATAAAACATGAAACGTTGATCTTCACGTACTTCATGTATCAAACTTTTAACATGTTGACAATGATAACAATCTTTGTCATGGCTAGGTAGTGGTGATGGAAGAAAGGAAATTGCTTGATGTGAAGGATCAAGTGAAGCGGGTTGAGGAGCCTCAAATGAGAGAGGGATTGGCGAAGGCGCATTCAAAGATGGCTCGACCAAGAATGATGGTGGTGGTAGGGAGGTGTCAACTTCCATGTGGTCGGGTGGTTGTCTTTGATGATTTCTCATAATCCAAAAGGGATTATTTGATGGTGACGGAGAAAAGGAAGCCGGAGCTAGTGCTGACTCAATACCTTGATTTTGTTCCACTATTCCTCCTAATGAGGAGAATATTGTCGGTGGCGGAGGATGAGATGGCCTAGGAGGCAAATCCTCTAGATTGTAGAGATGTGGTGATGAGAGTGGAGTGTTGAATGATAGATCTCTAGGCACCAATGGTAATGGTTTAGTGGAAATAGGATTGTTTGGTTTTGGAGGTATGGTGGTATTTGGCATTGATAGTTTTGTGGGAACTATCCTTTTAGAGATTGGTTTTATTGGTTGAGTTGGTGGAGGAGAAATCCTAGCATTTGTGGATTTAACCGGAGATGATTCGGTTGAAGAAATTTCGTGTACGACATGAGCAATTTTCTTGGGTGGTCCTTTGGTGGATGAGTTACTACTTGGAGCTTTCCTCATGATGAGATGATTCAAAGAGGTTTGTAAAGGTTTCTAAGTGCTTAAAATGAGGATGAAGATGATGACTTTAGGAGTCCTAACAATGTGGTTTATAAAGCAAGGGATTTGGCAAGTGCATTCAAGACTTAAGCCACTAAGATTCCTTGGAATTTGATGATTAGCATGCACAAGAGTCAACTTGAGAGTTGTACTGATCTAGAAACTTAATTAAGATGAGATGGAGTGTTCAAGTTAGAAAGATGAGCTTGAAATGATTTTTTTAGCTAGAGTTGACATGAATCTGTCACACAGATCCCACGGTTCCCTCCAATGAGGGATCCGTCTAGGCTAATCCTAAGGATCCGGCTCTCAGCAGCTAGGAAAGAGATAAAAATGATGTTTGTAAGGTCTAATGCCTATACCTTCTTGAGTGTTTCAGTCCATCTAAGTGTCTTAAATGAAAGGGTACTTAAATTCTTAAGGGCAATGAGTGATGTAGCTAATGATTGCCTTTTATGGAAGAAATTGGAAATTTTATGAGTACCAATGAGTGACCAAAGATGACACTAAAGATTTGACATTGTCAAATGGAGCTAAATGATCCTAGAAACCAGATAGTAACTTAAGATAATCTTTTCGAGGATATCCTAAAAGGTTAAGATGGAAAAGCTAGAATTTGACCCATTTCGATCTATTTTAAGGTAAGGATGACTATAATCAATTTGATAAAATTGAAAGATTTTTAAAGCTAGATGTATTAACATGTGAGGGATCATGTGTGAGTACAAGAGCGGAAGAGTAATGAGTTTTGATGAGACGATAGATCTACAAGCGCCTTGAGTGTGATCTAAGTGAGTTATGTGTGAGTATGAAACTTTTACTTAGCTTTGATAAGGACTTAATTTGTCCTAAGACACTATGTCTAGCTTAGTGTGAAGTGATCTAAAGACATGTTTTGAAATAAAATGATTGCAATTGCATTTCTGTTTGCCGGATCCCACGGTTCCCTAAGATTAGAGATCTGTCTAGCACAAACTTTGGGATCCGTCTATCTGCTAAATAGAACCTTTACAAAAGGTATGCAAGGGTTGCACAAGGCATCATATTTCAGAGTTAGTGTTTTCTAAGAAGTTCTAACACTAATATAGTAGAGATATCAAATGTTAAATGTTTTATTTCATGAAAGAAATTTGCATTACATTGATAAAGCAAGAATACTAAGGATTGACCCTATTTAGAAAGAAAACTAAGTTCCTTGAGCATTTTCGCTAGATGGATCGTCAAATGGTTGATAAGTTCTTGCCGATTCAAGGATGAAGAAAGTCTTTATGAGAGATGTGTTTAGAGGTTCTATCATCTTGTTCACAAGTACGTACAACGGATTTTGAAATTGAGGGTAGAAGTACATGATGTGATGATAAAGGCTTGTCAAGAACATTCCATAAGGGATTAGTTTATTCTTGGAGCCTTGAATATTTACAATTCGCCTTGCGAAGAAGTAGGCGAGATTGTATGGCTGTTGTGTTAGCAAACAATACATTATGTGAGCACAACAAGCGGGAAGGATTTCTCGATTTCCCCTAAGACTCCAAACATTTTCACGTAGGATGAGTGCGAGAGCCTTGTACTCTTCTCGGATATCCCGTGTATAGATAATGTTTGGATTGGAGTAATAGGGTCGAGGTTTACATATCATGCGAGTCAAATCTTGCGGGGAAGGTATGTGTGAACAATATGGACTATTTTCTTCACGAAAGTTGAAGAGAGAATCAAGAGACCAATCTTCAGTGAAGGCACATTGTCCAGGATTTGGAATTCGGAGGATGTGAGCAAATTGCCCAAGGGTTAGAACAAACTTTTGGTTTTTGATCCAAAACCAAAGAGATAGAGAGCGATCCTCGTTACGAACGAGTTCCACTTGACAGAAGAATTCCAATACAAACCTCGGACATATTTTCTCATTAATTTTGAGAAGACATTCTAGTCCTATGGTTCGGAAGGAGGTATTGATACCTTCTTCGTATTGTAGAGGAGTGTCGACAATCGTCCTTCATGGAAGTGACGGGTTTCGAGATTATTGAACCCACGGACATGATTGCCAGGTTTGTTGGGCTCAAGAGAGATGTTAGGGGTGTAGACGCAAGTGAGTGAAAAATCGAAATCATACTCATGCGACATAGCAAGACCTATAGAAAAGAAGAGTTAATAGGATGTGACGTATTACGGGCAAAACAATGATTACCTAACGTTTTTACAAGATGTTTATTAACAATGATAATTAACTCACTTAATGTTTGTCATTCTAGTGGAACATTTCTTTCAGGAAGAAAATGGTTTTTATATTGCATGAAAAACTGTTATCCAGAAGGACGGTTCTCACGGTTCCCTTCCATGAGGGATCCGACTAGTATACCTACAGGGATCCGTGGATCTGTAGTGACAAAAAAAGGTTTTGACGAAAAGAGAATTTTGCATCTTATATGTTTATACAAAGGTATGTATTTTAGCCAATGTTTACTTTAGCATGCATTGTCGGTTTCTAATGTATCTTAAGACCAAAAAATACGAAAGATAAAAAGTAAACGAAATGAGAAATAAACTAGATAAACTAGAACATTAGTAATATTTCATTTCAATGGTAAGAACGATACAAAGGATTGGGTATATAACACCAATGTAGATTAACAACACAAAGTATATGTCTCCATACGAGAACTTCATCATGGGGAACACGAGAGAAATGAGTGTTAAGGCGATGAGTACGAGGGCGATGTAAACCATGTTGATGAAGAGCCTTCTTGGTTTTGGTTTGAGATGAGATGAGATGAGGAGGAAGATGAACTTTTGAATGAGAGGTAATTTTTGAAAGTGGAAGATTTGAAAAAGTGAAGATTTGGTGGAGTAGACGTCGGAGGGAGTTTTATGGGGAAGGAGGAATTTTTGAGATTTGTGTTTTGTTTTATTATTAGAAAGATATGATTTATGGATTAAATGAAATAAAAGACAAATTTTATAAACCTCGACTTAAGACGAAAGAGCAACACGTATGCGAGAAAAGTTTCCTGACGAAGCTACGTGTAATATATGAATATGCACAAAAGATAATCATATAAATTCCTATATAAGCATACTTATTTATTAAGCTAATGTTATTTAGAGATAAGTGGAAAATCATACCTCTAAAGCACTTAGGAATGTCTTTACAAATGACACAACAAATGTCAGAAGAAAATTCCGATTCCTTCGTGTTTAAGATACCTTCTTAGGTAAGCTAGTCTTGTTACCAAGCAATTCCTATGGCTTGGTAGGTATGACCTCTAACTAAGCAACATGACAAAGAAGGTTAGTGCAATTAAATAAATAGAAAAAAAATGTTGTCATCTAATCAACATCCAAACAAGGTATTTTAAAAACATGGTGTTTGTATTTGTAAAAGACCTTGTTTGTAGTTTTCAATTAAACACGGATCGTATCAAGTTTTTAAAGTACAATATACTTTAGGAAACTTGGTAATGAAGCTCTGATGCTAATTGTGAAAAACTAGAAAGGGGGGTTAAATAGTTTTACCGATTAAAACTTGGTTTTAAACTATTTAGATCGACTTATGTCAATCTATTAAACATGTGTGTTGGATGTTGATAGACAAGCATATATAAGTATGTAATGAAAAGATAAGGAGTAAGAAGCACAAAACCACAACGCGAGTATTTATAGTGGTTCGGCTACAAGGACACCTTCCTTGCCCTACTCCACTCCCCGAGTCACCTACTCGAGAGTTCGTAATCACTGCACGACACCAACTCCTTATGGAGGAGAAGCCTTCACAACGTTTCCTACTCTTTATCTGGTACAAGGATAGATACCGGGTTCTTCCACGAGGTAGAACCAAACCTATCACAACGTCGCCTACCCTTTATTCGGTACTAGGCTAGATACCGAGTTTCATTTTAAATGGAGGAACTACTACCCAACACTACAGCAACAAGTAACCCCAAAGGAGATCTACTCATGATAACAACATCAACAAGTATATCAATATCCTTTGACCCAATACTAATCTATCTTGTACTTCGAATCACACCATATCGAATGTACACCTTAGGCACCTTTCACTAATGCCTTTGACTTGATCTTCAAGGCACCCTTCACTAATGCCTTGTGACTTGACTTCTAGGCATCCTTCACTAATGCCTTTAGCCTTGACTTCTAAGCACCCTTCACTAGTGGTTTCAATACGAACGATCGACACCCTTCACTAATGCCTTCGTCTTAACTCTTTAGACATCTTTCACTAATGTCTTCAACACTACACTTCTTATGAGGAAGAAAAGAACTATTAACAAGATAACCTCAGTAGTCTTGATGATAACGAAGCATGGCAACTCATGGACTAGAGCTTGCTCGTCTTCAAAAGATGGTGATCTCGCCTTTAAGAGGAACCTAGAGAATCACACAAAAACAAAACTACATACATAGATCACTTGGATCTAGAATTAGAGAGTTTATAACTTAAAGAGAAAATATGTGAGAAAGGGGTGAGAAACAATGAAGAAATGGCTCACTATTTATAGAGAGAAAATGGCTACTGTTCAACGGATCCCACAGATCCCTCACTTGAGGGATTCGTCCAGTGTAATACTGGGGATCCGTGGTACGCTCCCTTTTGCCCATGGGTTTTGGGTCATCGGTCATGGGTCATGGGTTGTGGATCATGGGTATCCAAATAGATACAATGTATCTACAAGATGCAATGCATCTAGTCCATGGTTCATGAATTAAAACCATAGGTCATGGATTAAAACCATGTATGACTTAAGCATGATGTCATGCAATGGGTTATGGGTCAAGCTCCATGGGTATGGGTCATGGAATTTGGGTTGTACCCAACTACATTCAATGTATTTGGTCAATGGGTCAAATACTTAAGTTTATACCCAATTGTATTACCCATTATAATACATACTAGTTATGTATATATTCACCCAATATGTAAACACTAGTTGTTATACATATGTATTACTAAATCATAAAATCACTTATACTTGTTTTAGTGTTTTATGTGAAAACGTAAGTGTGTTAGAAAACTATTGGCTCAAACCATTTATGTATTTTATTTGTTTCGTTAAAATGATTTTACGTTTGTTATCGACAAAACATTAGAAGATCGTAAAATATAAATAAACGTTTTTACGGCTTATTTGTATTAACACTTAGGAATACAACGCGTTAAGATAAGGTTTGACAATTCAACCGACCAATAAAAGATAACTAGGGAGTAATAGTATTTAAGTAAACACATTTTTAATCATCATACAAGCACACATCAAATAGACATAAGACTACCCATAGTATTAGATAAATTAGACAATTAGATAAGTAGAAGTAATCGGTAGAAGTACCACCCCCAAACCAATTGCCCCGAGATATTTACCTTAGCTTTCTAAAAAACCATAAAAAGATTAAAAAAAAAGAATCATCCTCAACCCCCACCTTCTCATCATACATTTCTTACTAGCATTCCTATTCCCCTAGAGAACGATATCAATCCCCAAGGCTTACCCAATACTACACTACAACGATTAGGTTCACTGCCTAGGTGGTTGAAAAACTTGCTCGAAGAAAAAGAAGTTCCTTTGACCCCGAACGCACTCCATACGCGCATCAAATTTTTGGCGCCGTTGTTGGGGAATAGAATAGCTAGTTTGATCTGTTAGGAATTGGAAATTCCATAGTGAAGTTTCAGTCACCCCAAATATTATCTAGCATAAGTTAGCTCGTAGACATATCGTTAGTTACGTTATTTATCAATTTATTAGTTAGTTATTAGTTTAGTTTAGCGTAGTGTAACACCGTGGAGGAAGGACGGGTCTTTACCCACTGTATGCCTGATCCACAGTCCGTTAGGAGGACGTATTGTATGTAACTATAAATACCCTCTACCTCCTAAGGTAGAGGGTTGGACCTTTCATTCTAATCTAACCTTTTCTCTTTTGTTTACTCTCTCTCTCTAGAAAGGCTCCCATCTTCACTTTCTCTCTCTAAACTCTATATTCATACGCCTCTTATATGATTTGTGTGATGTGTTTATGAAATCCAATATGTTACAAATGGTATCAAGAGCCATGGTTTGATCATCTCTCTTACATGTTCTTGGATTTCTAGTGGTTTTATATGGTTTTTGGGTTTGAAAAAGTTTAGTGGTTTTTGCATCATTTGGATCATTTCTTGTGTTAAAGTTTGAATTTTGATTGTACTTTTGTGTTTAGAATCATTGTAAGTGCTTGGGTGTTGATTTGGAAAGCTTGAATCACTGTGGTTGGGTTAGTTTTGGATTGAAAAGTGTTGTGTTTGAACTTTTCTTGGTAGCGACTTGAGTCTCGGATTCGTTTTCTTGGTAGCGACTTGCTTCTATAATTATTAGCGACTTGTAGTTGTGGTGGTAGCGACTTGAGCACTAGCGACTTGTCTATTGAGACAAAGCGACAAATAGTACAAAGTAGTGGCTGTACCATTACGGCTAGCGACTTGTCAACTTAGCGACTTGTCTTTACAATTTTTAGCGACTTGACTTTGTTGTGGGTAGCGAGTTGTTCTTTAGCGACCTGCCTTCTTAGCGAGTTGTTCCTTAGCGACTTGCCCACTTAGCGTGTTGTTCTTTAGCGACTTGTCTACTTAGCGAGTTGGTACTATAAGCGAGTTGTTCTTTAGCGACTTGTCTACTTAGCGAGTTGGTACTATTAGCGAGTTGTGTCTAGCGACTTGTATACTTAGCGACTTGGTTACTTAGCGACTTGTCTTCAAGGTTTATAGCGACTTGGTTAATTATTGTTTCTGTAGCGATTTGTCTTAAGAAGGATTTGACCAAAGTTGACTTTTTACGTCAAAACTTCAAACGGCCATAACTTTTGATCCGTAACTCCGTTTTCAGCGAAACACCTGTCAAAACGACCGGAACAGGCTGAATATTGTGAGGTTTCAGCATGATGTCGTGAAATGA
The DNA here is from genome assembly GCA_019973895.1 of Chrysanthemum seticuspe. Lineage (NCBI taxonomy): Eukaryota > Viridiplantae > Streptophyta > Magnoliopsida > Asterales > Asteraceae > Chrysanthemum > Chrysanthemum seticuspe. Next base: position 219,277,474 of record BPTQ01000001.1, on the reverse strand, counting down.
ATTTTTCGAGGCCCAAATCCTCTCCGAAAGGAAGTTATTGAGCTTTTAAGTTTTTAGACCTAAATTTCACCGTAAAAACGTGCATTAACAAAACCAATTCACAACCAAATAACACTTCAGCTAATCCTTCAAACAATCATCACTCCTAACACATAGTCCTCTATCATTGTGTGGGTCCATCAGTTATCTTAACACGTTCTATTGGTCATTGTATCACGGTTTCTTCTTGATTTTGTAAAATCCCGCAAAAGAATCTATTTATCGGTTTAAATCATAGACTCGTAAAATCCCGTGCATACTTCAACATCATGTCTTACACTACTGACCCAGTGATTTCGGAAGTACTTAAATTGTATGATGTTGTGGACAACAATGACAATGTATGCTACACTAAACGGTTAAAGATGTTTGAATTAATCAATGAGGATGTGAGATCTTCATGTTCTGAGTACAATGAGAATGAATTGCACCTGCTAATGCTACAGAATGCCATGCAAAAGGAATGCTGCATTATACCCTATCAACAACTTCACTCTCACCTCATGTTACTTCTACCCACAACAACGGAACGAACATGTATTGCCCTTTTCTGTCAAGATTTATCTACATTAACGGGTACATTATTGTTGAACTTAGAACAATTGGAACAACAACTTGATAAAGAAAAGGTTCAAAGGATAGTTCCAGTGTTGCACTTCAAGTGATCCACAACCAATTTCAGTCATTCATTAGTGGGGAATTTACATCAGATTATGATCAAGACATGACTGAAATGTCTTTCAAGAGACACACTGGAATGGAAATTAGCGTGTTCATAGAGACACTTATCCATCTCATGGATAATGTGGATAAGTATATTGAGGAAGTTACTCAGAAAGAAGAAAATATAGATGAGAGTCTGGTTCAGTTGACAGATTGTTGTGATGAGTCGAGTAATGTTTCAGTTGAAAGATCGGATGTTGCTGAATGCAGAATATCAGAGACAACAAAGAATGATGTAACCAGCTGCTCAGTAACTCCTGGCACACAAGAAGTGGATGCTGTGATAAAAAAGGTGAATGAATGTCGGGTACAATCAATAGATTGTAGTGTTGAGACCAGTAAGCCATCAGAGGATGGATCAGTTGACACTGAATACAGGGGCTCAGAGACAGATAAGCTTGAAATAGCTAATAGTTCAGTGATTCTTGCTACAGATGATGAGGATGCAGATGTCAGACCGATAAATGAACATGTGTCAAGTGATGAGGTACCCTTAACTGTTTAACATAATGCATCTGAAAATACTCTTATGCAAACTGATCACATCACAGAACATTTTCTTGATACATGTTCTGTAACTAAAGCTGAGTCAGAGATAAAGTGTTTCAGAACTAATGATATGGTTGATAAGATAACTTTTGATGAACTTTCAAATAAATTCTCAGAACTTGAAAAACATTGCATTTCACTTGAAATTGCAATCCAAAGAAAAGAAGAAAGTTTTCAAACTATGAAACCTTGCAACAATCCAGAATTCCCTGAATTTCATGAATTTTTTGAAATAAATGATTTAAAAGCTCAGCTTCAGGACAAAAACTCGACTATCAACAATTTGAAGAAACATATTTCTGGCATGCATGAGAAAAGTAATTTAGTCAAGACTACACAAGACATTGATGCTATTATAACACGAAATAATGAACTCTCAATTTATGTGGCTAAATTACTTTAAGGAAAATGAGTCTTTGAGAAAGCATCACATAGACCCAAGTGACTCTGTCAAAGATACTAGAACTAAGTCTTTGGAACAAACAAACTCTTTGATAGCCAAAATTGATGATCTCAAAGCTCAACTTCAGGAAAAGAGTTTCGCAATTGTTGCCTTAAAAAATGAGCTCAGAAAAACAACAGGGAATAGTGTGAACACTAAGTTTGCAAAACCATCAATCTTGGGGAAACCAGTTATTAGACAACCGAATGCGTTTAGATCTGAATGACCAAAATTTTAAAAAATGCGGTTTGCCTCCTAAGTTGATGCGAAACAAGTTTTGACAAAACCAGTCACTTCACCTTACTTGCCTAGGAAAAATGCTATGAATGACTTGTATAAGTACTCTTAGCTAGATATGGCTAGGAAAAAGGCACATATTCAAAAAGACGTAATTTTAGGTTCAAGACCTAGGGTGATGAATTCTATGAGGTTTCAAGGCACTGCTAGTAGTAGTAAATCATTACCTAGGAAAACTCCAAAAAGTCTAGGGATTGGCTTGCATCTAAGAGTAGTTGTGTTTCGATTAAAACAATTCCCGTAGCAGATCACTCTAAGAACTCTAGATCATTATCTAAATCTAATCAACCTATTTGCTCGAATTGTCTTAAATGTGTCTTTAAAGCTAATCATGATAATTGTCTTTCAAGATCCCTAAATAAAGTTAATGCTCATGCTAAGATACAATCCACTATGACTATAAACAGTGCTAAGGTTCAACCTGTTAATTCTAGGACTTTCAGTAAGTCATCTTCAGTGCATAAAAAGCAAAACAAACCTAAAACTTCACCTAGATGGATACCAACTGCTAAATCTTTGGAGTCTAGGAATATCAATAAGTCTTCCACTGTGCATAAGAAGCTTAACAATCCTAAACCTTGCCATAAGTGGATACCGTCTGGTAGAATGTTTAAGGATGCTGGACTTAAGTGGATTCCTACCGGAAAGCTGTTTACCGATGACATAATCAAGGTTGACCGTGAAACCCCAAAGGGTTTGGATACTAATGTCACTAACCAAAATATATGCAATCAAGTTTGTAATATTAGTGCAGGTAATCCTTACTCAGTTGCAGATACTTCAATCCTTCACTACATGGACTGGCTTAAAGTATGGATTACAAATGGATTGATATCTAATAACTCACGGGTTCAAGTAACTCAATCTTAATATTCATTCGGCAATGACGTCTGTTCACATCAGTTCAGGCCTCGTACTTCATCATTATGGCGTCTGCAGATATCACTTCAGGCCTCATTCCTCAAAGAAAAGAAAGGTGTACGCTTCAGTGCGCTTTATCTTCAGAAGAAGAGAAATCTTCATGGTTATGACCATTCTCATCGACATTCTTCATCAAAAAGCTTCATGTTTTTCCACGCTCTTTCAACCCTCAAGTGGATCTACGTTCATTGGTGTATATTCTTATTCACTTGTTCAAATCAAAAATGGCAACTTCGGATGCAATTTTTGACGGGGAGAAGAGTGCATATACTACATGTTGATGGATGCTTGAATTATGGTCATATGACTCTCCTTCAACGCCTAATGCTTCAATTTCTAAGGATAACTGGGATTCATTGTTTCAAGAAATGTTTGATGAGTACTTCCAACCTCCAACAAATGTTGATCATCTAGATTCTGAAGCTCATGCTCCGGTTCCTACTGACTCAATTGGTTCACCATCTAAGAATTACTTCTCAAAATTCTCAAGAAACCTTATCTCTAGTTATTTCACAAGGCGTTGATAATGACTATCGTAATATTGCAGTTGCACTATTGAATAATAATCCGCTCTTTGGTATTCCTTTGCCAAATCTTCCCGGATTATTGTTCATAAATAATGATCCGCTCTTTGGTATTCCTTTGCCAAATCTTCACGGATTATTGTTCCTCTCAATGTGCATGCTATAAATCAACAACATGAACATTAAGGAAAATGACTACCTCATCCGCTCGAAAACATTTTTGGTGAATCTTCCAGATCAGTCTCTACATGTATACCTTTAGGAAGAATGTATTGATGTTGAGGAATCATTTGTTCCGGTTCATTCAGTGGGTCAATGTACATCTGATTGTATGTTTATTCACGTGCTGGGCATTTGACACAAGTTGATTACTTCAGAGTTAATCATTTATCACTTATTTCAGATTGAAGTTGACTCTCACTAAGGCGTGTTCTTATTTGATAACTTGCTCGGGCTTAAGAATTTGAGTTGAAGACTTGGTTTATCCTGTTACCAGCAGTCGGGATGTATGGTTGAAGACCTGGTTAACTATCACTTTAAGGAGTTACGTTGTTTTACTCAGTGACACACGCAGATGTCGTTGTGGATAATCACAAGAGGTGTTAATGTCTCATACTTTGGATGAGTATCGAGCACTTAGAGATTTGCTTGGTGCATAAATTCTCAGCACCGTTCTTCCATCATTAAGTGCAAGCTTAAGATACAAGTGTGGGGAATTCGACTTCAGTTTCAAGTTTGGTATATCGGGTTTTCTTCTTTAGTTGTCTCTTCAAATTGTCTACATATGGGTTGATAAAGATAGTCAGAGAGAGTTTCTGTAGCAGTTGATTCTCACAGGATTCAGTTGAGCTAATTGTTTTTTCTTCTCTATTTCAAGAGTATTTGGCATGTATAATGTGTTGCTGATTCTGAGGTATCAAAACCAGCAAGGGGGAAGGAGACATACATCTAAACACACAACGAGTACACGTGATGAACTTAATACTTCTTTTCTATTGAAGTATGTTAGGATCGTATGTATTTTTGATATGGTGAATCGGGAGGTCGGGGAAGATGGAAGAACATCTTCACCATGTTAGAGAGAGAAACTAGAGAGAGAAGGAAAAACTAGTGTGTGTTTTATTTATGAAAGATGAAAGGATTACACTAAGTCTCACCCCTCCATGGAAGTATGGAAGGGTATTTATACCCAAACACTTACATCTATCACTAAATGACATAACAAGCCCTTGTGTTTAAGGTAACAAAGATAGAAAATGTAATCCCGTCAATGTCGTTCCATTTACGAGTTAGGAGTGATTCCAACAATCTTCCCCCAATGGGACGACATAAGGGATTACTTACAACATTTACTACAAATATAGAAAACAAATGAAGAAAGGTCTTCATAAGCTCTTCAAGTGCTAAGGATGATGAAAGTTTACGCTCTTTGTCTTCTTCTTGTACCTTGACTTGAGAACCGTTTTCTTCATTTGTAGGCAAATGATGTAATATGCATAAATTGGATTAACTTCCCCCCAATTCATGCTGCATGTCTTTAGCAGCTTCTCCGTACACTCCTTTTTGGTGAAGTTTCTAAATCAGCTTCCCCCCAAACTGACAACCGTCTTCAGCAGATTCGAAACTTTGATGTAGTGAACATTTCCTCTAACTTTTGAAATTTTCAGTACGCAGCGGAATTTGTAGATGAGCAGTAAACCACACAAGGTAAATCTGACTTGTTGCGGAAAATCCATTCGGGGGTAACATGCAAGAAATCAAACCACGAAAGACGAAATTAAACGACTTCCCTCTGAATGTTGCGGTCTATGGGAATAATAGTTACCTGTGAATCTGCAATTTCTCGATAAAATGATCGTGTGTGAGGCATCACAACATCATATTTAGGTAACTTCATACACGATAACTCTGTGAAAGTGAGACGATAACACCAACTTGAGAAATTTTCACCACAAATCGTCTCATTTCTTCCCCCTGATTGAAGAAATTCATGAAAGGAGAGGGTTTTCAAAAAAAATCCAAAAAACATCAAAGGAAGCAAACACCACCTATACTCTCTTCCCCCCGATGTTTTCAATGAATCAGAATCATACACCACGTATGTTGATGATGAATTGGAGACATCGAAACCATGTATGTTCAATTAATCGAACAAGTGTGAAGTACCATAAATATCTCGTGAGAATCAACTGCTGATAAAACTTCTCTACTTGTTTATACTCTTCTCAGCTAACTCTTTACCGACCCCATTATCATTCTGACGGCTTTTTGTAGTGACTACTGATGGAGAAAACCCAATATGACGAACTTGAGACTGAAGTAGTATAACCCGAACTTGTGACTTAAACTTGCACTATTGTCAGACGAAGAACCCCTTTTCTTAACTCCATCGAAAAAAGGTAAACTTAAAGTTTCTCAAATTATCCACACCTTAGTGTGACACTTGAGCACAACAACGTAACTCCTTAAAAGTGATAGTTATAAGCTGTGAGCACAACAACGTAACTCCTTACATCAGGTTCAACTAGATAACTCAAGTCTTTGTCATTCATAACGGTTAAAGCTCGAACAAGGATCTCGAAGAATCATGCATCCAACCAACCCCGATATCTTCAAGATATTAAGTACACGCACCCGTGATATCCCACTTCAATCTCAAATAAATAATAGAGAATTAACACCGTAGTCACATCTTGCGGTTAAACGCTCAAAACTAGCCTTCATTAACGGTTAGATGAACTTTGATAATGGTTTTTCCCGATCTTTTCAAAAATGTATCCCCGTGAAAATTTATCATTACCAAAATACCACTCGTATACCAAATGCACTTAATATATTAAAATACATTAGATATTAATCTTTCAGCCCAACACTTAAGTATTTATGATCCAATACATTAGCCTAGTCCATGTATTGCATATCAGTCCAATATGAATAAGCTAGTTCAGATCCATTAAGCAGCCCATATCCATGATTTTTGTATCTCTCGGCCCGTTTAAACCAATCGGGTAACAATACTCGGATCCAATCCATTTGACAGCCGGTATAAGTACACACTCAATACTAGTATTTTGTTACCCTAAGTATATACTCAACACAACCCTAAATCACCTACTAAAACAATATCCGCCTCCATCTTCTCATTTACTCCTCAAACGCAGACATCCACAAACACATCTCAATATCAAATCTAGTCACACTCACACCAAATGACTCACATCTCCATCATTATCATCAATTAATATACAAGCTCAACCAAATAAATTGAATGCCCCAAAAATAAGCAAACAACCGTTCCATGACCTTAGTGACATTTGCAGTTCAATCTGAGTCAAGAGAGCACGAGAATGGCTTCAAGACCCTTTGGAGGGTCACGGTAAGTACGACATCAGAGTTGTATTGTTATCGAGTCTAATTTAAACGAGTCAAAGAAGAATAGCAACACTTATTGTTGTAATACTCTCTTTATATTCGGATAGAATCAAAGATCTATAATGAATCGTTTTTCGTGTTTGAGATCTATTAAGGTCAAAAAATCAATTGAGAGACACGAAAAAGAAACAAAGATCTTGTGTATCTTTTTTCAATTTGTATTCGAGTATGGATCAGTGATGCATCTCATTTTCGTGTATTGATGGACTGAGATCAATAGAGTGTTTAATTTTCAGTTCTGAATCTCGTAGTAAGATATGGAGTTGGGAATAACACTATTGTGGTTTGGAGGAGTATGAGATTAGGGTTGATTATGTATTTCATTCATGTTGGGTGAAGCTGAGGTCACATAAGAGGCAGTATTTGGTATTTGGGTTTGGTCAAGGTCATATTGCAGTTTTACGCGTAACTTCTATTTTCCTCATCTAATCTTCTGTATTTACGCGTAAGCAACAAAATCATTAGGCGTAAAGTGAGTCTTATGCGTAGTCCTTATGCGTAAAAAAATCTTAGTCGTAAACCAAGATTCTTATGCGTAAACGATTTTACTCGTAAGGTTAAACCTTACGCGTAAGCAAGGTTCTTACGAGTAACTTTCCAAGTTACTCGTAAATGATATGTAGAGGAGTCCTTAGGCGTAGAAATAGGGTTTTGACCCTTTTTGACTTTTTCCGGCCATGTTTTCTGACCAAAGATTCCGACCACTCTTGAGATGCCCAGAAAAACATAAACTGACCCACTTTTACCACGAGGACTTAACTAGAAACTAGCAATAAAATCACGGATATTTGATTCAAAAAAAAATACGAGTGAAAAAAAAACTAAAAAAACTAAAACTGTTGTGCAAAACAGTTGGTGACCTTTAACTCATACTAATTTTGACCAAAAAAAATACATTAAACTTGTATAAAAAACTGTTTCACACCAAAAGAATGTTAAAAGCTAACAACTTTGTTAAAAAACATATTTTTATACAAGATTTTGACAAGATAAAATCACCAAAAAATCAACCAAAAAATAAACCGACCTTGCTCTTGATACCAATGTTAAAAATATAGTCATTTTATTAGAAGTAACATTTTTATTAGCCGTAACATTTTTATAAAAATATAGTCATTTTTATTAGTCACCTCCTTGTTTCCTCAAGAAAGCTCATAAAGAACAGAATGTTCTAAACAATGGAAAAGTATTGCATGAACCCATACTTGTTCATGATTCTCTTGAAACGTTAGAACTATCTGATGAGAGTATATAATAAATGAAACAAAAGAATCCGGAAATCAAACCCATTGATTATAACAAATGGAAAAAAATTAATGGAATTACTTTTGTGTCACAAAAAGAAAAGTCAAAATTTTCCATCACACCCAGTGTTTCTAACAAAGTGTCAACACCAGTTTCAAAATCAGTTTCAAAACCAGTTTCAAAACCAGTTGTTGTCTCAAAATCTCTTTTGAAAATCGAAAAAAATGTCTTCAAACAATCCGTTTAACACAAGTGATGCCAGAAGCATTTTAGAAGATGTTAAAACTAGAATTGGGAGACTTCAAGAGACTGTCAAATCTAAAACCAATATTACAACTAACATCTGGTTTTCTAGTTTTGATGATGAAAATAAAAAGTTTTTTGAAACTGAAATTGCCCCTCAGCTGAATAACATCAACTCAAGGGTAATTCATTTTGACCAAGCATTTTTGAAAGAAACAACTGACTTTGTCAAGGACCATAAATCCCTGGTAAAACAAGCTAATGAAAGTGTTGAACACATCAAAGTTTTGTAAAAGTTTTGGAAAAGTTTTGGAAAATTTAAATGATTACCAGGATGTAGCGTTTGCCAGTAATCGTTTGCACACGCATCGGGCCACACAAATCCATGTGAAGAGGATGAAGCACATGCTGTGTTGGGATATGAAAGTGCTGAAGATATCAAAGTACTGAAGATATGGAAGTACTGTAAGCTGCAAAGTACTGGAAGAAGTTAAACAGTCAAAGTACTGCTAAAGACAAAGTCAAAGTACTGCAGATAAAGTCAAAGTACTGCTAGATTAGAAGAACTGTTATATTCGTTTATGGAAAGTATTGTATTCCATGTTTAGATTACTTGTCGTACAAGGTTATCAATTGTAAACCGACTAGGATATCCTTGAGCGTATAAAAGGACTCCTAGATTGGCATTAGAGGTACGATTTCAGAAAAAGAGTTTTAGAGTTTACGAATTAAGAGTTTAGAGAAAAGTTCGAATATCTTAGAGTTGTATTAGAGTATCTGCATATTAAGCAGATTTAGAGTTTTATTAATAAAGTTTCTTTTTAGCTTTGTTAAGTAAATTCCGCGTACTTAATAAAGATTGCTCAGTGTTTCTTTGTTAATAACTTAGGATTTATCCGAGGTTATTAAACCTTAACAAGCTAGTTTAGTTTGATTAAAGTATATCGATCCAACAAGTGGTATCAGAGCTTGTGTGGAAACTCTGACTAGGAAGAAACCCTAAACTATTCAAGATGTCGACTGAAGCTGTTCCACCACCCTCAATCACCTCACTCAGAATTCCAGTTATTAAGAAGGGAGAATATGATCTCTGGTGCATGAAGATGAGGCAGTATATTGCCATTACAGATCATGCTCTGTGGAATGTGATTGTGAATGGGAATGAAGTTGTTCCAGAACCTGTTCAAGTTCCTGGACAACCTTTAGCACCAAAAGCAGTTTTACCACAAGCAACCCTAAGGAATCAAGAGAAGGCTCTTAACATTCTCTTGTCTGCTATTCCAGATGGTCATCTTCTCAAATTTCACGATGCTAAAGATGCTAAGCAACTCTGGGCTGCTCTCAAGACCAGATTTGGAGGGAATGAAGCCTCTAAGAAGATGCACAGAAACTTGCTGAAACAGCAGTTTGAAACATTCACAGTAGGAGAAAGAGAGAGTCTTGATGCTGCATATGATAGGTTTCAGAATCTCCTCAACATGTTGGAGTTATACAAGGCAGAAGTATCAGTTGAGGATGCTAATTTGAAGTTTTTAAGGAGTTTGCCATCTACATGGCATGTGATTGCTACTATGATCAGAGGACAACAAGGATTGGAGGTTATGGACTTTGATGATCTTTATCATCAATTGAAGGTGTATGAACATGAGATGAGTGGTCAACCAAATTCTAAATCTCACAGCATTGCTTTTCTATCATCTGAAAAGAAGAGCAGTACTTCCAAAAGTACTGCTTCTCCTCAAAGTACTGTTTCTCAAAGTACTGCCGTTTACAATCCCCCATCATATACTCAGCAGGCCCCACCATCAACCACTTTGAACTCAGATGAAGTTGTGTGCTCCTTCTTTGCACAACAAGCAAGCTTACCTGTCACTTATGAAGAGGATCTAGCACAGATTGAAGAAGATGCACTTGAGGAAATTGATATCAGGTGGCAAGTTGCTTTGATCACTGCAAGAATCAAAAAGTACATGAAGAAGACAGGCAAAAACATTGATTTCAAACCAAAACAAGGAATAACTTTTGACAAATCTAAAATTGAATGCTTCAATTGTCAAAAGACTGGTCACTTTGCAAGGGAGTGCAGGTTTGCTAAGTATCAAGCAAACAGAACATCTGAGAAGCCTAAACTTGAGCTCAAGGAGATTCCAATAACTGAAACAAAGGCGTTGGTTGCTCAAGAGAAGTTATCAGAAGTGGACTGGAGTGAAGAGTTTGATGATGAACCAGTGACATACTGTATGGTAGCAGTGGAAGATGCAGTTGAAGACACAGTGGAAGCATTGGACTGGAGCACTGCTTTTGATGAAGAATCTAAACATGTTGCTTTGGAATCTGATGATGGCTTTGGAGGTTTTGATTGGAGCAAAGAAAGTGAAGATGATCCTGTTCTTCTTGCTATGGTGGCTACTTCACCAACTCAGTCTCCTATCTCTGAGGTATGCTCAAACTGTTATGAATTCTATCAAAAATTGCTTAACAGTTATGTGATTGAAAGAGATAATTGTATTAGGGCTAGGTCTGAGGTAGCAGGTTATCAAATCACTTTAGAGTCTATAGAAGCTAAAATCATAACACATGAAAATAATGAAATGGCTTGGGCTGAAAAATATGAACAACAGGATTATCAGTTGAAACTTAGTGAATGGAAACTAAACTGTAAAATTGCTGAAATTGAGAAATTAACTAAGGAAAGAGATGATTTGGTAGCTAAGTTTGATGCTTGGAAAGAGTCTGGCCTGTCCCATGTTCAGTATGTTGAAAAACAGAGAAGGGCTTACATTAGAACAGGCTTAGGATTTGGAATGGACTTTAGTACTGTAGAAGAAAATCAACCTAGTGATCAGGATGATGGTGATTTTGAGGATATAACTACTAGTGATGATGAGCTCATTAACTATTTAGATTCATCTAGTAATGAAGGCTCAGTAAGTGAACCACCTCCTATGAAAGACAATGGTTATCATGCTGTTCCCCATCCCATTAGTCATCACCCCTCTAGGCCTGATGTTTCTCGTTATGGAGTAGATAGTCTAGAGTTCAGGAATAAGCTAATTGCTAAATCTAGAACTGAGAAACCCAAAGAAACTGTTGAAAACAATGTTCAAAATCCAGCAGTACCTTTTAATCAAAGTACTGCTCAACAAGCAGTACCTTCTGCAAAACCTTTTCAAAACAGTACTGCTAAACCTTTTTGGGATAATTTTGGTCAAAACAAATTTTATCAGTCCTCAAGAAGGCAAAACAATTTTGGGCATAGACATAGAAGAAATCACTTTGGTCATATGGGTCAAAAACTGTGTTTTGTGTGTTATAGTCCTACTCATTTAATCAAAGATTGTGACAGACACTCAGAATATCTAAGCAAGTTTCCAAGGAATAAGTCTAACAATCAGAGACCTAGAGAGCACAAACCAGTTTGGACTAATTCTAATAGGGTTAATCACAGAAACTTCACACCAGACCATAGATACCCACATCAGAGAAGAACTTCAGTATCTCACAGTACTTTCCAAAGTACTGCTCAAAGACAAGGTACTGAAAACCATGCTTGGGATAGAAATTCTAGGAGACCTCATTATCAACCTAAAAGTTATCACAGTTCATATAGGGGATCTAGATCACAAGAACCTCCTGTTAAAACTGAATGGGTTAAAAGGGAAAGAACTGCTGGGAGACATACAGTACGTTCAACAAAAAGTGAATCAGATGTTTTTGTATCAAGAGAAAAGGCTAATAATCTGGTGAAAGAAATTTATGTTGAAAAACCAGAGAGTTTTGAAAATCCACATGCTAAACATCAAAAGATAATTTTGGATCATAATCTGAGAGATAGTGAGAACTACATACTCAAGGAATTTGAGTTTGTGACTTCTCAAGGGGAACACAAGTCAGTAATGGCTTGGGTTCCTAAAAGTTTCTAACTCTTTTCTTTATGTGCAGGGCAACCCAGAAGAGGAGCTTAAAGATCATCTTATTGTGGATAGTGGTTGCTCTGGAAGTATGACAGGTGATAAAGAGATCCTGTCTGATTTTAGAAGTATTAGTGGAGGTAAAGTTGCATTTGGGAATGATCCCAATGGAGGAAGGATTACAGGGAAAGGAACAATTAAAGCTGGGAGAATTGATTTTGAGAATGTCAGATATGTGAAGGAACTGAAGTTCAACTTGTTGTCAGTCTCTCAAATTTGTGATAAAAAGCATCCTGTGTTGTTCACTGACACAGAATGTCTTATCCTTTCTTCTGACTTCAAACCTGTTGATGAAGACTTGGTAGTACTAAGGGTACCAAGGACAAATGATGTGTATAGTTTAGACATGAAGAGTCTATATTCGTATGGAAGAGCCACATGTTTGGTGGCTAAAGCAACATCTGAAGAGGCACATCAATGGCATAGACGATTGGGCCATGTGAATTTCAAGAACATCAACAAACTGGTCAAAGGCAATTTAGTTAGAGGTTTACCTTCAAAGACTTACAGGAATGATCAATCATGTTTGGCATGCAAGAAGGGTAAACAACACAAAGCTTCTTGCAAGAAGCTTGATGAAAGGAATATTAGAGAACCATTGGAGCTATTACACATGGATTTATTTGGACCTGTCTCTGTGGCAAGTTTAAATAAGAAGAAGTACTGTTTGGTTATTACTGATGATTGTAGTAGATTCAGTTGGGTTTTCTTTTTGGGATTTAAGGATGATACCTTTGATGCTATTCAAACTCTTATAATAGCACTTGAAAATCAGTTAAGACTCAAGGTTAGAGGTATTAGATGTGACAATGGAACTGAATTCAAGAACAAGCCTATGGATGATTTTTGTGCAAATAAAGGTATAAAAAGGGAGTTTAGTATTGCTAGGACTCCTCAGCAAAATGGTGTTGCAGAGAGGAAAAATAGAACTTTGATTGAAGCTGCAAGGACCATGTTAGCTGACTCTCATCTCCCTATTCAATTTTGGGCAGAAGCTGTAAGTACTGCATGCTATGTACTTAATAGAGTCTCTGTCACCAAACCTCAGATGAAGACACCCTATGAATTGCTGATGGGCAATAAACCCAACATTCGTTTTATGAAGCCTTTTGGATGCCCTCTTACTATTTTAAACACTATTGATAATTTGGGGAAGTTTGATGGCAAGTCTGAAGAAGGTTACTTATTGGGATATTGTACTAACAGTAAAGGATTTAGAGTCTACAACAGAGTTACTAAGAAGATTCAAGACTGTCTTCATGTTGAGTTCTTAGAAGATCAAGACAATGAGAAAGGGAAGGGTCCTGATTGGATGTTTGATCTTGAGATTTTATCTCCTTTAATGAATTATGTACCTGTTAGAGAGGAAAATCAACCTTTGCATAATGAGGAAGATATTCAATATGTTGTTCATGATATTCATCTTAGACCTGATGCTATTCCTGATAAAGATCCTATGAGTTCAAACCAAAGTACTGATATTCCTAAGAAAAGTACTGTTTCTCCAAAACAAAGTACTGATGCACCACAATCCTCATTATCTGCTGAGGATCAATCTATTCAAGAGGAACTTAATCAGATGCTTCTTCAAGATGTTTTAGCACATTCTTACACAGATGAACAAAGGAAAGCTTATGAAGAGGCAAAGAAGAAGAACAAGACTGCAGAGTTCTCTTCCAGTATTTTGGACAGTACTTTCAACCAAAGTACTGATGCACCTGTTGACAGTACTTTAGATGATTTGGATGATCCAACCATGCCTGAGCTAGAAGAAACTGATGATGAGCTTGAAGATGAAGGTATTTTCACAAATTCCAATGAAGGTGCTGATTATACTAACTTAGATGATACATATGAAGTTCCACAGTCTCCAATCTTACGCATTCATAAGAATCATCCAACGGATCAAATCATTGGTCCTTCTACTTCTGGAGTTATGACAAGACACAAAGCTAAGGGTTTCACAAAACCTCATAATGCTTTACTTAGCTTTGTGTATAAACAAAACAGGCTAAATCATAAGGATCATCAAACTTGCTTATTCACCTGTTTTATCTCTCAAGAAGAACCCAAGAACATTGCTCAAGCTTTGACTAAAGAAAGTTGGGTTGAAGCTATGCAGGAAGAACTTCTTCAATTTAAACTTCAAGAGGTCTGGGTTTTATGTGATCTTCCAGATGGGAAGAGAGTTATTGGAACAAGATGGGTCTTTAGAGTTAAAAGAGATGAAAGAGGCAATGTTATCAAGAACAAGGCAAGGTTAGTTGCTCAGGGTTATAGACAGGAAGAAGGGGTAGATTATGATGAGGTTTTTGCTCCTGTGGCAAGGATTGAAGCTATTAGAATCTTTCTTGCTTTTGCTTCTTATATGGGTTTTCAGGTATACCAGATGGATGTCAAGAGTGCATTTCTTTATGGCACTATTACAGAAGAGGTGTATGTGAAACAACCTCCAGGTTTTGAAGATCCTAAGTATCCTAACAAAGTTTATAAGGTAGTGAAGGCTTTATATGGTCTTCATCAGGCACCTAGAGCTTGGTATGAGAGGCTCTCTACATTCTTATTGAAACATGGATACAGGAGGGGAGCCATTGACAAGACTTTGTTTATCAAGAGAGATAAGAAAGATATCATGTTAGTACAGGTGTATGTTGATGATATTATCTTTGGAGCTACCAGACAGTCCATGGTTAAGGAGTTTGAGCAGCTGATGCAGAAGGAATTTCAAATGAGTTCAATGGGAGAGTTAACATTCTTTTTAGGACTTCAGGTTAAGCAGTCCAAGGAAGGGATTTTTATTAGCCAAGACAAGTATGTTACAGACATACTTAAGAAATTTAATTTTGATGATATGAAGGCTGTTACTACACCGATTAAATCTATCAATTCATTGGGAAAAGATGAAGATGGTCAGCCTGTTGAAGTCAAGTTATACAGATCTATGATTGGCTCTCTTATGTATCTTACTGCATCAAGGCCTGATATTATGTTTGCAGTGTGTTTATGTGCTAGATATCAAGTTTCACCAAAGATCTCTCACTTGAATGCTGTCAAGAGAATTTTCTGTTATTTGAAACAACAACCTAAGTTGGGGTTGTGGTATCCTAGAGAGTCACCTTTTCACTTAGAAGCTTTTTCAGATAGTGACTATGCAGGTGATAATTATGATAGAAGATCCACAACTGGTGGATGCCAATATCTTGGAAGAAGGTTAGTCTCATGGCAATGCAAGAAACAGACAATTGCGGCAACATCATCTACTGAAGCTGAATATGTAGCTGCTGCAAGTTGTTGTGGTCAAGTTTTATGGATGCATAATCAACTCTTGGATTATGGGTTCAACTTTAAGAATACTCCTATCAACATTGATAATGAGAGTACTATTTGTATTGTGAAGAATCCTGTGTATCATTCCAAGACAAAGCATATTCAGATTAGGCATCATTTTATCAGAGACTGTTATGAGCATAGGCTCATTAATGTGGTTAAAGTTCACACAGATGATAATGTAGCTGATTTACTCACCAAAGGTTTTGATGTGTCACGATTCAATCACTTGGTCGTGAGCATTGGAATGATTAACTACTAAGCTATGTTTAAGGGGAGGACTATAAGATGTTGGATATAGTCCTGTGTATTGTTTGAGGGGAGGATGTTAGTTTATACTTAGTGTATATGAAGGTTTTTGGCAAAGTACTGTATTTCCTGAAAAGTACTGCTTGGGAAAGTACTGCTTGGGAAAGTACTGCTTATGTGGAAAGTACTGTTTGTCGTATTAAAGTACTGTTCCAACGGTAATATTGAAGGGTAATTGGTCATAACGGTAACTTTGTTATTTAGGCTGTGATTTTTCAAATCTCACCTATAAATAACTTCTTTCCGAATTTCCCTCTCATATTCTTATTTCACATCTTTTCCATATTTATCTCCCAATTACCATCTCTTTACAATCTTTCTATTGTGCTTATTCTTTCAACAATGGTGAATCGTTTAACTATTTCGAAGCACAATATGGTGGCTAATTTGAATAAGACTGAAGCAAATGTGGCGTTTTATGATATTATTGATTATCTTACTGGGTCGCCTCTTAGTTATGCTCTTTTAGTGGAGCCGGATATAATTGAACCATGGATTAATGAATTTTGGGCTAATGCTAGAGACAATATGGAGGAGGATGAATATTATATTAGATCAACTGTTGCTGGACGTACTATCAAGATCACAGAAGCCTCCATTGGAGAAGATTTATTATTTGCTGATGAAGATGGGGCTATTAGATTTGATAAGCAACTGATTTGGGATTCTTTTAGGAATTTTGGTTATGAAGGTTCTTTGACTGAACAAACTTTTAAGAAGGCTTTATTCTGTCCTCAATGGAAGTTTTTGATTCATGTTCTGCTCCATTGCATAAGTTCTAAAAGTACTTCTTGGGAGCAGTTTGGGTCAAACATTGCATCTGCAGTAGTTGGTTTAGCTACAGGCAGGGTATTTAACTTTTCACGGCTAATTTTGGATGGAATGTTATCACATATATCATCTGGGGCTACTTGGTTGATGTATCCAAGGTTCATACAGGTTTTCTTGAATAAACAATTGGCTGATGTTCCTAAACCTACTGCTTTACTACCTGTTATTGTGCAACAAGCCAAAATTTATACGTTCATGGCTAGGCGCAGTGATTTGTTCAGAGGCGGAGATATTCCTTTAACTACTTCTATGATGGAAGTTGTTCAAGCTGTACGTGCTGAAGAGAATGAAGACAGTGAAGGTACTGCATCTGCACAGGGTACTGCTTCACAAAGTACTGCTTCTCGTGAAGGTACTGCTTCCTTACACGGTGATGATTCTTCAGGTCCTGAGGTTCAAGCAGAGATTGAGAGAACACCTACTCCATCTCCTCATCCATTTGTTTCTGGTTCAGAGGAACATTCGCAAGTTCAAGGTGATGCTCATTCTATACCTCGTGAAGGTCTAACTATGGACAACTATGCTTTGACAAAGGCGCTTGCTAGGTTGAACAAGACTGTTGAGCGACAAGCTAAAACTATTAGGAAGCTAAAGCGAAATTACTTCTGGTTGAGAAATTTTGTTAAACCCTATATTCAAGGCTTCAATTTATGGGTTAAGGAGGAGAACAAACGTCGAAAAGCACTTCGTAAGGAATTACAACGAAAGAAGGTTCCTCAATCATCTTCTGTCCATTTGGGGAGGAAATTTAAAGAACAGAAATTGAAAGAAGATGATAAAGAAGATGATAACAAGGAGAGTGGATCTCAAAGTACTGAAGAATTGGTTCATATTGAAAGTTCTGAAGAAAAGTCTAAATCTCAAAGTACTGAAGAATTGGTTCATATTGAAAGTTCTGAAGAAAAGTCTAAACCTCAAAGTACTGAAGAACTAATTATTGAAGATCAAGGTACTGAACATGAAAGTACTGCTTTTCATAAAACTATCAGACAAGAAGTAATAACTCCAAGGGTTTTGAATTTTGAAGAAGAAGCTGGTCCTTCTACAGTTGTTATAGAGGAAGAGGAGGAACCTAGATTTAAACCCATACATTCACCAAGTGATGATGAGTTAGTTGCTACAATTCTTGATCTGTCACAACCAAGAGGAGGTGTTACTATTAGAGAAGCACAAGAAGAACAACCAAAAACTGATCAACCTGCAATTGATCCAAAAGACAAGGGAAAAGGTGTTTTGGTTGAAGTTAAGAAAAAGAAGCTTACTTTGGCAGAACTTAGAGCATTTGAAGTTGCAAGGAATGAAGCTGCAGCTAGAAAAGTTCAAGAAGAGATAAATGCTAAAGATAGAGAAGAGCAAGAAGCTCAAGAAGCTCTAAATAGAGAAGCAGCTCAAAAAGTACAAGATGAATTGGATGCTGAAGCTGCTGAACCTTTACAGTCTCCAACACCTGTTAGATTCATGACAAGAAGACCTAATTTAGCTAAAGAAAGGAATGCAATGATGGCATATCTTAAAAGCAGAGGATTTAAAGGATTACAGAAGCTAAATTATGTGGATATGAAGAGGTTATATGATGCTGAGAGAGAAGCTTATAAGAAAGATGTTGCAGGCATCAAAGACTTTAGAGATGAAGCTTTTTGGACTGAAGCTGAAAGGAAGAAAAGCTTAAAGAGGAAAAGAATAACTAAAGATACAGATGTTCAGTTTTCAAAGAAAGAGAAGGTTGAATTAAGATCTGAGACTAGTGATGAATTGAAGAATTATCTCAGAGTGGTAGATTTTGATTATACAGATGAAGATAATGACATGAAGATGAACAGATCAAAGATCAGTGCTTTCAAAGTTGAGAAATCTAAGAATGGAGATTACATGGTTTTTCACAAAGAAGATAAAAGTTTCAGAGTTTTTTAAAAGGCTATGGGATTTGCTGCATATAATAGACAGAGTAGATCTATTCTACTTATATCATGCTGTGAAGACTTATTTTGAAGATAATCCATTAGAAGGGATTGGATTGGTTTTACAAGGGGATCTCATAACCATGTGGGAAACTGATGAAATGAGTACTGATGATATTTGGAAGGATCAAGAAAACTGGGAGATAGTTTGCTGGAGATTCTTTGGAGAATCTGGAGTTCATGTCTTGGAACTGGAAAATGGTATATTGATTCACATGTTTGCAGAAAGAAGATACCCTCTTACAGTTGATCTCATGAGAAGAATGCTTGAGCATGGATTGGAAGTAGAAGAGGCTGATGATATTGCTTGCATGGTTATCAATTTGCTTATAGACTGGACTACCATTGCTGAGGATGATCTTTAACTGGTATGAAGTTTATTTGAATATATACTTTTTGATATATCAGTACTTTTATTCAAAGTACTGCTAGTCAGACAGTACTTTCATCAAAGTACTGTTTGCTGCATTAAAACCAGTTAAAAGAATTTTAGAAGCAACTTTTTGCTAAGTAATAAATATTTTCTGAAATAAAGGTTGAATAAATGGTTTTTGTGATGATAACATCAATAGGTTATCAATCCACCATGGTTACAAAAGGATTGACTAATCCATGAGCAAACGGCTCTGGTAAAGATATATCAAATCCGTTTTTAGTTGACAACTTGCTAATAAGTTGGATGGTTATCAACTCACCATATCAGTAATGTGAAGAGTTGGATAGCCCACAAGAAATGGCTTGTGGTAAAGGCAGTGGAAAAACCATTTTTGGTAATTAGTTCACCATTAGATAAAAGAACTAACTAGTCCAGAAGGGTACAGCTTTTGGTAAAGACAAAACAAATCTGTTGATAGCTGGTGGTTTGCTAAAAATCATATGGTTATCAATGTACCTTGGTCTTACACACCAAAACATTTGGCTACTCCAAAGATAATGGCTTTGGTAAAGAGTTCTAAATCCATTGAATTTTCAATGATTCACTTAGATGTGATGAGAATAGTATGCAACTTAAACTGAATTATTGTACAAACTGTCATATGTTACTGTGTTGCTGAAAAGATGGAGATTGCTGGATGCTGCTGTGAAGAAAACAATTCTAAGAGATACTTTGACAAAAGCACAGATTCTACAGAGATATAATCTAAAGACTAAAGAACAATCCATTTTAAAGATGAAGCTGTTAAAGATATATTCACAAAGGAACTTGAAGTCAAGCAAGTAGAATTCAAGTTAGGGGAGGATTGTTGGGATATGAAAGTGCTGAAGATATCAAAGTACTGAAGATATGGAAGTACTGTAAGCTGCAAAGTACTGGAAGAAGTTAAACAGTCAAAGTACTGCTAAAGACAAAGTCAAAGTACTGCAGATAAAGTCAAAGTACTGCTAGATTAGAAGAACTGTTATATTCGTTTATGGAAAGTATTGTATTCCATGTTTAGATTACTTGTCGTACAAGGTTATCAATTGTAAACCGACTAGGATATCCTTGAGCGTATAAAAGGACTCCTAGATTGGCATTAGAGGTACGATTTCAGAAAAAGAGTTTTAGAGTTTACGAATTAAGAGTTTAGAGAAAAGTTCGAATATCTTAGAGTTGTATTAGAGTATCTGCATATTAAGCAGATTTAGAGTTTTATTAATAAAGTTTCTTTTTAGCTTTGTTAAGTAAATTCCGCGTACTTAATAAAGATTGCTCAGTGTTTCTTTGTTAATAACTTAGGATTTATCCGAGGTTATTAAACCTTAACAAGCTAGTTTAGTTTGATTAAAGTATATCGATCCAACATGCTGAGAGCTGTGTTCCACCTTTGAAGGAAAATGATCACGAGTGCTTTTCCCTTGTTCACAAGCTGAGCAAAGGTGATCTTTAGAATATCGGAATCTCGGGAGACCTTCAACAAGTTTATATCAAGCAAGGTTGGTTATGGTTTGAAAGTTTAAATGTGAGAGACGACGGTGCCATAGCCAAGATTTTGTAGATGTTGCCTTTGAAAGTAGACAAATGGGAGATGAAGCAACCATGTCTTGCATTGAGATTGTGTACAGACTAGAATTGCGTTGACCAGACATAAGGTCGTTTCCTTGTAGATCACGAATGAAACAAGTTTTCTCCCGAAAAGCTACTTCCAAATCTCCATCACAGAATTGACCGACTGAAAAGAGATTGTGACCGAGGCCTTCCACATAATAAACCCTGCAAGTTTTGATGTTTCCATTGATGTAATCTCCGTAGCCCATGATAGCTGCGAAGTGATCATTCCTGAATCTGACAGTGCCAATGAACTTTGCAATAAAGTTTGATAACAGTTTAAGATTGCCTGTCATGTGTCAGGAACATCCGCTATCAACAACCCAAAGAATGATCTGTATCACCTGCATTCAACACAGATGACACAGATGGAATAGAAGTAGATTTGGAACCCGAAGAGTTAGAGGGTTTCGAAGTAGTTATAGTTGAAATACACACATCAACGATTTTAGGTATCCATTTAAATCCTAGTGTATTATGTATCCATTTCTGCCATCTCCAACTAGTCTTTGCTTTAGTCTTAGTGAATGCACTAGGTGGTACTACATTCCTTGGAGGTGTGAGTGGAGCTACAGGGACATCAATGCGTTTCTTAGAATCTAAAGAGGGCGGTTTACCAAGCACAGACTTAGAAGCATTAGTGGGCCTAGAGGTATTCCGTTTCTTAGGATTCCTTAAACGAGACAAGATAGCTTTAGCAACACATTTATCATGACAATCAGAAAGCATACTTTTACGACAAATAACACAAGAAGCTTCAGACTGAATATCAAAAGTACTTAAAGGTTCAGCATTCGTTACAACACTTTTTCCCTTACATTTGTCAGACGCAATATCTAAAGTGGATGCAACATGAGTCTTATTCAAAGTCCTAGGGTGTTCTTCTACTTCAGCATTTTTTATTGATCTTTTCTTAGGTCACAACTTCCTATTCTTCCTTGTATTAATCCTAGGCTGTGAAGTGCGGATGTTGGGAAAAGAGGCAACTATTCCTGTTTCAGTAGAGGGAAACACATTAGTATCTTGTGGTTTGTCAGTAGGCATTCTAGTGTCACTTTCTCTAAGTGTTACCGATGCAAGTTTCTTAATGTTGCTACTGAACTTGTTCATACTTTCCTAACTTCTCTTTTAACACAATGATAGTGTGCAACAAATCTTGATTTTCATAACGAAGGTTTCCATAAACATTTGTGACTTCTTTAGTGTGTGCACGATAATGATCAAGTTCGTTTGATGCTTCATCACGAGTCTGTTTGAGTAAATCAAATATGACACCATATTCCTTTTTAACTTTTGCAAGTTCTTGTTCATATTTTGAGATTTGACATTTCAAAGACACGTTTTGATCATCCAGTTGCTCACTTTTAGGATCAAAAGATTTTGAGCGCAACTGAGTGATTTTGTTTTGCAGAGAAAGTTCACGATTTTGACAATCTTTTTGACACCATTGAAGACGACGTTTTGCATTTGAAAGCTAGTTTAACAATCGTTCATTTTCAACTTTTAAAGACTCGATCTGAAGCACATTATCGGTATTATCAACAATTTCAACAGAATTAGCAGAGATATAATCAGATGCATGTGACAAAGAATGCAATAACACAACATTATGGATATCAGCACATATAACATCTTCCAAGAGTCGATCAACATCTTTTCGTAACATTTTCTTTTTACGTTTTGTATTTGAAATTGATGTTTCTGTTTGATCGAAAACTCTTTTCATAAGTCCAAGCTCCTTGTGAAAATCCCTTTCCCAATATATTGCACAATTTTTCAAATTTCGGACATGAGGTAAAATTCTTTTCTGAAGAATATCTCTTTGTGCACGTGCAAGAGGTGATTGAAAATGTTTGATTTTTATTTCAGAATGAAATTCAATTTCACGTTCCAAAAGTTTGATGTCCGAAGTGAATGTTTCAAAATATTTTATGACTTTACATTGTTCGGCTAATGGTTTTATTTCACTAAGTTTAGGTAAAGGGCCATTAATTTGTACATTATTGCAAAGGGGACCCTCAGAAGTAGGTGTGATAACCCAAGGTGTGTTAGAAAAATCCTTTTGTGCAACGAAAGTGACAGGTTTTGAATAGTTAAATGGTTTGTTATAAAAAACATTTTCTAATTTTGATCGACTCTCGTCTTCTACATCTAATTCCTCTTGACGGTTATATTCAACAACACTCATAATTGAATCATCAACTCTATGTTCTGCACTGTAAACTTCAGGATTTGGTTTATGTTTGAAAACTTAGGTTTGTAATCACCAAGATTCGGTCCATATCCATTTGGATTTGGTTTGAAAGTAAACTTTTGAATCGTTGTGATTGATTCACCATGTTTATAAACAACAGTTCGAAACTCTTTGATTTTGTTTTGTAAGTCGACAATTTCCTCAAGATAGTCATCTATTCGTTTCGTGGAATGCTTTTTGTACTCAGAGAACTGTTTTTGACAAGTTAACAACTCAGACTTGGATTTTTTAGTTTCCAAAGTTAGAGTGTTAAGTTGTTTTTTATGTTTATGTTTCAGTTGTTCTATTTGAGACAACAAAGCATTCTTCGATGCGGCTAGATCACGAATCTGTCGTTCTAAAGATTTTTCGTTTTGGTGTGATTTAGCAAAAGCGACTTCAAAGCCTTTTTCACGTTTTTATTGAGTTTTGAAAAAATTGAGTTGCCGTTTTAAGCATTCAATATCCCTGGTTAACAGTGCATTTTTACTATGCAATTGCTGATTTGATGAACGACATTTATCCATTTGGGATTGATAATCTTTAAGTAAGAGGTCAATATCTAGATTAGGCAAAAGTTCAGCGTGTTCAACGTGAGTCACAACATGATCACTATTCAGATCCTCAAGTATAACCACGGAGTCAATTTGAGTATCAAAGGTAACCATAAGGTCATCTTGATCGTCAAATGTAACTACGGGGTCAAGTTGAGAATCGTCAGACTGAGATGTGGACGACTCATGTTGAACATTCTGAGCCTCTTCGGATTCAGATGTTGGCTGAGATATTAGATCAGTGATGAAAATGGTTTGTTCGGGTACCTGAGACAAGCCATCAGTGTCATACACTTGGCCTGTGTCACTCATGTGGAGAGCTTGTATTTGTGCCATCAACATCACTGATGCATTAGCCTGCAAGTCCTCCATATCATCATTTGAGTTTGCATCTGCCATAAAGCTATGTTCTTTGGTTGTGAGAGTTCCACCAGCTTCATCCTTAAGAGCCAAAAGTAAAGCCTCCTTGTGATAAGCACTGCCTCTATTTCTCGGCTTAGGGCATGCATTAGCCAGGTGACCCTTCTTATTACAGTTGTAGCAGCGAAGACCATTCATCCCATTCTGAGCATTTCCCTGTTCAACCACTTGAGCTCTCTGTGTGTAACACCCCCAAAATACCGCAGCGGAAGACTGTGTCAATGGGGTGCTACTTCATAATACAAATTACAAGGTATAGAAAACGACCTCTAAATGAGACGTTTTGAAAAGTTACCATTCAATTAATGAGAAAAGAGTTACAACATAAGTTCTGAAGTACAATACATAAGTGTTTTTAAAACATATCGAATGGTAATAATAAAAGCATAAGTCTTCAAAATATGCCAAGCGACTTTATGCTCCATGCAACAGCTATCATCTTATAGACCTGAGATAAACATGCTAAAAAGTGTCAACACGATGGTTGGTGAGTTCATAGAGTTTGTTTAACATGTAAAGCCTTTAAAGAATGTTCACACAGCAAAGGCATTGTAAATCCACTCAGTTCCAAGTTTCGCTCATACAAAACTTGCAACCTGTGTGTTTACAACCCACTGCTAAAATATAGTACATTTTATAGTTAAGCACACATACAGACATAATAATTCACATTATTGCACTTAGTGTTGCTCCGTCTATATTGGGAGACTTTCAAGTTGGACTTCTCCGTTTATGTTGGGAGACTTATCATCGTCGAATGAGGGGACTGCTCCGTGTATGTTGGGAGACTTATCATCGTCTTATCATGTGAACGAGGGGACTGCTCCGTATATATTGGGAGACTTATCATCGTCTTAAGTATAACACAATCAAGTATAACGCAATCAAGTATAACGTAATCAAGTATAATGCAATCAAGTATAACGCAATCAAGTATAATGCAATCAAGTATAATGCTTTGAGTATTTGTAAAATAGTATAAAGCAAATGTTTGAGCATGTATCTCCCCCAAAGAGTTTGTAAAACAATTAAACGAGTAAAAGTGGGGCTACGAACTCACCTTAAAAATGATATCACAACGTATAACGGAGTCGATGGATAAGCCTGGAAGTCTCTACGTATAACCTAGAATATGATGTCAACTCTTAGGTTCAGAATAATGCCTAAGAAAACATGAACGAGCCTATATATGCCATTATATTGATCATGACGTAGTATTTGTATGTTTGTTTATAAAAATGGTTTTCGTTTGTATATCTCGTACTACCGTTCGGGCCATCATAATTCAGAGGTCATGCAGTAAATGTTCGAGGAGCTAGGACACTTTAATTCGTAAATCCAGCAACTCGTCGATCCGTTTACCCAAATGAACCCCTCACATGAAGTTCCCTAGTGTTGTAGTGCTTAATACGTAAAACATGTATTTTAATTATTTGATTATATGCTATATTAAGTGTTTATAAATATAATAAATAAACTAACAAAGTTTATAAGTATTTAAATAAGTTTGAGTTATATATACTTACCTTAAAATAGAATGCTTGAATATTATGGAAAAATAAAATATTAATGGAGCTTCGACGTAGACTTTGCAATCTTTGAAAACCCACGACTATTAGAAGATTATAATAACGCCTTCTTGAGAACCCGAAAAAGAAAAGAAGATTATAACGACGTCTTTTTGGAGACTTGAAGATATTTGAAGATTATAACGACTTTTTCTAGAAAACTTCCAAGAATGAAGATCAAACGCTAGTTTTCTTCAAGAACACATGAATGTTCTTACAAGATTTATAAGAAATGCCTTAGGTTTAGGAATTTAGATGTTAAGAAGGTGTGGTGCAAGAAAAAATGAAGTGATTTGCTTGGTATTTATAGGCTAGAGATTTTAGTTAACTATATATTGGGTTAAAAACTAACCATGGTTAAATTTACACGTGTAAATGATCTAAAGGATGCATACTTAGGATTTTGACACCAAGGTGATGACTCTCCCCCCCTAGGTCGGCCAAGATGTGATAAGAAGACTTGTGTGGATAGTTTTGGTATTATCTTAAGTTTAGAGTAAGATTTGGTTCCGTTAAATGCCAACCGAAGTCATAAAACGTAAAACCGGGTATCGTAAAAATATGAAATTTGTAGGAATGATGAAACTCATCATTATACTCCATATAAAAATATAAAATGGTTGGTAAGTCTCATTGGGTGCAAAAACGCTGCTTAAAGCTGGAAATACGGGTCAAAAACGCGTAATTCGCAGTTTATCAAAAAAGAACGAAATTTCAGGGAAACGACCGTGAATTTATTTAGAGTAGACTAAAATTAGTCTAAAAGTGATATGAGATATAAGACTTTGGTTTTGTCGTACGCGGGATAACTTAACAGTTATTCGTGAAGTTTAAAAATTACGCGATTTAAGAAAAAGATAGAACGTACAAGGTTAATTTCTTTATTGTCAAAGGAGGAGGGAAATATGTTTGACTTTTCCAAAAATATAAAAGTTTCTATTCATCTTAGGAAATATAGTGCAGGAATCGTTAAGTCTGGATGTAAGTAGAATCGTTTAAAACGTAAGTTTAGTTTCGTACTGCGCTGGGCTTATTTGGTAACATAAAAATAAATCTTAAAAATTCTCAAATTAATCATGAGTGATCTAAAAATTTATCTGATGCGGGGAAAATTTGTAACACCCCCAATTTCGTGATACGCAGCGGAATTCAAACTGGGTGTTACTTCATGGCTCAACAGTTACAATAACAGAAAACGAACTCTAATTGTATCATTTTAAAAGATTTATCATTCGATTTATATAAATATCAGAGTTTACAAAATGAGGTCCCAGTGGTTTTACAGTTTATTAAATAAGTTATCGAATGATGATATAGCCTTCTTGAGTATCCGTGCCCTTCCCATGCCATCCTCGTAAATTATGAACCTGAGATAAACATGCTAAAAAGTGTCAACACAAAGGTTGGTGAGTTCATAGAGTTTATGATTAAAACAGTTGAGTTCAATAGTTTGATTATTGTAATAAATATCAATATCGATGAAATAAGTAGTGGGTTACGTTGTTATCCACCCATAGTTCGTTTGTTTAGTAATCAGCTGAACACAAGTTTCAAGATTGGGCCATGTTGTTGCACCCATAAATTCAGTAGTTGCAGCATTTGTATCATTGCAACATAGTATATATTGCCTTAAGTCTCATGAAACGCAAACCTTAACAGTACAGCATCATAGTAATTAACTAATGATGTAAGTTACTGACACCATAGAGATGATGTGAGCAACAATGCCCTCTGGTAGGAGTTTGCCATTCTCCTAGTATTCTCAAATAAAGTGCATTTGGTTACCTATCCGGCTAACACAAATGGGGCGTCAACTGCCAATAGATCTATTCACGATATTCGCGTTCACTCGCAAGTGATTAATGGTTCATGATATGAGGGACTTTCAGTGGCAACAGTAAGTAACTTAAGCAATAGCAATCAGGATCGCATACAGATAGTACTTGTGTTCAGGTTTGTAGCAAAACGTATAAAGTGTGATTATTAACTCATAGTAGTATGTAAAATCTTTAGAGTACTTGTGAAAGTAAAAATAATTAGTTGAGCATGTATCTCCCCCAAAGCATTAATAAACAAGTATAAAACGGGGCTACAAACTCACGGTAATTCTTCAGAGTTTAAAATAAATGTAAAAATATCAAGCAATATTTGAGCATGTATCTCCCCCAAAACGTTCAAAATAAGGAAAAGAGGGGCTATGACTCACCTCGATACAGTAGTCTGGATGGAAAACAAATTAAGTAATGTGAATAAACTTCTCCGACTCGTGACCTGAGTTAGTATGTCATGTTTTTAGTATTCGAGTTCAAGTTTATGCAATGTTAATGCTTTATCGATAATTAGATAACATGAAGTCTCTTCAAAAATTAATTATACTTATCGTACTTATCTTTATGGCTCGAATGATTGTTAATCGAAATCCAAGTTGTTAAATATTTTATGTTTCCAAAATGTTATAATTTACAATTTTAAATATTTACAGTTTTTACCCTCGTACTTTCAAAAATGACACTTTAAACCCTCAACTATGGGTTATTGACAAAATCAGCCCTTATATAATTAACTTCACAGAAATTACATTTTTAGTCCAAAAGAAACTTTATCTTACAAAAATTACAATTTTTATGCTTGAAATTTTATAAGAAAATTCACTTGTTTTTGGCATAAATGGACAAAAGTACGGGTGAATAAAAACGAGGCCTTAATAGGTTTTTACTACGTTCTTGTTTCTTTCAAGAGTTTGTCCGGTGGTCTTTCTAGTGGTTCAAACTAGAGGCCCTAAGCTCTTACGGTTTGGTCGCAATGATTATCCAAAGTAGGGGGGTTATGTGCTTTTGTTGTTTTTGGGCGATAACGGGGCTAAAAGAGGGCAAATTTCACACAAGACCAGCTAGGGTTTCTATAGTGCGTTTGACCCTTCAAACTCTTTGCTGTAAGCTCTCTTAAATGGCATAGGTCTCATGTCCTAGTCGTCTTTGGTTAGAAAGATACAAGACCACGAATATGGCCACTTGGCCACGACGCGTTTTATGAAAATTTTAGTTTTAAGCTATATCTTTTGCATGCGACCTTGTGAAATATTGTTTCACCCATTTCTAATGTTTCTCATACAGTTACTAACCAAATTTATCAAAAATCCCATGTTTTCCCATGTATTTATTGTAAAAAGCTTTTTGGCATATAGGACTTTTGACCAAAATGATGGCTGTTTTTAAAGATAACGACTAGGCTTTTTAACCGGGTTATGGAAGCTTTTTGTAGTATCCCAGGTGGTCTTTACAACGGTACCTTGGATGACCCTAGTACCTCTAACATGAAGTAGATAAACGAGGGGCAAGTAGGGGGGTAAGGCCTGTTTGGAACTTATACATAACGGCTGTTCGGATTTTTATTAAATTTTGGCTTCGCTATGCGTTTTCTAGACCCGTGCTCCTGAGTTTTTGAAGAAAACGTCGTTCCGGACAACTTTCGTGCTTTAACTTTTTCATGAAACGGACCAGAAATGCCTCGTTTCGTGTGTTCTAACTTTCTGTCACAGAAAGTTTTCGACAGAATTTCAGCAACTTCCTTAGACCATAACTTTTGACTCGTATACTCGTTTTAAGTGATTCAAATTGCTACGTTTTCCTTATAAAATCCTTTTTAACTTGTCCAATTTCGATAGCTTAGGTCTAGTCTCGTTTACACAATATGGGGCGCTTGGTTTCTGCTTATTAACTTCGGAAAGAAACTAATATGGGACTTATGACCTTACTCTTTCTTTATAACATGTTTGTGTTCATGAGATAAGTAAAAGAGTTAAAGAAATTTAGAAAGGTTAAGAGACTTACAATATGCTAGTCCTCGAGATGGAGTGTACTATAGGCAAGTGACTCCTAATGTGGCAAAGTTCTATCCCTTCTTCTATTAGTCTCCTATTACTTCCTTATAGGCTGGAAATCAGAATTTTGGTATATGTGTGGGTGGTGTTATGTGTGTCGTATGATAATGGGTAGAGAAAAGAATGTGTGTTGCTTTATATAGGGGAAGAATATAGATTCTTAAGTTAGTTTATGTCACCATTTTGATAGGTGTAAGAAGTTGGATGGTTTGAGGGCAACAAGGATGTTGTGTAACATTTTCTCACCTCACACTTGTTTCTTTCTTGACCATGGCTGAAAATGGTGAGGTGGTATGAAGGTGGGGCGTGAGGTGTTTAGGGCTCAACCTAGCATAGCATACAAGGGTGAGAACATGGTGATGTGGTGCAAAGGTGAGCCAAGAATGCTTCCCACAATGTTTGACCTAGGTAAAGTTCTTAAGGGAACAAGGTGATGTGTTTATTTTTGGTGTAAATAAATATTGGTGGTTAAGTGTCACAATTCTCAAATTTCGGTCATTCCTCATACTCCATATTCATCATTTCATAACGGTTCGTGCTTGGTTTTACATTTTTCATTAAACGTTATCGCGTAAACATTATTTTTGAACAATTGACTCAATACTTCCAAAAATGATCCCGAAACATTTTTGTACTTACATTTAGTTATAAAAACAATATTTTGAGTTTACCTAGTGTTTTAAATTTATTTGGTATATAAATGGTTAAATTTATATTATTACGACGGTTTTCTTAAAAACTACACAATTATTATTATTTCACTCAAATTTTGCAAGAAAAGTATTTTTATAATTTTTATGATCTAAATATATTTTATCTTGACCCGTGAAATTTATTTTATCTAACGCTACCTTAAATATTCAAATGTGTATACAATTCACTAATCTTACTCAACAATACTACAAATTTCTACTTCCATTCAAGTAACTTACATTTACTTACACTTACATTTATACATCTACATACTAATAATAATAATATATATATATGTATATGTATTATTACATACATGCATCTACTAGATTTGCTAGATCTTTTTATTTATATATACTTACCAACCAAGACTTTTACTCATTCATATCAATAATTCAAGTCAAGATCAAAAACTCTTCTCTCTTCCTCTTCATCAAAGAAATCCGGCCACCTATGGTTATCAAGGAAGTGATCATCAAAATTTTTCTTGTCAAGTTCTACACAATCTAGATACACTCTTTGTTTAGGTTTTGAAATAAAAACCTAGGGTGTTTAGGATAATCCTTGGTTCACTAAACCTCATCAAGCAATTTGTAAGCATAAAACTTCATCTCTTACTTTTTCATATATATTTCATACATTTCATGAAGCCCTCATGATCATATTTGCATTGTTGTGATTTTATTCATTATCATCCAAGATTATCACCCATATGTGCTATATAAATATTTTTAACAAGTATGTACTAGTTAGAAGTTTATAAAAGTGAGTGGTTTGAAAAATGATTTATCAAAGTAAGTTTTGATCTTTTACTAGTAAAGGTTTGATGTGGTTTATGCTTAATTATATGTTATAAGTAGTCACATAAACCTCAAAAATGGTCTTTTTATCTATTATGGTTCGAATAGCATTTTATTTCCAGTAGGATTGGTGATGAGTAGATTAAGGGAATTTTTGTGGTGAAGTTGTGGTTAAACAAGTAGATAAAAATGGTAATTTTAAAATAAGCGCGGAAGCGCTGTCGAAATTTATAATTTTTCCGAAAAGATAGTCATTTTTATAAGTTTTATTAAAGTTTTAGAAAATAGATTTTTAGTTATGAACGTGGCCTTTTGAACGGACTAAAACGGAGTTATAAAGAAAAATATACGTGGTTTCCAAGTTGCGATTTAAAAACTACCATTTTCCGGAAAATTGTACATGCAGTCCGAATTTTAACTGACCCAAACAGTGGCCTTAAAATTTCTGTGAAGTCTCCGAAGTTTAAAAATATATTAGTACTCTTCATTACCTTCGCGTGGATATAAAGAACTTGAAAAACGGACTTAAAACGAGTGATTTATGGTTAACCGAACTTTGAGTAAAAAACGTGCTGAAAACACTATTCACAGCTTTGGTAAGCTGTCAGGATTTTTAATCAAGATTTTGAGGGCCTAAACGGACGTTTCGGGGGAAATGGACGTTAAAAACGAGTTAGTTTTCATATGTATATATTACGTCAAGTCCGACGTAAACTGATTTTTCAATTACTAAAACCGTTACGTAGTTTTAACTATATTTTCACCATTAACTCAAAAGTATTTATTTTCGACATGAAACTGTCACACATTCAAGTAACAATATTTTTATATAACTAGTTTTCAAGTAGCATATTGGGTGATACGTTTTCAGATCATGCATTCACGACAACATATCATAACTCAAGTCATAACATTCATTTTAGGTCGCGGATAGTTTCCGAGTCTCACTTTCGTGCACTTCATTTTGTTAGCATATCCATCATACCAGGTGAGTTTCATAGCCCCTACTTTTAATTGATTCCATAACTGTTTTGGGAGAGATACATGCTCAAACTATTTTCATTTACTTTCACAAATATTCTAAACTTTGACATACTACTGTGAGTTCATACCCCGCTTTTACTCGTTTAAATTCTACAAACTATTTGGGGCGAGATATATGCTTATTTATCCAAACATTAAACTCTTTTGTCAAACAATTTTACCTATACTTTAGACTTGATTGCGTTTTATACTTGAATGGGTTATACTTGTTTCACTCTTGCGAATACTCAAACCATTTATACAATTGTGTTATACTATACTACTTATACACTTTGGACATTGTGTGTTTATTGCGATATGTGCCTTAATGTGCTAAACTAGTTTTCAATTATGCATCAACATACAAACTTTAGCAACTGGTTAACTCCTGCGGGAGCCGGCAGAGAGGTATTGATAGTACTATCGGGCTGACGCCCCCACCCTTGGTCCATGATGACGTGACCTTGGGTGAATATAATCTGTATTCAAGTTATTCAAGGCAATAACAACAAACAAGTTAGACTTCGTCGTGAGGTTCAGTTGGCTGTGATTCTTTGCATTAAGTTTATGTATATATCGTATGCACCTATGTCCTACTTACAAACAAGATTGACAATTACATATTTTGGCAATGGATTGTAAACACACAGGTTGCAAGTTTTGTATGGGCGGAACTTGGAACTGAGTGGATTTGCACGGCCTTTGCTGCATTAACATTTCTTTAGACTTTTTCAAATCATTTTCAACAAACTTATGAACTCACCAACCATTGTGTTGACACTTTTAGCATGTTTATCTCAGGTCTTAAGGTGACAGCATTTCATGGAGCTTTTGGGTCGCATGGCATACATTGGAGTCTTGTGTTTTTAACAATTACCATTCGACATGTTTTGTAAACTCTTTGTGTATTATCAAACTTTGGGAATTCTTGCTTGTAAACTTTAACTTATGTAATCGAATGGTAAACCTTTCAAAACGTCTCATTATAGAGGTCGTTTTCTGTATCCATACTTTGTGCTATGACGTTATACCCCAACGACACTATCGTTCCGCTGCGATATTTTGGGGGTGTGACAGATTGGTATCAGAGCATCGGTTATAGAGAACTAGGTTGCATCATTGACCCTAGACTATAACCACATTATCATAGCATCTCATCATATCATTATAAGTGCATATTCTTTATACATGCGAACTTATGACTCAACACCAAACATCATATGAGTCGATTAGTCCAAGCATTGCATAGTTACTCCTAAATTATACATAGCCTGATCACCTATGTCTAATTCAGGAAAAATCATGCAATGAAGGGAGTAGTAGTCTCATATGAGTAAGCAATTCCGTAATCGAGCCAAATTTTCAAAAGATTTTCTTCAAACCACTTGTTTCCAGTTTGATCCGCGTGACAGTTCTTGTTTGATGAGTTGCAAAGATCGAGCTAGAAACAAGTTGTTACCTAAACCGATTTAGCCTAATCGTATGACAGTTCTTGTTTGATGAGTTGTGGGATTAAGCAAAAATCGGTTACCTAAAAGTCTTTTGGAAATTTTGCTCGAGAATGGGAAAGCCTGCCTCATCGAGCCTAATCATAAGGGAGCATGTCTTTAGAATGGGATATAGTCACGACATATGCATGAGCATTGGCATAATCATTTAAATCATACATGAGCATAAACTTTTAGAACCCTTGTCGCGTTTTGGGCCATAGTATCATTAATCGAATCGCGAGGACGCGATTCCTCTAACATGGGAAGAATGTCACAATTCTCAAATTTCGGTCATTCCTCATACTCCATATTCATCATTTCATAACGGTTCGTGCTTGGTTTTACATTTTTCATTAAACGTTATCGCGTAAACATTATTTTTGAACAATTGACTCAATACTTCCAAAAATGATCCCGAAACATTTTTGTACTTACATTTAGTTATAAAAACAATATTTTGAGTTTACCTAGTGTTTTAAATTTATTTGGTATATAAATGGTTAAATTTATATTATTACGACGGTTTTCTTAAAAACTACACAATTATTATTATTTCACTCAAATTTTGCAAGAAAAGTATTTTTATAATTTTTATGATCTAAATATATTTTATCTTGACCCGTGAAATTTATTTTATCTAACGCTACCTTAAATATTCAAATGTGTATACAATTCACTAATCTTACTCAACAATACTACAAATTTCTACTTCCATTCAAGTAACTTACATTTACTTACACTTACATTTATACATCTACATACTAATAATAATAATATATATATATGTATATGTATTATTACATACATGCATCTACTAGATTTGCTAGATCTTTTTATTTATATATACTTACCAACCAAGACTTTTACTCATTCATATCAATAATTCAAGTCAAGATCAAAAACTCTTCTCTCTTCCTCTTCATCAAAGAAATCCGGCCACCTATGGTTATCAAGGAAGTGATCATCAAAATTTTTCTTGTCAAGTTCTACACAATCTAGATACACTCTTTGTTTAGGTTTTGAAATAAAAACCTAGGGTGTTTAGGATAATCCTTGGTTCACTAAACCTCATCAAGCAATTTGTAAGCATAAAACTTCATCTCTTACTTTTTCATATATATTTCATACATTTCATGAAGCCCTCATGATCATATTTGCATTGTTGTGATTTTATTCATTATCATCCAAGATTATCACCCATATGTGCTATATAAATATTTTTAACAAGTATGTACTAGTTAGAAGTTTATAAAAGTGAGTGGTTTGAAAAATGATTTATCAAAGTAAGTTTTGATCTTTTACTAGTAAAGGTTTGATGTGGTTTATGCTTAATTATATGTTATAAGTAGTCACATAAACCTCAAAAATGGTCTTTTTATCTATTATGGTTCGAATAGCATTTTATTTCTAGTAGGATTGGTGATGAGTAGATTAAGGGAATTTTTGTGGTGAAGTTGTGGTTAAACAAGTAGATAAAAATGGTAATTTTAAAATAAGCGCGGAAGCGCTGTCGAAATTTATAATTTTTCCGAAAAGATAGTCATTTTTATAAGTTTTATTAAAGTTTTAGAAAATAGATTTTTAGTTATGAACGTGGCCTTTTGAACGGACTAAAACGGAGTTATAAAGAAAAATATACGTGGTTTCCAAGTTGCGATTTAAAAACTACCATTTTCCGGAAAATTGTACATGCAGTCCGAATTTTAACTGACCCAAACAGTGGCCTTAAAATTTCTGTGAAGTCTCCGAAGTTTAAAAATATATTAGTACTCTTCATTACCTTCGCGTGGATATAAAGAACTTGAAAAACGGACTTAAAACGAGTGATTTATGGTTAACCGAACTTTGAGTCAAAAACGTGCTGAAAACACTATTCACAGCTTTGGTAAGCTGTCAGGATTTTTAATCAAGATTTTGAGGGCCTAAACGGACGTTTCGGGGGAAATGGACGTTAAAAACGAGTTAGTTTTCATATGTATATATTACGTCAAGTCCGACGTAAACTGATTTTTCAATTACTAAAACCGTTACGTAGTTTTAACTATATTTTCACCATTAACTCAAAAGTATTTATTTTCGACATGAAACTGTCACACATTCAAGTAACAATATTTTTATATAACTAGTTTTCAAGTAGCATATTGGGTGATACGTTTTCAGATCATGCATTCACGACAACATATCATAACTCAAGTCATAACATTCATTTTAGGTCGCGGATAGTTTCCGAGTCTCACTTTCGTGCACTTCATTTTGTTAGCATATCCATCATACCAGGTGAGTTTCATAGCCCCTACTTTTAATTGATTCCATAACTGTTTTGGGGGAGATACATGCTCAAACTATTTTCATTTACTTTCACAAATATTCTAAACTTTGACATACTACTGTGAGTTCATACCCCGCTTTTACTCGTTTAAATTCTACAAACTATTTGGGGCGAGATATATGCTTATTTATCCAAACATTAAACTCTTTTGTCAAACAATTTTACCTATACTTTAGACTTGATTGCGTTTTATACTTGAATGGGTTATACTTGTTTCACTCTTGCGAATACTCAAACCATTTATACAATTGTGTTATACTATACTACTTATACACTTTGGACATTGTGTGTTTATTGCGATATCTGCCTTAATGTGCTAAACTAGTTTTCAATTATGCATCAACATACAAACTTTAGCAACTGGTTAACTCCTGCGGGAGCCGGCAGAGAGGTATTGATAGTACTATCGGGCTGACGCCCCCACCCTTGGTCCATGATGACGTGACCTTGGGTGAATATAATCTGTATTCAAGTTATTCAAGGCAATAACAACAAACAAGTTAGACTTCGTCGTGAGGTTCAGTTGGCTGTGATTCTTTGCATTAAGTTTATGTATATATCGTATGCACCTATGTCCTACTTACAAACAAGATTGACAATTACATATTTTGGCAATGGATTGTAAACACACAGGTTGCAAGTTTTGTATGGGCGGAACTTGGAACTGAGTGGATTTGCACGGCCTTTGCTGCATTAACATTTCTTTAGACTTTTTCAAATCATTTTCAACAAACTTATGAACTCACCAACCATTGTGTTGACACTTTTAGCATGTTTATCTCAGGTCTTAAGGTGACAGCATTTCATGGAGCTTTTGGGTCGCATGGCATACATTGGAGTCTTGTGTTTTTAACAATTACCATTCGACATGTTTTGTAAACTCTTTGTGTATTATCAAACTTTGGGAATTCTTGCTTGTAAACTTTAACTTATGTAATCGAATGGTAAACCTTTCAAAACGTCTCATTATAGAGGTCGTTTTCTGTATCCATACTTTGTGCTATGACGTTATACCCCAACGACACTATCGTTCCGCTGCGATATTTTGGGGGTGTGACATTAAGGTAGTTACAAGTAGTGCTAGGTAACTAAAGTGTAACTAGTTTAGTTCATTTTTAACCATGGTAAATGGGGGGGGGGGCGTAGGCTTTAGTGGGTAGTACTTAAGGCTTTTTAGTTTGTACCTATTGTAGAAATGGTAAAAGTACTTTAGTTAAGTAGTTACTTTATTTTAGGTAAAAACTAGTTTAGGTCAATATACATGTAATTAATAAAAATAAAGACTTAAGTTTAGTGCACTATGGTGTATACCTTTGCATTGTTTTATTGTACTTTACTAAAAATGAAATATATATTTAAGACTTGTGCTTTGAAAGATTTGTACAATGTGTTTGAAATTAAGTACATTAAGATTTATAATGAATTGTAGCTTATGTATATTAAATAAGTAACCTTTATGCATAGGATACTTGTACCACAAGCATTAGAGAGTTGTACATTAGGTTTGAAAATTTAGGAAAGTCAATTTTTAAGGGCTTGTGCAATATAGGTTTGTACCTTGTGCTTAAAAATAGGTACATTGAGGTTTATAATGTGATTTTATGTAATCATTAAACTTTATGCATTAAGGACTTGTACTTATGCTTGAAAGACTTGTACATTAATATTTTTGAAAATATATCATGTACATAAAATCATAGAGTTGTATATTAGGGCTCGTAACGGGATTAAAGTATAGCTAGTTTCCGTGCTTTAATGACTTGTACTCTAGGTATAAAATGTTGTACTTTAGCATTTATGAAAACAAACGTAGTTATAATAAATTAGGGTTTCTTGTAACTCAAATAAATGGTTAACGTTTAACTTGAAAGTTAACGTAATAACGTACACTGACAAATTGAAAACCTTTATACTTGACGTAATAAGAATGTTTATTATGTATATGAGTTACGTCACATTAGTTAGTTGTCGTGATCAAATAAGTGGATATCGTTTTTAAAAAAAATTGGACGTAGAAAATGCATAAGTATTCTTTCATTAGAATATTATATTAGTTTAATAAGAGGAGAAATTTACCGGTGGTTACAGTCTCACCCCCTTAAATTGAATCTCGTCCCGAGATTCGGTCCATGTTAAATGTTGAAGTAATGAGGATGAAATGTGGTTTCGCTTGTGAATAACATTATTCTAAAGGTCATATAAACTTAAGAAATTTATTTTGAGTGAAGATTGTTATTTTATAAAGGTCATCATGTTTTAGTAATAAATTTTGAAAATAACATGGTTCATAATGATTTGTGAAAATCAAATTATTAACATTGAAAACTGTCTTTTAATAAGTAAAATTTCGGGTGAGAAATTGATGAATGTAGAGAAAGTTGTTGAACTTCAGCTTTTGTAGATGATGAATTAGTTTGTTTCTTAGTAAGGCGAACAATAATTTTTAACGGTCATGAACAGTATCCCCCAACGGTCAGGAATAGTACCCCCAACGGTCAGGAATAGTACCCCCAACGGCTACTTTTCTTTTTATAAATACCCCATTTTAATCCTCATTCTTTCATACTAACTTTTCCACCTACATTTCTCATATCATACTTTCAAAATGCCGCACTTTATTACCATTATTGCACTCGTGTATGTCGTTGTCGCGGCTATCTATTTAGCCAACGTTACGGATGAAGATTACGTGTTCTTGGCCGTGATCTTAGTGATTCTCGTACCACTTGTGATCCTAGCCATCGGTGTGGATAAATTATGGGGGTAATAGCATTATGTTAGGAATATCGAAATAAATTGTAGTTTAATTTGTGTTATTGTGTAATCATATGCGTTAGTATTAAGTTGTGGTCTTGTGTTGCTTGTTGGGTTGAAACCCAATACGCTTAATGGTGTGTTTGTTTATGTATCCTGGGCCGAGGCCCTTTTTAATCTAAATGTGGGTTCTCTTTGTTTGTTTTACTAATGGGTTGAAGCCACTTTTCGTAATAAAAATGAA
Organism: Chrysanthemum seticuspe; assembly: GCA_019973895.1. NCBI lineage: Eukaryota > Viridiplantae > Streptophyta > Magnoliopsida > Asterales > Asteraceae > Chrysanthemum > Chrysanthemum seticuspe. The sequence continues at coordinate 219,238,646 of BPTQ01000001.1, read as the reverse complement.
GCGTTTTATATATTGAGCTACGTCTCTTGTTATTTCATTCATCATGCTTAATAACTCATTTATATTTGTTATACAGAATAATCAAGATACTACATCCAGTCATGATTCTCGCTCTCATAGGTGTAATCGTGTTTTTCATTAGCTTGGCGGATCAACCATTTGGCGATACCATACCTTATTTGGTGATTTTTGTAACATTAGCACTACCGATGCTAATTATATCATTATGTATTATTATTCATGGATTCTAATGTAATGTAAATTTACGTTATTTGTGTTTTCCAAATATCTTTGTGAATTTTTGTGATCTTCGAGTTTGTACTTATATCATTTCAGATACAAATAAGCCCATTTATCTATAATTCATTATTTACATAGAGAGGCGTCCCAAACAATGTAAATAAAGAAATATAAACTTATGGTTCGGCGATTCACAATTTCTTTATTTAAATAAAAAGGCGTCCCAATCCATTCAAATAAAGACATTGTAAATCATCCTACTTAAGAATTTCTGAATTAATATTCGTACTTAACTGATGTGTTACAAGGAGATTTGGGTGTTCTGGGAGTACAGAAAGAGTGTTTACACTCATCTTTTAGAGACGAGAGTAAGATAATCATGGAAAGTTGACATAATACACAAAATAGTTGGTGAGTATATATATTCAGTGTAAATAAGGTAAGTAGGAGAGACCATTGTAATTGGTTACAATGTCTTGAGAAGGTTTCATAAATTTAAAAAATATAAAAGTAGGTACATGCTCGGGGAAATGTGATTAAGTCATAATGCCTTAGAATTGACTCATGCAAGTATGTTTATTTTGTATAAAGTGATCAGAAGTATATATCAGAATACTAAAGTGTTTGTGTAGCATAAACTGTCTAGAAGTCACATAATTACCTGGAGGATGGAAGGCACGGAGAGCGAAAGGCTATAAAATGTTTTCTTTGTAAAAATAGTTATAGTTCGGACCTCAACTAGATCCGTTTCTCTATAACTGAAGCTCTGATACCAATCTGTAACACCCCCAATTTCGTGATACGCAGCGGAATTCAAACTGGGTGTTACTTCATGGCTCAACAGTTACAATAACAGAAAACGAACTCTAATTGTATCATTTTAAAAGATTTATCATTCGATTTATATAAATATCAGAGTTTACAAAATGAGGTCCCAGTGGTTTTACAGTTTATTAAATAAGTTATCGAATGATGATATAGCCTTCTTGAGTATCCGTGCCCTTCCCATGCCATCCTCGTAAATTATGAACCTGAGATAAACATGCTAAAAAGTGTCAACACAAAGGTTGGTGAGTTCATAGAGTTTATGATTAAAACAGTTGAGTTCAATAGTTTGATTATTGTAATAAATATCAATATCGATGAAATAAGTAGTGGGTTACGTTGTTATCCACCCATAGTTCGTTTGTTTAGTAATCAGCTGAACACAAGTTTCAAGATTGGGCCATGTTGTTGCACCCATAAATTCTGTAGTTGCAGCATTTGTATCATTGCAACATAGTATATATTGCCTTAAGTCTCATGAAACGCAAACCTTAACAGTACAGGATCATAGTAATTAACTAATGATGTAAGTTACTGACACCATAGAGATGATGTAAGCAACAATGCCCTCTGGTAGGAGTTTGCCATTCTCCTAGTATTCTCAAATAAAGTGCATTTGGTTACCTATCCGGCTAACACAAATGGGGCGTCAACTGCCAATAGATCTATTCACGATATTCGCGTTCACTCGCAAGTGATTAATGGTTCATGATATGAGGGACTTTCAGTGGCAACAGTAAGTAACTTAAGCAATAGCAATCAGGATCGCATACAGATAGTACTTGTGTTCAGGTTTGTAGCAAAACGTATAAAGTGTGATTATGAACTCATAGTAGTATGTAAAATCTTTAGAGTACTTGTGAAAGTAAAAATAATTAGTTGAGCATGTATCTCCCCCAAAGCATTAATAAACAAGTATAAAACGGGGCTACAAACTCACGGTAATTCTTCAGAGTTTAAAATAAATGTAAAAATATCAAGCAATATTTGAGCATGTATCTCCCCCAAAACGTTCAAAATAAGGAAAAGAGGGGCTATGACTCACCTCGATACAGTAGTCTGGATGGAAAACAAATTAAGTAATGTGAATAAACTTCTCTGACTCGTGACCTGAGTTAGTATGTCATGTTTTTAGTATTCGAGTTCAAGTTTATGCAATGTTAATGCTTTATCGATAATTAGATAACATGAAGTCTCTTCAAAAATTAATTATACTTATCGTACTTATCTTTATGGCTCGAATGATTGTTAATCGAAATCCAAGTTGTTAAATATTTTATGTTTCCAAAATGTTATAATTTACAATTTTAAATATTTACAGTTTTTACCCTCGTACTTTCAAAAATGACACTTTAAACCCTCAACTATGGGTTATTGACAAAATCAGCCCTTATATAATTAAATTCACGGAAATTACATTTTTAGTCCAAAAGAAACTTTATCTTACAAAAATTACAATTTTTATGCTTGAAATTTTATAAGAAAATTCACTTGTTTTTGGCATAAATGGACAAAAGTACGGGTGAATAAAAACGAGGCCTTAATAGGTTTTTACTACGTTCTTGTTTCTTTCAAGAGTTTGTCCGGTGGTCTTTCTAGTGGTTCAAACTAGAGGTCCTAAGCTCTTACGGTTTGGTCGCAATGATTATCCAAAGTAGGGGGGTTATGTGCTTTTGTTGTTTTTGGGCGATAACGGGGCTAAAAGAGGGCAAATTTCACACAAGACCAGCTAGGGTTTCTATAGTGCGTTTGACCCTTCAAACTCTTTGCTGTAAGCTCTCTTAAATGGCATAGGTCTCATGTCCTAGTCGTCTTTGGTTAGAAAGATACAAGACCACGAATATGGCCACTTGGCCACGACGCGTTTTATGAAAATTTCAGTTTTAAGCTATATCTTTTGCATGCGACCTTGTGAAATATTGTTTCACCCATTTCTAATGTTTCTCATACAGTTCCTAACCAAATTTATCAAAAATCCCATGTTTTCCCATGTATTTATTGTAAAAAGCTTTTTGGCATATAGGACTTTTGACCAAAATGATGGCTGTTTTTAAAGATAACGACTAGGCTTTTTAACCGGGTTATGGAAGCTTTTTGTAGTATCCCAGGTGGTCTTTACAACGGTACCTTGGATGACCCTAGTACCTCTAACATGAAGTAGATAAACGCGGGGCAAGTAGGGGGGTAAGGCCTGTTTGGAACTTATACATAACGGCTGTTCGGATTTTTATTAAATTTTGGCTTCGCTATGCGTTTTCTAGACCCGTGCTCCTGAGTTTTTGAAGAAAACGTCGTTCCGGACAACTTTCGTGTTTTAACTTTTTCATGAAACGGACCAGAAATGCCTCGTTTCGCGTGTTCTAACTTTCTGTCACAGAAAGTTTTCGACAGAATTTCAGCAACTTCTTTAGACCATAACTTTTGACTCGTATACTCGTTTTAAGTGATTCAAATTGCTACGTTTTCCTTATAAAATCCTTTTTAACTTGTCCAATTTCGATAGCTTAGGTCTAGTCTCGTTTACACAATATGGGGCGCTTGGTTTCTGCTTATTAACTTCGGAAAGAAACTAATATGGGACTTATGACCTTACTCTTTCTTTATAACATGTTTGTGTTCATGTGATAAGTAAAAGAGTTAAAGAAATTTAGAAAGGTTAAGAGACTTACAATATGCTAGTCCTCGAGATGGAGTGTACTATAGGCAAGTGACTCCTAATGTGGCAAAGTTCTATCCCTCCTTCTATTAGTCTCCTATTACTTCCTTATAGGCTGGAAATCAGAATTTTGGTATATGTGTGGGTGGTGTTATGTGTGTCGTATGATAATGGGTAGAGAAAAGAATGTGTGTTGCTTTATATAGGGGAAGAATATAGATTCTTAAGTTAGTTTATGTCACCATTTTGATAGGTGTAAGAAGTTGGATGGTTTGAGGGCAACAAGGATGTTGTGTAACATTTTCTCACCTCACACTTGTTTCTTTCTTGACCATGGCTGAAAATGGTGAGGTGGTATGAAGGTGGGGCGTGAGGTGTTTAGGGCTCAACCTAGCATAGCATACAAGGGTGAGAACATGGTGATGTGGTGCAAAGGTGAGCCAAGAATGCTTCCCACAATGTTTGACCTAGGTAAAGTTCTTAAGGGAACAAGGTGATGTGTTTATTTTTGGTGTAAATAAATATTGGTGGTTAAGGTAGTTACAAGTAGTGCTAGGTAACTAAAGTGTAACTAGTTTAGTTCATTTTTAACCATGGTAAATGGGGGGGGGCGTAGGCTTTAGTGGGTAGTACTTAAGGCTTTTTAGTTTGTACCTATTGTAGAAATGGTAAAAGTACTTTAGTTAAGTAGTTACTTTATTTTAGGTAAAAACTAGTTTAGGTCAATATACATGTAATTAATAAAAATAAAGACTTAAGTTTAGTGCACTATGGTGTATACCTTTGCATTGTTTTATTGTACTTTACTAAAAATGAAATATATATTTAAGACTTGTGCTTTGAAAGATTTGTACAATGTGTTTGAAATTAAGTACATTAAGATTTATAATGAATTGTAGCTTATGTATATTAAATAAGTAACCTTTATGCATAGGATACTTGTACCACAAGCATTAGAGAGTTGTACATTAGGTTTGAAAATTTAGGAAAGTCAATTTTTAAGGGCTTGTGCAATATAGGTTTGTACCTTGTGCTTAAAAATAGGTACATTGAGGTTTATAATGTGATTTTATGTAATCATTAAACTTTATGCATTAAGGACTTGTACTTATGCTTGAAAGACTTGTACATTAATATTTTTGAAAATATATCATGTACATAAAATCATAGAGTTGTATATTAGGGCTCGTAACGGGATTAAAGTATAGCTAGTTTCCGTGCTTTAATGACTTGTACTCTAGGTATAAAATGTTGTACTTTAGCATTTATGAAAACAAACGTAGTTATAATAAATTAGGGTTTCTTGTAACTCAAATAAATGGTTAACGTTTAACTTGAAAGTTAACGTAATAACGTACAGTGACAAATTGAAAACCTTTATACTTGACGTAATAAGAATGTTTATTATGTATATGAGTTACGTCACATTAGTTAGTTGTCGTGATCAAATAAGTGGATATCGTTTTTAAAAAAAATTGGACGTAGAAAATGCATAAGTATTCTTTCATTAGAATATTATATTAGTTTAATAAGAGGAGAAATTTACCGGTGGTTACAAAATTGTCGGAGTTGGTTTTCGATATGTGCGAGATATCTAAATGGTGTACCGTCCAAAACGAAACTTTAAAACGATGTTTTCTTAATAACTTTTGCGAAAATGATCTAACGATTGTCGAACTCTCAGGTCATTACTAAAATAATTTATCCTACGAGAATGTGAAATAAAAATTTTACGGATGAATAGTGAAAGTGAATAGTAAAAGTAAATAGTAAATTCTCGAAAATGCGAATTGTTACAGTACCTACCCCTTAAAAGAAATTTCGTCCCGAAATTTAATGCATCTAGGTTTCTAATCTATCAAGGCATGAATAAAGCTAAATTGTGTACTAGAATAGAACAATGCGGTAGGATAAGGCACGTACTTGTTTATGTATTGCGGGCTTCCTTAGTACCTAAATAGTATGCTCGACTCCGAGGTGGACTAACATTGACTCCATGGTTTGGGTTATTTCCTTCAAGCATTACGGCTAGAGTCGGGTTATCCAGTACTTGTCTCTGTGCCCCATTCAACTTAGGACAATTAATTCGGAAGTGGTTTGGGCTGTTACACTCATAGCATGTCTTTTGGTTATTTCTCATATTGACCGTATTCATCGGTGTTACCTGCCTCACAACTGATTTACAATGGTTTGAAAAATGGCCAATCTGTTTGCAATTATAACACGTAGGGCAGGGCTCAGACCCCTGATGATGATAAGGACATTTAACACATTTGGGTGATGTACCCTCATAACGTCTCTGACTAGAAACAGTTGCCGCAAATCCTCTTGCCCTCTTGTTATCAAACATTGTACCCATTTGCTCGACTGATTCACCTCCTCCCTTCCTTTTATCATTGTTCTTCAAAGCTCCATTCCTAACCATCTCATCGGTTAAGGTCCCTGCTCTTAGTATCGCACTTTGAATTGTAGAAGGCTCGGTTGTTTTTATTGTCCCACGAATCTCGGGAACAAGACCATAGATGTACCTTTCAATCCTCTTGGATTCAGGGGTAACCAGATGAGGAACTAGTTTGGCTAATTCATGAAACCGATCCGTGTAGGCTGCATGACCAGCCCCCACCATAGAGTGATGATAAAGTTCATCTTCTAGCTTTTGCATCTCATTATCCGGGCAATACTCCTCTTTCATCAGTGCTTTAAAGTCGTCCCATGTCATGCCTACAGCTGCTTCTCTTCCCCTAGCTTGAATCTGCGTGTTCCACCATGTCAATGCCTTTCCTGACATCAAGCACGAGGCATACTTCACCCTTTGGTGGATTGCACAGTTACTGATGTCTATTACTGACTCCATCTTCTCGACCCATCGTGTATATGCCAATGCACCTCCTTTACCATCAAATTCAATTGGCTTACATGCTGTAAATTCCTTATATGTACATCCAGTCCTATTGTTGTTGTTATTACCATTCCCTCCTACATTATTGGTGGTGTCATTTATGCTTCCGTGGTTTCCCGAATTATTGATGTGATTGCCAACTTTGGTGACTATAGTGGGAAGTAGGTTTTGTAGTTGTTGGGCAATAATGGCGGAGAAATCAGGATTTCCACCATCGTTACTATGGTTACTAGTGTCGTGACCATCTCCTCTACCTTCATGTCCACCAGTTCTTCCACCCTTGGTGCTGCACCACCTCGGTTAGTGCTACGAGTTACTCTCTTTGGTCCCATGATTTCTACAAGGAAGGACATTTGTCAATGTCAGATATGAGGTAAGTTCCTGGACTACTTAGTCTTAAATCATTCCTAATTTGAGTCAACGCTAATTAATGCAAGCATGATCAGATATGTCCACGTGGGTCGTGATGCATTTATAATTTATGTTGGCCACCATAATTATAATTTTCTCCTTTCACACGTGTACATATTACCACACACGCATATCTCAGCGATAGACATTCCTTAAATGAATGGACATTCTACCGCTTGATCCTAAATGATGGAGGAGTGGTGTAGTGTGGGTATCTAGTGAGTGTCACACACAGTACATAGAAATTTCCCTTAGGTGCTAAAATCACATAAAGATTAGTCTCTAACAGTTCTTAGAAGTATCCACACGAGAACTCCCATCCTTGGGCAAATCATCAAATATCTACAGCTAAATAATAAACTTTATTTAACTTAATCTCGTGTCTCATCAAACAAGAACTGTCACAAGATCAAGTTAAATAACCACTTATTACCAAGCTTCACATTTTTGAAGACTTGACTAAATTCTGGGATTTCTCCATTAGTACAAAAACATATCATCCAATAGTGTAGATCTAACAAACAACTAACAAGAAGCATATGCGCACGAAGTGTGTGTAAGGCAAATAAAGAGGAGAGTCTTAATGTATAAAGTAGTTATAGTCTAGGTACTAAATGCAACCTAGTTCTCTATAACCAAGTCTCTGATACCAATCTGTAACACCCCCAAAATACCGCAGCGGAAGACTGTGTCAATGGGGTGCTACTTCATAATACAAATTACAAGGTATAGAAAACGACCTCTAAATGAGACGTTTTGAAAAGTTACCATTCAATTAATGAGAAAAGAGTTACAACATAAGTTCTGAAGTACAATACATAAGTGTTTTTAAAACATATCGAATGGTAATAATAAAAGCATAAGTCTTCAAAATATGCCAAGCGACTCTATGCTCCATGCAACAGCTATCATCTTATAGACCTGAGATAAACATGCTAAAAATTGTCAACACGATGGTTGGTGAGTTCATAGAGTTTGTTTAACATGTAAAGCCTTTAAAGAATGTTCATATAGCAAAGGCATTGTAAATCCACTCAGTTCCAAGTTCCGCTCATACAAAACTTGCAACCTGTGTGTTTACAACCCACTGCTAAAATATAGTACATTTTATAGTTAAGCACACATACAGACATAATAATTCACATTATTGCACTTAGTGTTGCTCCGTCTATATTGGGAGACTTTCAAGTTGGACTGCTCCGTTTATGTTGGGAGACTTATCATCGTCGAATGAAGGGACTGCTCCGTGTATGTTGGGAGACTTATCATCGTCTTATCATGTGAACGAGGGGACTGCTCCGTATATATTGGGAGACTTATCATCGTCTTAAGTATAACACAATCAAGTATAACGCAATCAAGTATAACGCAATCAAGTATAATGCAATCAAGTATAACGCAATCAAGTATAATGCAATCAAGTATAATGCTTTGAGTATTTGTAAAATAGTATAAAGCAAATGTTTGAGCATGTATCTCCCCCAAAGAGTTTGTAAAACAATTAAACGAGTAAAAGTGGGGCTACGAACTCACCTTAAAAATGATATCACAACGTATAACGGAGTCGATGGATAAGCCTGGAAGTCTCTACGTATAACCTAGAATATGATGTCAACTCTTAGGTTCAGAATAATGCCTAAGAAAACATGAACGAGCCTATATATGCCATTATATTGATCATGACGTAGTATTTGTATGTTTGTTTATAAAAATGGTTTTCGTTTGTATATCTCGTACTACCGTTCGGGCCATCATAATTCAGAGGTCATGCAGTAAATGTTTGAGGAGCTAGGACACTTTAATTCGTAAATCCAGCAACTCGTCGATCCGTTTACCCAAATGAACCCCTCACATGAAGTTCCCTAGTGTTGTAGTGCTTAATACGTAAAACATGTATTTTAATTATTTGATTATATGCTATATTAAGAGTTTATAAATATAATAAATAAACTAACAAAGTTTATAAGTATTTAAATAAGTTTGAGTTATATATACTTACCTTAAAATAGAATGCTTGAATATTATGGAAAAATAAAATATTAACGGAGCTTCGACGTAGACTTTGCAATCTTTGAAAACCCACGACTATTAGAAGATTATAACAACACCTTCTTGAGAACCCGAAAAAGAAAAGAAGATTATAACGACGTCTTTTTGGAGACTTGAAGATCTTTGAAGATTATAACGACTTTTTCTAGAAAACTTCCAAGAACGAAGATCAAACGCTAGTTTTCTTCAAGAACACATGAATGTTCTTACAAGATTTATAAGAAATGCCTTAGGTTTAGGACTTTAGATGTTAAGAAGGTGTGGTGCAAGAAAAAATGAAGTGATTTGCTTGGTATTTATAGGCTAGAGATTTTAGTTAACTATATATTGGGTTAAAAACTAGCCATGGTTAAATTTACACATGTAAATGATCTAAAGGATGCATACTTAGGATTTTGATACCAAGGTGATGACTCCCCCCCCTAGGTCGGCCAAGATGTGATAAGAAGACTTGTGTGGATAGTTTTGGTATTATCTTAAGTTTAGAGTAAGATTTGGTTCCGTTAAATGCCAACCGAAGTCATAAAACGTAAAACCGGGTATCGTAAAAATATGAAATTTGTAGGAATGATGAAACTCATCATTATACTCCATATAAAAATATAAAATGGTTGGTAAGTCTCATTGGGTGCAAAAACGCTGCTTAAAGCTGGAAATACGGGTCAAAAACGCGTAATTCGCAGTTTATCAAAAAAGAACGAAATTTCAGGGAAACGACCGTGAATTTATTTAGAGTAGACTAAAATTAGTCTAAAAGTGATATGAGATATAAAACTTTGGTTTTGTCGTATGCGAGATAACTTAACAGTTATTCGTGAAGTTTAAAAATTACGCGATTTAAGAAAAAGATAGAACGTACAAGGTTAATTTCTTTATGGTCAAAGGAGGAGGGAAATATGTTTGACTTTTCCAAAAATATAAAAGTTTCTATTCATCTTAGGAAATATAGTGCAGGAATCGTTAAGTCTGGATGTAAGTAGAATCGTTTAAAACGTAAGTTTAGTTTCGTACTGCGCTGGGCTTATTTGGTAACATAAAAATAAATCTTAAAAATTCTCAAATTAATCATGAGTGATCTAAAAATTTATCTGATGCGGGGAAAATTGTCGGAGTTGGTTTTCGATATGTGCGGGATATCTAAATGGTGTACCGTCCAAAACGAAACTTTAAAACGATGTTTTCTTAATAACTTTTGCGAAAATGATCTAACGATTGTCGAACTCTCAGGTCATTACTAAAATAATTTATCCTACGAGAATGTGAAATAAAAATTTTACGGATGAATAGTGAAAGTGAATAGTAAAAGTAAATAGTAAATTCTTGAAAATGCGAATTGTTACACTGTTGTTGTGGAGCACCCATGTTATTCCTTCCCATAGCATTAAACCCTTGACCACCTCCCATCTGACGACCATAACCACGATTTTGAACTTCAACACGTCCATTGTTCACAACAGCCTGATTCCTTGTGTTTGATGAGGAGCGAATGCGATTGTTGGATTTGTTTGTATACCGGCCGAAGGCTTTAGCAATCATAACAAATCCTTGTTGCAATGCATCGAAAGCTTCAGAGTCCTCATTAGCTTCATTGTAAAGTGCTTGATCATTGTTGTTGTTGTATGGAACCAATTGAGTTTGTTGAGATTGTTGCTGTGATGGATCATATGGTGTAGTTTTTGCAGTTGGTTGAGGAGCGGGTAAGTTGTTGATAGTCCGGAAGTGATGGTGAAATAGTTTGTCCACGGATAACCCTTTTTTTTGTCAACTTCTTTTGATGTGGTTTCAAATAGTCGTACAACAATCCGTAAGTAGCATAATGAAGATTCTTCGCTTGACGGATGAAAATGACATATTTTTCCAACTCAGGACCAAGACTACTTAGGAACTTAGTGTTAACAGCAATTCTTGGCATGATGATGTTGTGTTTGTCCAAGTCATTTATGATATCAGAGAATCGATGATGATATGACTCTAATGTCTCTCCAGGTTCAATCATGAAGTGTTCATAAGCCAAGTAAATTTTGGATTCCATATCTTCTTGATTAAGTTCAATGCCTTCCATGAGAAGATGAATATGTTCCCACATCTTTTTTGCAGTCTTTGAGCATCCACACTTCGAAGGATTGGATTAGGTAATCCTAAAAGGATATATTGCATTGTGAGCTCATCAGCTTCGTAGTGTAGAAGTTCATCACCAGAAAGGTCAGCGACAGTTGCAATGTTTGTGAGATCATCCCTTGGTGGAATAGCATTTGGATCTCCGGGTGTAACGAGAATAGGCATCTGAAATGGACCTTCCAAGATAAGAACCTAATCACCCATTGATCATAGTTTCCGGGAGTGAGCATTGGAGGTCTATCAAGTGATCCTGCCTCATGAATGGATTGTTGGCTACTTAAAGCTTCACACATCTTTGCAAACCAAGTTGGTTCCTTCATAGTATTCCTGGATGGATGTTGATTGTAAACGTTTGTGTAAGGTTGTACTTGAAGACTAGGTGGTGGTTGAACCATTTGAGGTGGAATTGATCCTTGTTGTGGATAATGTTGTTGATTGAATTGTTGTTGATAAATTTGTTGTTGTTGATTGAATTGTTGATGTTGTGGACTTAGTTGTTGTTGTTGTTGTTATTGAGTATAAGTGTAAGGAAAGTAGTTAGAGTATGGTGGTTGAGACATGTTGAAAACTTGTGTTGTTAAATGGATCTTTGTAGTCAAATGAAACGTTGTTGATGAAGTATCCTTGGGCGTAGAAAAAACCTAGTTTAGGCAAAGCAACACTTAGGCGTAAAAACACCAAACTTACACGTAAAAGCAATAGTTACACGTAGGATTAGCTTACGCGTAAGAGTTGAGAAACACTAAGATTAGGCGTAACCATAAAGTTAGGCATAGAAAATTTATGCGTAGGATTAGCTTATGCGTAAGACAAGGCTTAGGCGTAAGAAAAATCTTAGGCGTAAAGAGTTCTACGCATAAGTTTGAGCTTATGCGTAAAAATAGGGTTTTCCCAAAAAATCTTTTACACTATCACAGTGTAAAGGATATCCAAAGTCGAAGTGTTTTCAGGCTTATCCAAGCAAGAAAACACTGAGTAAACCACGAAAACTGAAGATCGATCCAAGGAAAAGTTATGCGTAACTTTAGGGTTTAGTTACGCGTAAAACTTAACCAAAACTGATTTTTAAAATGATTCTAAATCAGATTTTTGTGATGAAACAGCTTCAATATCACGAAAATAGCACAAAAGTGTGAAACTTGATGATCCAAAACTTAGAAACACCTTACGCGTAGAAAAGCATACACGTATAAAAACAACCTTAAAATCAATTAAATACACGTAAAGTTCGAAACTTTTTACCAAAAACATATATTTTAACACCTAAAAACGTTGAAAGAACAAGAATCTTGGATTGAAAAGTGTAAAAAATGAGTTTTTAAGCGTGACAAAGTTTGAAACAATATGTTACGCGTAAGACCAAAAACCAACTTCAAAAACAAAACCTTTTCACCCAACTATTTGGCGATTGATACCACTATTAGGTTCCCATTTTAGTAACACAAGCATCAATATGTAAGAAAGAAAGATAAGATGATTGGTTGAACAAGATCACACAATATGCGTAAGATATGAAGAAGAGTTATGCGTAGATATTGAGAGAAAATGAACAACCAACCCTCAAGTGGGGGTTTACAAGGATTATTTATAGGAAGGAACTAGGGCAACATGCAAGTTCCCTTCCTTTCCTTTATGGGCTTGGGCCAAGGCTCATGGGCTTTCTACATAAGCCTTGGCATGATTACTAACATAAAAAGCATATTAAGCTAACTATTACATATTAATTACTAACACTTGAAATATAGTTTAGGAGTGATTCCAACAAAGTAATCCCGAGAAAGACAAACGTAATAACCGCAGAGAAACTCAGTGTTTAACTCGTAGCCTTTGGTGTGTTATTCCAACTATTTGGGGGAAGGATGCATTATTCCAACCATTTGGGGGGAAGTGGTCTCTGGATACTTTTGGTATGTGTTAACTCAGCTTTTAGTAGGAAGAAATATGAGAAGAATATTTGGAGCGTGATATGATATTGCTATCGACATCTTCGATATGGGTTATGATAATGTGCTTCCGGTTAGTGCTTCATGTACACAATGTAATGATGATTCCGATGAGATCGCAACCATCAGGGGAGAGATATGTGTACATCAGGGTCGCACAACATATTCACATGATCGAGCTTAATCAGTTATTCCAGAGTTGACTTCTGCAGAGAAGATTAGTGATTCAACCAGTTACTGTGATGTCGTTATCTTTACTCTGGTTGGGTACTTGTGTACATTATGGGCTGATTGGTTATATGGAAGATAACTGGAATGCACTTGGTAAAATGAAGATGTTGATATATTGTTCCCCTGAATAGACAACTGGCCAATCTCGAAGAGTAATGTGTACATCGGGGACGCACAACAGGTTCATGTGATCGGTCTTAATCAGTTATTCTGGATTTGATAACCACTGAGACGATCAATGTTTCAACTTGTTACTTCGGTGTTCCCGAGTTCTTCGGGGTGCTGAGCTTCATTCAATGAGACCGTTTTTATTCATTTCTACTTCTTGGGGAAATGGTCTTTATTCTTAGTTTGTCGGTTTGGGGGGGGGGGAAGCTACCAAAGTCTCACTTTCAGAAGGCTCAAGTTCTGACGACGATTCAAGAGCCTCGAAAGCTTTGGTGGTGAAAGTTTAAGAGATGATGACTTCTATCTTCTACAAAGTGCTGTTCGATATCCTTATCTCGGTACTCGTATCATCGTCCTTCTTAAACTATATCATCCTCTTTGTATATATTTTACGAAAAGCAAAATACAAAAATATAAAATCAACAAAAACCCATAAAAATCAAAAAAAAAAAAAAAAAAAAAAAAAAAAAAAAAAAAAAAAAAAAAAAGTTTTTCAAGACATGTCTTCTGGTATCGATAACATCTACGGTCTTAGAAATGTCATTCAACAATGGCACGGGACCATAGATGAAGTTCGAGCAGAAGGTGTAAATATTTTTTCCAAAACATGTCTCAAATCTATGGCTTACAGTTATTTCAGACTGTAACCCGTGCTAAATCTATGGCTTACAGTTATTTCAGACTCTAACCCGTGCTTAAAACTATGGCTTGCTATTATTTCAGATAGCAACCCGTTCTTCAAAGAAGGAAAGTGCTACGCTTAAACAATTTTCAAAATATTTCATGCACTTATCCTAAAACTAAATGAGGAAAGTATGTCGAAGTACTGCTGTTCCTACTCAAATATTTTTCATTCAAAATTCTTCAGAAAAATATTTGTTTTAACAAAATGGTGGTAAATGAGTTGCTTTAAAAACAATCAGATTCAGAGTTTTTATAAAATTTGCAAACTCAATCAATGACTTCAGCGCTTTTAAAATTTTCAAAAAATGAGTCATTGATTGAGGGGGAGAATGTTTTCAAATTTATATCATCTAACAGACTTTCTTAATCATCCTACGTGCTTATTTGAAAAAATATAATTGCCTATGTTGAAGGACTAGGTTTCTAGGATGTGATTGTTAGGATTAGATGATTATAGATTGATGAACACATTATTCCCATACCTTTTGTGATCTGATTGATATGTTGAATTGACTTTTATTAGTCGATTGTTGTTTGGGTAATGTCGACCACCATATATCTGTATGTGTGTTCACTAACGTATGCAGGTATATTGGTATATAAGAATGTTCCCGATCCGGATCCCACAATTGAAGATGATTGGATGCCGAAAGGAAAGGGTAACTATATCTTGGGTTGACAAATGAAGAAACGGAGCTTAATTGGACTTCTATGGAGAGTTGGCATGGAAAAATGCAACGTAAGAGGTCTCACTGCATCAGCAGATGGTTTTCTTCTTTAGCAAATGAAGAAATAGAGCTTAATTTGACCTCAGTTGGCATTAAAATGCAACGTAAGAAGTCTCACTGCATCAGCAGACGGTTTTTCTTCCAAACCTTACAACAACAACAACAAAAGCGGCTCAACCACCTAACGTATCTTTGTGCAGGGATAATAGTGATGATACCATTTTTCTAAAACTTTGAAAAATATTGTTTTGAAAATGAAAAAATATTGTTTTGAAAATAAATCGGATTCAAAGTTTTGAAATCAACCGGACTTTATTCTGTCAAAGCTTAAGTGATTTCAAATTAAATATTTTCAAACGATATTTCATCTATCAAGTCCGTTTGTACGTTAAAATTTGGTGATCTAAAGATTTAATGTTATGTCATGGTATGATTTTCTTTAAAACTCAAAGATCTGTCAAAATGAAATTTTTTCTGTTCTTATTTGATTGTGAAATTGTATTATTTTACTTAAAGATCTCTTAAAACAATCATATCTGACACTAAAAATCTTTAATGTCTTAAAATGGTCCTTATCTATCATTTTTCAAAATCAAATCTTGCCACGTCTTTCCCCAAAATTTTCTAAATGATTTAAATCTTTTGGGATCACAAATCTCAAATGGTTTGAAATTTTTGATCGGGGGAGAGATCGTGATTTAAATCTCAAATCTGTTTAGGCCTTTAAAGGCACTCCTGCCTCCATGTGCCAAACGATTTCAATATATGATGCACATGTTGAGGAGGAGCAGTTATCCAAAAACATGATGAGTATTTAAACAAGGCCACATATTCTCCCATGTTTTCCAAACCTTATTAAATCACTTGGGATCCAAAATCTCAAATGGTTTGATATTTTTGATCGAGGGAGAATTTGTGATTTAATATGAAAATTGATAAAAGATGATCGTTTTGATTCAAAGTGCAAGTTCTCTCTAATATGTGCCAAACTCTTTCGTATATCGATGCACATATTGAGGGGGAGCGAATGGTTTCTTAATGGCTTGTGTGATCGTAAATGTGCTTCAAAAGTACTCTTTCCTCTATGTGATAAAATGATTTCAAATATCCTATGCACATATTGAGGGGGAGAATTTACCAAGAAAATCAAATGGCTTTCTCTTCGGAAATTGTGATCAAGAAATTATTTCAAAGAACCCTTGCCTCCATGTGCTAAACAATTTCAAAATCATATGAGAGGCGTATGAATATAGAGTTTTGAGAGAGAAAGTGAAGATGGAAGCCTTTCTAGAGAGAGAGAGTAAACAAAAGAGAAAAGGTTAGATTAGAATGAAAGGTCCAACCCTCTACCTTGGGAGGTAGAGGGTCTTTATAGTTACATACAATACGTCCTCCTAACGGACTGTGGATCAGGCATACAGTGGGTGAAGACCCGTCCTTCCTCTACGGTGTTACACTACGCTAAACTAAACTACTAACTAACTAATAAACTGATAAATAACGTAACTAACGATATGTCTACGAGCTAACTTATGCTAGATAATATTTGGGGTGACTGACACTTCACTATGGAATTTCCAATTTCTAACAATCTCCCCCTAAGGGAGGTCACCCCATGTTTTACATTTCGAATCCTAGCATTCTATTCTTGACTTTGTTCTTGAGCTCGTAGACTTCAATTCTTCAATTCTGTAATCTTTGTGCTTTTGTAGTGACTCTTCATTGTCTGATTATTTTGTACTTTCAGTGGAGGTCTTTGAACTGATCCACATCTTGATGATCTCCGAGCTTACTTTGAGATCATCAGCCCCAGTAAATCTCTGGATCACCCTTTGTTGTGTTGCCATCATGTGATGTTGTGACTTTTGGACCGACATGCTCACACTTTCTGGATCATGACATCTTTTCATCAGAGTAGCGGAAGCTTTACTGGTTCATGATAAGTGTGGATGCTGTGAGCATGCGGCTTTGGATTGACTCCTCAATTCTGATCAGCTGCAACCGTCCAAATGTACCTGCAACCAATAGTTAGCAATAAAACACACGAAAGTGTCTTTGATCACTTTCGTGGAGGTACACGACCCACGGTTCCTTGTTGATAAGTACAAGTACTGCCTGTGATCAGGTAGGATTCCTAAGAATCTCCTTGACAGGGTTTTGCAGCTGTTCTAGCTGTTCTCAAACCAGAACGTCTCAAAGAAGACAACACGGAGTGAGTGAACCAGCGAATTGAGATTCACTGATTGATGAAAATTTGATTTGAAAACAATCGCGTATTGCTTAGAAGAAAGAGTTTTGCAATACGATGAAGGTTTTATGAGAAAGATCAATTTTCAATCATAAATAATTTTTGTATTTGAAAAGAGTACACATTCGATGTGCTAGAGAAAAGAAGAGATTCGCACATCGAACGGTTTTTCCAAAAGTATTTTTTCAATCAGAGATACTTTTTGTGTTTGAAAACATGAATACACATTCGACGTGCTAGAGAAAAGAAGGTTTGCACATCGAACGGTTTTTCCAAAAGTATTCGTCAATTCATTTCCTGGACCAAGGTTGATTCACGAATGAATCGCCCCATCGTTTCTATCCAGTTGTCACCAGCTTGATCTTTTGCAAAAGATTTCACATGTCACCCACCAAGAGCTTGTTTGATGTTGGCTCTAGAAGGATTTCCATCTTCATCGTGAATACTTTTACATATCACTCGGATGTTCTGGCAATACCACAAGGATAATGCGTAGGACTCTTAATATATACTTACTTTCCACATTGTGTGAAACAGCAAGTCTTCATTAATTTTGTGTCCTAATGAGATATTGTAGATGATCTCTTGGCTCTAGACTCAATTGTGCACATTTGGTTCCTATGCCAGAGACTAGGGAGAGGGTCTCCTTCTTCAATATCAACAATCTCTAAGGGAAAGTCGATAGATAATGTCGGTTCCCCGTGAGAATGAAACAAGCCCTTTTAAGAGTAACTTGAGTAGCTTGGGAAGTTTAGTGCAGTGCATCACTGGGTCCATGATGTCTTGTCTTCAATACCAGTGTTACCTTAGTAACCACCAGTAGCATATGAATTGAACCCGGTTTCTGCCCTAAGGTTGAATTATTGGAGGGCTATTTCTTTTTACCCTTTTCACATTTAATTCTTTTTCATTCTTCAACCCCTTCAGTGCTTACTGAGACTTCATAACTAGAACCTTGTTGGGTTTATTCCAGTACTAGCTCTGTCTCAGTCGGCACTCTTCCCATATTCTCATATTTCTCCTTTTTTTCATCATACCTAAGGACTTTTATACTATCTAGTGGATTGTCCCTGGGTAGATCCCTCCGGCTCTGGCGGGATCGTGGGAACGAATACCTAACCTAACCATTCTTATAACACCATGCATAAAGTAAATTGGTCGGTCTTTTGGTATTGTTCTTTCCTTCATGAAACCAATTGATAAATCATTTGGAAAATCAATCAAGGTACTTGTGATATAAAATCAAAACATTTTGTACCTTAATTGCTTTTGATCATTTAGAAAAGCTCCTCCTCAACATGAAGTGTCAGTCACCCCAAATAATATCTAGCATAAGTTAGCTCGTAAACATATCGTTAGTTACGTTATTTATTAGTTTATTAGTTAGTTATTAGTTTAGTTTAGCGTAGTGTAACACCGTGGAGGAAGGACGGGTCTTTACCCACTGTATGCCTGATCCACAGTCCGTTAGGAGGACGTATTATATGTAACTATAAATACCCTCTACCTCCCAAGGTAGAGGGTTGGACCTTTCATTCTAATCTAACCTTTTCTCTTTTCTTTACTCTCTCTCTAGAAAGGCTCACATCTTCACTTTCTCTCTCTAAACTCTAAATTCATACGCCTCTTATATGATTTGTGTGATGTGTTTATGAAATCCAATATGTTACAAATGGTATTTATCTCGTTTAGGTTCCCTTGGTTGATTCTTATCAAGTGATATTTTTTCTCATTTTCATTAGCTTCCTTGTAGTCTATCCCCCTTCTTCGTGACTTTGTTCGTAACCCCATCAATTTTCATCATGGAAGGTGATAACCCACCACCAAATCAACCACTTCCCATCGACCCACCACCAATTGACCCGCCAAGATGTACTCTTGGTGAATACTCTAGACCGAGCCATCAAGGCTATAGGAACACCATTGAGCTCCCCGATCAAGCTCAAACTACGGCCCTGCGATCCGACACCATTCGGTTGGTGCAAAACGGATGTGCATTCCATGGACTTCGTTCCGAAGATCCTAACTAGCATCTCAAGGACTTCCTTAAAATCGTTGACTCTATCGACCTTGATGCTACCACACAGGAGACCACGCGCTTGCGTCTCTTCCAATTCTCTCTACGGGACCAAGCTAGTAATTGTGTTGGGATATAAAAGACAAAGTACTGCTGAAAGTCAAAGTGCTGAAGAAAGTCAAAGTACTGCTTAATGAAAGTCAAAGTACTGCTGCATCAAAGTACTGATATGCTAAAGGACTGCTATGCAAATCGTTTAAGGATTATTATGTAATTCTAGAATATTCTTAGATTAGAATTAGTATTACTTGTCATACAAGGATTGTAATTGTAAACCGACTAGGTTATTCCTTATGCCTATAAAAGGACCCCTAGATTGGCATTAGAGATATGAATATTAGACACGACTTAGAACTTACATGCAAGTACGATATTAGAGTTATTTAGCGATTAGGTTTGTTAGTGAATCTGTATCACAAGTAGGTTCAAATTTTGGTTTTAATATAAACGTTGAAGTTTAAAGTTATTCTTCTTAGCTTTATTGAAGTAGTTTCCGCATACTTAATAGAGTTATATCAGTGTTTCATTGTTAGTAATTTAGGATTTATCCAAGGTTGCTAAACCCTTACAAGCTATATAGTTAGTTTGGCCAGAGTATATCGATTCAACAAGTGGTATCAGAGCTTGTGTGGAAACTCTGATTAAGAAGAAACCCTTAAAACCGATTTAACTACAAACCCTAAAAGATGTCGACTGAAGCTACACCACTCCCATCCATCACCTCACTCAGAATTTCTATCATCAAGAAGGGAGAATATGATCTTTGGAGCATGAAGATGAGGCAGTACATTGCTATTACAGACCATGCACTGTGGGATGTGATTGTCAATGGTAATGTCGTTCTTGAAGAACCTGTAGAAGTTCCTGGATAACCTAAACCACCTCAGCCTACCTTGCCAGCAGCTACAAAAAGAAATCAAGAAAAGGCTCTCAACATACTGTTGTCTGCTATCCCTGATGGTCACCTGCTAAAGTTTCATGATGCTAAGGATGCAAAACAACTATGGGCTGCTATCAAGACAAGATTTGGAGGTAATGATGCTTCCAAGAAGACGCATGGAAATCTGTTGAAGAAATAATTTGAAACATTCACTGTCGGTGAAAGAGAAGGTCTTAATGCTGCCTATGACAGATTCCAAAATCTCCTTAGTATGCTAGACTTATATGAAGCAAAGGTATCTATTGAAGATGCTAATTTGAAGTTCTTAAGAAGTTTGCCATCCGTATGGCATGTGGTTGCTACTATGATTAGAGGACAATCGGGTTTGGATACTATGGACTTTGATGATCTATACAATAATTTAAAGGTGTATGAGCATGAGATGAATGGTCAAACAAGTTCAAAAACTCACAGCCAATATTGCAAAAATCGGTCAACTCGGTCGATTAATCGCCGATTAATCGTTAATCGGCCGAGTACCTTGTCGATTTTTGAAAATCGGTCGAAAAATCGGCCTAGGAAAAAAATCGACACTAAGCAGTCAAAAATCGGCTGAATCGGCCGATTAATCGGCCGAATCGGTCAAATCGGTCATTTAAAAAAAAATAAGTTAGGCATTCTACTTAATTTGGGGATCGTATATTTCATTTATAACGCACAATGGGCATCATAATCAGAATTTGGGCCTTTTATTGAGGTTTAGAAACATAGCAGGCTTAGAATCGGTTAAGATTTTTAGTTTAGTCTCCAGAAATACCAAAAAATTGCAGGAAATGCCAATCCGATTAATCACCGATTAATCCCGACTTGACCGATTACTCGCTGCAGGGTGGTCGACCGCCCGACTACCGATTCACGATTTTTGCAACATTGCTCACAGCATTGCTTTTGTGTCTTCTGAAAAAAGAGGCAGTACTTCCACTAAAAGTACTGCTTATCCTGTTCAAATTACTATTGATGATAAACAGAATATCTGCATGACTACTACCACCTCATCACCATCAAACACCATCAACTCTGAAGATGTTGTATGTTCCTTCTTTGCTCAACAAGCCACTTTACCTGTTACTTATGAAAAAGATTTGTTGCAAATTGATGAGGATGATCTAGAAGAAATCGATATAAGATGGCAAGTTGCCATGATCACTGCAAGGATCAAGAAGTTCATGAAGAAAACAGGAAGAGGTGTTGACTTCAAACCCAAACAGGGTATAGCATTTGACAAATCCAAGATTGAATGCTTTAATTGTCAAAGAACTGGACACTTTGCAAGAGAATGCAATTTTGCTAAATATCAGGCAAATAGGATGATTGAGAAACCCAAGCTTGAAATAAGGGAAGTTCCTATTATTGAACCAAAACCAAAAGCTTTGGTTGCTCAAGAATATCTATCAGAGGTTGACTGGAGTGCTGAATTTGATGATGAACCAGTAACCTACTATATTGTTGTTGTGGAAGAGTTTGATTGGAGCACAGCTTTTGATGAGGAACCAGGATTTGCTGCTTTGGAATCAAGAGATGGTCTTGGAAGCTTTGATTGGAGCATGGAAAGTGAAGAAGAACCTGTTCTACTTGCTATGGTAGCTACTTCACCAAGTTCATCCACTATCTCTAAGGTATGTTCTAAATGTAATGATTTTTATCAAAAAGTGCTTAAAGATTATGTGACTGAAAGAGATAATTGTAGAAGGGCTAGGTCTGAGGTAGTTGGTTATCAAATAACTTTAGAGTCAATGGAAGCCAAAATAATCACTCGTGAAAATAATGAAATGGCTTGGGCATAAAAATATGAGCAACAAGATTATCAGTTAAAATTGAGTGAATGGAAGTTAGGATGTAAGGTTTCTGAACTTGAAAAGATGACTAAAGAAAGGGATGAATTGTTTGAAAAATTGGCTAGTTGGAAAGAATATGGTCTTTCACATGTTAGTTTTGTTGAAAAACAAAGAAGAGCATACATTAAAACTGGCCTAGGTCTTGGTGTAGAGTGTAACAGTCCAGAAGAGAATCCACCTAGTGATAAGGAACAAATTGATTCAGAGGAGATAACAACTAGTGATGATGAACTCATTAGCTCAGAAGAAAACACATCTAGTAATGAGGAATCAATTAGTCAAAAACCTACTGAATTTAAGAAAGACAAGGGTTATAATGCAGTTCCTCCACCCACTGGTAGTTTTCAACCACTTAGGACAGATGTTTCTTGTTTTGGAGTAGACAATTTAGAGTTTAGAAAAAAAGCTTACTGGTCAATCTAATTCAGGTCCATCTAGTTCTGAATCCCCAAAATAAACAGTTGAGAAACCTAAGGATGATAATGTTAAGAGTTCAGCAGTACCTTCATCTCAAAGTACTGCTAAACATTCAGCAGTACCTTCAAGAAAAACTTTTCAAAATACTGCTAAATCTTTTTGGGATAGTTTTGGTCATTCACCAAAAAGTCAGGATAGTTTTGGTCATTCAACAAAAAGTCAGGATAGTTTTGGTCATAGAACTACAGGAAGAAATTTTGGGAGTATGGGTCAAAAATTATGTTTTGTTTGTTATAGTCCTGATCATTTGATTAAGGACTGTGACTTTCACTCAGACTATTCAAGCAAATTCCCAAAGACTACATCTACCAACCATAAGCTAAGGGAGAATAAACCAGTTTGGAATCATTCACATAGGGTTAACCATAGTAATTTCTCAAAAGACTATAGGTACCCTGACCAAAAAAGATATTTTTCAAAACCACCAGTACCCTCAAGCACTTTTCAAGGTACTGGTAAGTCAAAAGTTTCTCAAGCAGTACCTTCTCAAAGTACTGCTAGGTTTTCACCCAATCAAGGTACTGCTAGCACTTTTTCGAATGGAAGCCCTAGGAGATCCAATTACTATCAACCTAGAAGGCATTACACCTCAAATAGAGTACCTAGATCCAAGAAATCTACACAAAAAGTGAAAACCAACTGGGTTAAGAAAGAAAGTACTGATGGGGAACAAACAGTACTTTCAGCAAGTTTTATTGAAAAACCAACACAAGTTTTGGAACAAACGAAAATAATTGATCATGTTTTCAAAAACAGTAGAGATTACATACTTAAAGAATTTAAGTATGTCACTCCACAAGAGGAACACAAGTCAGTAATGGCTTTGGTTCCTAAAAGAAACTAACTCTTTCATCTTTGTGCAGGGCAACCCAGAAGAGGAGCTTAAAGATCATTTGATTGTTGATAGTGGTTGCTCTGGAAGCATGACAGGAGACAAGGAGATTTTATCATATTTTAAATCATATTTTGGAGAAAGAGTTCCATTTGGTAATGATCCTAATGGAGGTAGAATTACTGGGAAAGGAACCATCAAGACAGGAAGCATAGACTTTGAGAATGTTCGTTATGTAAAGGAGCTCAAGTTTAATCTTTTGTCAGTATCTCAGATCTGTGACAAGAAGCACCATGTGTTATTCACTGACATAGAATGTCTTATTCTTTCCCCTGAGTTCAGACTTATTGATGAACGCTTGGTAACACTGAGAGTACCAAGAACCAATGATGTGTACAATCTAGATTTGAAGAATATTAACTCTACTGAAAGGACAACATGTTTAGTAGCAAAGGAAACACTTGAAGAAGCACATATATGGCATAGAAGATTAGGTCATGTGAATTTCAAGAATATCAACAAGTTGGTTAAAGGCAATTTAGTTAGAGGTTTACCTTCCAAAACATACAAGAATGATCATTCATGTTTGGCGTGCAAGAAGGGTAAACGACACAAAGCTTCATGCAAGAAGGTTGAGGAGAGAACTATTAGAGAACCTTTAGAGTTGTTGCACATGGATCTGTTTGGACCTGTTTTAGTTGCAAGCTTAAACAAGAAGAAATACTGCTTAGTTGTAACAGATGATTGTAGTAGATTTAGTTGAGTCTTTTTCTTGGGATTTAAAGATGAAACCTTTGATGTTATTCATGATCTTATAATAGCCCTTGAAAATCAATTGAGACTCAAAGTAAGATCTATTAGATGTGATAATGGGACTGAATTCAAAAACAAGTTTATGGATGAATTTTGTGCCAAGAAAGGGATTAAGAGGGAGTTTAGCATTGCTAGAACTCCACAACAAAATGGTGTTGCAGAGAGGAAGAAAAGAACATTGATAGAAGCAGCCAGAACAATGCTTGCAGATTCTTTATTACCTATACAATTTTGGGCTGAAGCTGTAAGTATTGCTTGTTATCTGTTAAATAGAGTATCAGTCACTAAACCTCAGATGAAGTACTGTGGATTTTTAGTTATCTGAAACAACAACCTAAGTTAGGATTGTGGTATCCTAAGGATTCACCTTTTCACTTGGAAGCATTTTCAGACAGTGATTATGTAGGTGATAGTTATGATAGAAGATCAACCACTGGAGGATGTCAATATCTTGGAAGAAGATCCGTTTCATGGCAATGTAAGAAACAAACCATTGCAGCAACATCATCCACTGAAGCAGAATATGTTGCTGATGCAAGCTGTTGTGGACAAGTATTGTGGATGCAGAATCAACTCTTGGATTATGGATTCAATTTTAAGAATACTCCTATCTACATTGACAATGAGAGTACAATTTGCATTGTGAAGAATCCTGTTTATCGTTCCAAGACCAAGCATATTCAGATTAGACATCACTTTATTTGAGATTGTTATGAGCATAGGCTCATTAATGTTATCAAGGTCCACACAGATGACAATGTAGCTGATCTACTCACAAAGGGCTTTGATGTTTCAAGATTCAATCATTTAGTGGTGAGTATTGGTATGATTAATTATTAGGCTACGTTTAAAGGGAGGACTTTATATTAGTTAGTTATTAGTCCTATGCATTGTATAAGGGGAGGATATACAATGCTTTTTGAGGTTTTTGCTATTGTGAAGAAGAGGATGGAAAGTACTGCTTCGAGTTTATCTGAAAGTACTACTTTGAAAGTACTGCTTACGTGGAAAGCACTGCAGTCTTGTCAACGTACTGTTCCAACGGTCAAAATAAGGGGTAAAATTCAAACAACGGTAACTTTATTAATTGGGCTTTGATTTTTTAAATCTTAACCATAAATAACTACCCTACCGATTTTTACTCTCATCTTTATACTTATCCATCCATCTCTCTCTTATTTTCATCAACATACACCTTCAACGCACCATTCTTTCTTATACCAACACACAATGGCTAATCGTAACACTGTTAGTAAGCACAACATGGTTGCTAACTTGGACAAGACACCGTCTAATGTCACTTTTCATGATATAATTGATTTCCTAACTGGATCTTCAATCAATTATGCTCTACTGGTCGAACCTGACATCATTGAACCCTGGATTCAACAATTTTAGGCTACTGCTAGATCTCATATGCAAGATGATGAATCTTTTATTCAGCCTAAGGTTGCTGGAAAAATAGTACGCATTACTGAAGCCATAATCAGGGAAGATTTATTGTTTGATGATGAAGAAGGTGTTGTTCGCTTTGAGAAACAAGTGCTTTGGGATACACTCCGAGATATAGGGTATGAAGGTTCACTCACTGAAACAAATTTTAGGAAGCCCTTGTTTAGTCCTCAATGGAAATATCTCGTTAATGTTTTGCTTCATTGCTTAAGTCCCAAAAGTACTTCATGGGAACAATTTGGATCAAATATTGCCTCTGCATTAGTGGAATTAGCTACCAATCAACCCTTTAACTTTTCAAGAATGATTCTGGATGGTATGCTTTCTCATATCTCAAATGGTTTACCATTTTTAATGTACCCTTGATTTGTTCAAGTATTCTTGAACAAACAGCTTAAGGATGTCCCTAAACCTTCAAGCCTGTTACCTGTTGTTGTACTTCCTCCAAAAGTATTTACTTTCATGGCAAGAAAGAGTGACAAGTTTTCTGGGAGGAATACACCTTTAACTTCTCACATGATGGAAGTAGCACAGGCTGTTAGAGATGAAGCAGAATCAAGTGAAGATAATGAGCCTTCAGATTCAAGAGAAGGAACTGCTTCTCCTACTGAAACTTCCCCAGATCATGA
This sequence comes from Chrysanthemum seticuspe, assembly GCA_019973895.1. NCBI lineage: Eukaryota > Viridiplantae > Streptophyta > Magnoliopsida > Asterales > Asteraceae > Chrysanthemum > Chrysanthemum seticuspe. Next base: position 219,212,391 of record BPTQ01000001.1, on the reverse strand, counting down.
ATTTACTCAACATACTGCTTCAAGGGAAGGTATTACATCTCAACATACTGCTTCTCTACAAGGTACTGATCCAGAACAAGATGTAAATCCACCATCATCTCCCACTGATTATACTTCAACAGATGGGTCTCAAACATCTGGAGGAGATGAGGGAGTCATGCCTACTGAGGGAGTAGTTCTGGAAAATTATGCATTAACAAGGGAGTTAATGACGTTGAAGAAGGAAAATGAAGCTCAGGCTGCACAACTGTTGAAGTTGAACAACAAGCTCAAGAGATTGAAAAGATTTGTCTGGCCTCTAGTTCAACATCACATGTTATGGGTGAAGTCACACAAAAGGAGAGGTCGCACACCTAAAAAGGTTTCTAATGGAAAGAAGCCTACAAAGCAATCTTCATTCACATTGGGGAGGAATTTGGAGCAAAGGAATTTGGAGCAAGAGAATTTGAATGAAGATGCTGAACCTTATGAAGATCCTGAACCTCATAAAGATCTAGATGAAGAACTAGATGCTGAAACTTATGATGATTCACATAAAGAAGCTGAGAAAATTGAGCAAACTGAGCCTCAAGGTACTAGTGTACAAAGTACTGATGTTCGCTGGTGATCAAGGTGCTGATGTTCAAAGTGCTGGTGATCAAGGTACTGCTCTTCAAGGAACTTTTAGGCAAGAGCTCATTACACCAAGAACCTTAAATTTTGATGAAGAAGCTGGTCCTTCAACAGTCTTACATGAAGAAGAAGCTGGTACATCTAAAGTAGAACATACTGCTAGTGATGATGAGACCATTGCTCAGATAATGCTCAACATGTCAAGACCAAGAGGTATTAGTATTCCTGGAGCTGAACAATCTCAAGTCTTGCAATCTTCTCAACCAACTCAAGAGTTAGATCCTAAAGATAAAGGAAAAGGTATTCTGGTAGAATCAAAGAAAAAGAAGAAGCTCACTTTAGCAGAATTAAGAGCTATTGAGGTAGCTAAAAATGAAGAAGCTGCTAGAAAGTTACAAGCTGAATTAAATGCTGAATATGTTCTACTAGAGAAGCAAGTTGTTATACCGACCACAAAGTATTGCTAAAGAAAGGAATGCTATGATGGCTTATCTGAAGGGTAGAGGATATATAGGCTTACAGAAGTTAAGATATCCAGAGATGAAAGACTTATATGATGTTGTTAGAGAAGCTTATCAAAAGCAACTGGAAGGTATTATTCCTTTCGATGATGAAAAGCAAAATGAGGATGCAAAAAAAAAGTTTAAAGAGAAAGAGAACAACTGATGATGAACAGCTATCAAAGAAGATACAATTGAGAACAGATACAGTTGATGAGCTGAGGAATTATCTAAGAGTTGTTGATTTTGAGCATCCTAAATCTAAAGAAGTTGCAGTAATGAGGTCTAAGATGTCTACATTTGAAGTTGTAGAATCAAAAGAAGGAGACTATCTTATGTTTCATAGAGAAGATGAAAGCTTTAGAGCATTTAATTTGTTGTGGGACATATTGCATATGATAGATAGAGAAGATCTGTTTCATCTGTATCAACTAGTGCAAGATTATTTTGAGCATATTCCACCAACTGGAGTCGGTTTAGTCTTTTTGGGAGATCTTATAACCATCTGGGAGACAGAAGAAACAAGCACTAATGCAATCTGGAACAATCAAGAAGTTTGGGAGATCACAAGCTGGAGATTCTTTGAAGAATCAGGAGTGCATGTTTTGGAGTTAGAAGATGGGACCATGATTTATATGCTAGCAGAAAGAAGATATCCACTTACAAGAGATCTTATGATCAGGATGCTAGATCATGGTATGGAGGTTGAGCAGGAGAATGAAACAGCTCTTATGGTGATTTAGTTGTTTATCAAATGGACAACTTTGGCTGATGATGATGCATAAATACTGGTATGGTTCTTTATTAATATAAATCTTTTGAAAAATCAGTACTTTATTCAAAAGTACTGCTGGACAAACAGTACTTTCTCAAAGTACTGCTTGCAGCTCAAAACGAGTAAGTCTTTTAATAAAAATAAATAAGCAATTTTTGTAAAGTGCAAAATACTTTTTGAAGTACAAGATTACAGCAACAAGTTGTTTTAAGAGTAACACCTGATGGTAATCAACTCACCATGTTTAATAAACAAGAAAGAGTTTGACTCATCATGAGGGTACGGCTCTGATGTGATTATCAAATCCGTTTTTAGTTGACAATTTACTAAAAATTGTACGGTTTTCAACTCACCATATCTGTAATAGTGAAGAGTTGGCTAGCCCATAAGAAAATGGCTTGTGGTAAAGGCTGTGGAAAAACCATTTGTATGGTAATTAGTTCACCATGGTTGTAAGAACTAACTAGTCCAAAAGCAAACGGCTCTTGGTAAAGACTTAACAAATCCATTGATAGCTGATGATTTGCTAAAAATCATATGGTTATCAATGTACCATGGTTTTACACACCTAAACATTGGCTACTCCAGAGTTAATGTCTTTGGTAAAGAGACATCAAAATCCATTAAATTTTCAATGATTCACCTCTCACAGGAGTTTACACATCTGGAAGTGATGAGAATAGTCTGAAATTTTATGATCTGATGTACATTTTGCCATATTGTCACAATTCTCAATTTTTGGTCATTTCTCAAACTCTACATTCATCATACTAGTCATGTATGGGTTTTGCATTTCACATTAAACGCATAAATTTTATATTAAATAAACGTTATCGCGTGAGTTATTATTTTGAATATTTAATCCGTTATTTCTAAAAATGATCCCGACATATTTTTATACTTACATTAGTTTATAAAAACTATATTTTGAGTTTTCCTAGTGTTTTAAATCTATTTGGTATATAAATCGTTAAATTTATATTATTACGACGTTTTTCTTAAAAACTACTCGGTAATTATTTTATCACTCAAATATTACAAGAAATGTATTTTTACAATTTTATAACTACAATATACTTTACTTTGATCCCCTGAAACTTATTTTAATCCATATGACTCTAATATCACAACTATGTACAAGTTATTACAATTTCTACTTAACTACACATTTCACTTACACATTTTATACATAATACATTTTATAAAAAAAAAAATATATTTGGGAAACCATATCCCCTAAAAACCGGTTCTAGGGGGGGAAGAGGTTGCATTTAATATAGTTGGTAATTTCTTTTCCTTGATAGTATAAGTCTACACTCCAACCTTTCATTCACTTCACTCTATTATTTCACAAGTCAAGAAAAGTTGTCTTTCTCTCTTTTGGTTCTTCCATAACCGGTTCTACCCAAGGAGTTCAAGGGATCATTCAAAAATTTTACAAGTTCAAGTTTTACAATCTAGATCACACTCTTGTTAAGGTTTTGAAATAAAAACCTAGGGTGTTTAGGCTAACCTTTGTTCTTTGCACCTCATCATATTAACTTGTAAGCATATTACTATCATTTTACATATTTCACTTTCATTTCATATTTATCTCTTCATTTTTGGAGCAAACATGCAAGACTTGTGTTAGTTATACCATTTTTACATGATTTTTAGAGTTTATTATATATAAAGTCATCCTATAATTATTCCCTTGGTATATTTTGGTCTTGATGATGTTTAGGAACCCATGACACCCTAAGAAGGTGTATGGTAGGATTAGATTAGCTTTGGAGTTGATTTGAAGGGATTGGAATAGGTTTAGTACGAGAAAAACTATTTTCGATAAGTATTAAAGGTGGTCTGTCCTTATTTTGATTTTCTGGAAAATCCGACAGTAGGCACGAAATTTTGGCCTTGATATTTAGAAAATATACTTTAAAACGAATCCGTGGCCGCTTGAACGGATTAAAACGGAGTTATAACGAAGAAGTTATGAATTTTACAAGTTTAACGACGAAATATATATTTTTCTGAAATTTCAGCAAGGTATTTTTACTTTATTCGAGTCAAAAACGAGTCTTAAGCTTCATAAATTATTTCGACTTATCAAAAATATAGTAGTACACTTTGATACGAAGCTAAGGACGTATTATACGTAGAAAACGGATTTGAAACGACTAAGATATACACTTTTTCATAAAATTGCCGTAACTATTATTTTTAGAAAAACTATATTATTTTTACGAGACAAGTGTTACGGTAACTAAAACGACCATGTTGACGGCTGTTTTTATCAATGATGTGGAACTTTTTGTAACGAAATGTCTTCTAGTAAAATCAAGATCACCAAGCATATTTTCTAAAACGATCAACCGTTTGTATAGCGGAGTTGTAATAAATTAATTACGGTTGTTTAAACTTTGCCGAAACTCACTTTTTACACAACAATTAGACAAAATCACCATCTTTAACCCTTATTATCTTTATGTTCGAGACCTTTATGTCGAAAACTCCTGAACTGAAACTTTTAGATTTTGATACAAACTTTCCAAAACCGTCGAGTTCGTTTCCTAACGATCGACGTACACCATTTTACGACTAGTTTTTCGGAGCCATTTTTGTCACTTTTATGAAATTTCCGACAACATTATTTTACGACGAAAAGTGAAAATCTCACCATAAATCATTACGAAACTATTGTAGGATGACATTTTGACGTAAATACTTGTAAAGTGATTTAAGAATGGTCAAGACGTCAAAAGAGTATTTTTTCGACGATAAGTATTATTTTCAAAACTCACAAATGGTATAAATAACATACGAAATGCATGCACAACATTGTATCACACATTCATGACAACATATCATAACTCAGTCATAACATTCATTTTAGGTCGCGGATAGTTTCCGAGCCTCATTTTAGTGCACTTCATTTTGTTAGCATATCAATCATACCAGGTGAGTTTTCATAGCCCCACTTTCTATTATTTAATTGTTTACAAACTTTTGGGGGAGATACATGCTCAACTACTTGTTTTTATAAATACAAATACTCAAAATATTTACACTTTTATGCTACGCTATACTTTTATACATGATTGCATAATACTTGATAACATTTATACTTAATAACATTTACACTTGATTGCATCATACTTGATTGTGTTACGCTAAACTTGAAAGTCTCCTTGGATAACACACGCATTTGGGTTTCGGAGATGAAGTAGAACCAATGCTATTACTTTCCTTGTGAGTTCATACCCCGCTTTTACTCATTTAAATTCCTATAAACTATTTGGGGCGAGATATATGCTTATTTATCCAAACATTTAAACTCTTTTGCCAAACAACATTACTTATACTCTAGACTTGGTGTGTGTATTGACTAGACTTAAACAAACATCCCAGCATTTATATGTTGGAAGGCCATTAATTTGGATACAGCCCAACGTGCGTCGTTGGAGGAACATCCCAGCATTTATATGTTGGAAGGCCATTAATTTGGATACAGCCCAACGTGCGTCGTTGGAGGAACATCCCATCATTTATATGTTGGAAGGCCATTTATATGGATACAGCCCAACGTGAGCGTTGGAGGAACATCCCAACATGAGTTGTTGGAAGACCCTTGTGGTGACAATTATACTTTTAACTATCTTAATGTGCATATACATGATTGTCATACTATTTTTAGCAGTGGGTTGTAAACACACAGGTTGCAAGTTTTGTATGGGCGGGACTTGGAACTGAGTGGATTTACGATGCCTTTGCTTTGTGAACTATTCTATATGACCAAAAACTTAGACTTTGTTGCATGAACGTTCTTTAAAGGCTTTACATTTCAACACAAACTCTATGAACTCACTCAACCTTTGTGTTGACACTTTTTAGCATGTTTTATCTCAGGTACCTAAGGCATTCACTTCATGGCATGCATATGGACATATCATAGAGTCGTGGTGACGACGCGTCTCACTTGGGATTTATAAACTTTAAAACATCGTTTGGCTTGTAACAAACTTATTTCCGCACAAGTTGATTTTTATTTGGGACCAATACTTTGTAAACTCTGATTGTTTTAATAAATTAAACGATGTGTTTTCCAAACGACACTTTAGGTCGTTCGATATAACTGTAACTTTGATGCTATGACAGTCCTCCCCAAGGTATTCAATTCCGCTGCAAAACAGGTAATTTGGGGGTGTGACAGATTGGTATCAGAGAATCGGTTATAGAGAACTAGGTTGCATCATTGACCCTAGACTATAACCACATCATCATAGCATCTCATCATATCATTACAAGTGCATATTCTTTATACATGCGAACTTATGACTCAACACCAAACATCATATGAGTCGATTAGTCCAAGCATTGCATAGTTACTCCTAAATTATACATAGCCTGATCACCTATGTCTAATTCAGGAAGAATCATGCAATGAAGGGAGTAGTAGTCTCATATGAGTAAGCAATTCCGTAATCGAGCCAAATTTTCAAAAGATTTTCTTCAAACCACTTGTTTCCAGTTTGATCCGCGTGACAGTTCTTGTTTGATGAGTTGCAAAGATCAAGCTAGAAACAAGTTGTTACCTAAACCGATTTAGCCTAATCGTATGACAGTTCTTGTTTGATGAGTTGTGGGATTAAGTAAAAATCGGTTACCAAAAAGTTTTTTTTAAAATTTTGCTTGAGAATGGGAAAGCCTGCCTCATCGAGCCTAATCATAAGGGAGCATGTCTTTAGAATGGGATATAGTCATGACATATGCATGAGCATTGACATAATCATTTAAACCATACATGAGCATAAACTTTTAGAACCCTTGTCGCGTTTTGGGCCATAGTATCATTAATCGAATCGCGAGGACGCGATTCCTCTAACATGGGAAGAATGTCACAATTCTCAATTTTTGGTCATTTCTCAAACTCTACATTCATCATACTAGTCATGTATGGGTTTTGCATTTCACATTAAACGCATAAATTTTATATTAAATAAACGTTATCGCGTGAGTTATTATTTTGAATATTTAATCCGTTATTTCTAAAAATGATCCCGACATATTTTTATACTTACATTAGTTTATAAAAACTATATTTTGAGTTTTCCTAGTGTTTTAAATCTATTTGGTATATAAATCGTTAAATTTATATTATTACGACGTTTTTCTTAAAAACTACTCGGTAATTATTTTATCACTCAAATATTACAAGAAATGTATTTTTACAATTTTATAACTACAATATACTTTACTTTGATCCCCTGAAACTTATTTTAATCCATATGACTCTAATATCACAACTATGTACAAGTTATTACAATTTCTACTTAACTACACATTTCACTTACACATTTTATACATAATACATTTTATAAAAAAAAATATATATATTTGGGAAACCATATCCCCTAAAAACCGGTTCTAGGGGGGGAAGAGGTTGCATTTAATATAGTTGGTAATTTCTTTTCCTTGATAGTATAAGTCTACACTCCAACCTTTCATTCACTTCACTCTATTATTTCACAAGTCAAGAAAAGTTGTCTTTCTCTCTTTTGGTTCTTCCATAACCGGTTCTACCCAAGGAGTTCAAGGGATCATTCAAAAATTTTACAAGTTCAAGTTTTACAATCTAGATCACACTCTTGTTAAGGTTTTGAAATAAAAACCTAGGGTGTTTAGGCTAACCTTTGTTCTTTGCACCTCATCATATTAACTTGTAAGCATATTACTATCATTTTACATATTTCACTTTCATTTCATATTTATCTCTTCATTTTTGGAGCAAACATGCAAGACTTGTGTTAGTTATACCATTTTTACATGATTTTTAGAGTTTATTATATATAAAGTCATCCTATAATTATTCCCTTGGTATATTTTGGTCTTGATGATGTTTAGGAACCCATGACACCCTAAGAAGGTGTATGGTAGGATTAGATTAGCTTTGGAGTTGATTTGAAGGGATTGGAATAGGTTTAGTACGAGAAAAACTATTTTCGATAAGTATTAAAGGTGGTCTGTCCTTATTTTGATTTTCTGGAAAATCCGACAGTAGGCACGAAATTTTGGCCTTGATATTTAGAAAATATACTTTAAAACGAATCCGTGGCCGCTTGAACGGATTAAAACGGAGTTATAAAGAAGAAGTTATGAATTTTACAAGTTTAACGACGAAATATATATTTTTCTGAAATTTCAGCAAGGTATTTTTACTTTATTCGAGTCAAAAACGAGTCTTAAGCTTCATAAATTATTTCGACTTATCAAAAATATAGTAGTACACTTTGATACGAAGCTAAGGACGTATTATACGTAGAAAACGGATTTGAAACGACTAAGATATACACTTTTTCATAAAATTGCCGTAACTATTATTTTTAGAAAAACTATATTATTTTTACGAGACAAGTGTTACGGTAACTAAAACGACCATGTTGACGGCTGTTTTTATCAATGATGTGGAACTTTTTGTAACGAAATGTCTTCTAGTAAAATCAAGATCACCAAGCATATTTTCTAAAACGATCAACCGTTTGTATAGCGGAGTTGTAATAAATTAATTACGGTTGTTTAAACTTTGCCGAAACTCACTTTTTACACAACAATTAGACAAAATCACCATCTTTAACCCTTATTATCTTTATGTTCGAGACCTTTATGTCGAAAACTCCTGAACTGAAACTTTTAGATTTTGATACAAACTTTCCAAAACCATCGAGTTCGTTTCCTAACGATCGACGTACACCATTTTACGACTAGTTTTTCGGAGCCATTTTTGTCACTTTTATGAAATTTCCGACAACATTATTTTACGACGAAAAGTGAAAATCTCACCATAAATCATTACGAAACTATTGTAGGATGACATTTTGACGTAAATACTTGTAAAGTGATTTAAGAATGGTCAAGACGTCAAAAGAGTATTTTTTCGACGATAAGTATTATTTTCAAAACTCACAAATGGTATAAATAACATACGAAATGCATGCACAACATTGTATCACACATTCATGACAACATATCATAACTCAGTCATAACATTCATTTTAGGTCGCGGATAGTTTCCGAGCCTCATTTTAGTGCACTTCATTTTGTTAGCATATCAATCATACCAGGTGAGTTTTCATAGCCCCACTTTCTATTATTTAATTGTTTACAAACTTTTGGGGGAGATACATGCTCAACTACTTGTTTTTATAAATACAAATACTCAAAATATTTACACTTTTATGCTACGCTATACTTTTATACATGATTGCATAATACTTGATAACATTTATACTTAATAACATTTACACTTGATTGCATCATACTTGATTGTGTTACGCTAAACTTGAAAGTCTCCTTGGATAACACACGCATTTGGGTTTCGGAGATGAAGTAGAACCAATGCTATTACTTTCCTTGTGAGTTCATACCCCGCTTTTACTCATTTAAATTCCTATAAACTATTTGGGGCGAGATATATGCTTATTTATCCAAACATTTAAACTCTTTTGCCAAACAACATTACTTATACTCTAGACTTGGTGTGTGTATTGACTAGACTTAAACAAACATCCCAGCATTTATATGTTGGAAGGCCATTAATTTGGATACAGCCCAACGTGCGTCGTTGGAGGAACATCCCAGCATTTATATGTTGGAAGGCCATTAATTTGGATACAGCCCAACGTGCGTCGTTGGAGGAACATCCCATCATTTATATGTTGGAAGGCCATTTATATGGATACAGCCCAACGTGAGCGTTGGAGGAACATCCCAACATGAGTTGTTGGAAGACCCTTGTGGTGACAATTATACTTTTAACTATCTTAATGTGCATATACATGATTGTCATACTATTTTTAGCAGTGGGTTGTAAACACACAGGTTGCAAGTTTTGTATGGGCGGGACTTGGAACTGAGTGGATTTACGATGCCTTTGCTTTGTGAACTATTCTATATGACCAAAAACTTAGACTTTGTTGCATGAACGTTCTTTAAAGGCTTTACATTTCAACACAAACTCTATGAACTCACTCAACCTTTGTGTTGACACTTTTTAGCATGTTTTATCTCAGGTACCTAAGGCATTCACTTCATGGCATGCATATGGACATATCATAGAGTCGTGGTGACGACGCGTCTCACTTGGGATTTATAAACTTTAAAACATCGTTTGGCTTGTAACAAACTTATTTCCGCACAAGTTGATTTTTATTTGGGACCAATACTTTGTAAACTCTGATTGTTTTAATAAATTAAACGATGTGTTTTCCAAACGACACTTTAGGTCGTTCGATATAACTGTAACTTTGATGCTATGACAGTCCTCCCCAAGGTATTCAATTCCGCTGCAAAACAGGTAATTTGGGGGTGTGACACATATGTTGCTGAGTAGCTGAAAAGATGAAGGTTGCTGATAATGGTTGCTGAAAAGGATTGCTTATAAAGATTACTTTGATGATGATAATACAAACACAGTGAGTACAAGATAAATCTGAAGATAAAAACACAATATTTCCTTGAAGAAAAAGATGTTAAAGTTAAAGATACAAAGGAACTTGAAATCAAGCAAGTAGAATTCAAGTTAGGGGAGGATTGTTGGGATATAAAAGACAAAGTACTGCTGAAAGTCAAGGTGCTAAAGAAAGTCAAAGTACTGCTTAATGAAAGTCAAAGTACTGCTGCGTCAAAGTACTGATATGCTAAAGGACTGCTATGCAAATCGTTTAAGGATTATTATGTAATTCTAGAATATTCTTGTATTAGAATTAATATTACTTGTCGTACAAGGATTGTAATTGTAAACCGACTAGGGTATTCCTTATGCCTATAAAAGGACCCCTAGATTGGCATTAGAGATACGAATATTAGACGCGACTTAGAAATTACATGAAAGTACGATATTAGAGTTATTTAGCGATTAGGTTTGTTAGTGAATCTGTATCACAAGCAGGTTCAAAGTTTGGTTTTAATATAATCATTGAAGTTTAAAGTTATTCTTCTTAGCTTTATTGAAGTAGTTTCCGCATACTTAATAGAGTTATATCAGTGTTTCATTGTTAGTAATTTAGGATTTATCCAAGGTTGCTAAACCCTTACAAGCTATATAGTTAGTTTGTTCAGAGTATATCGATCCAACAAATTGGCTTGAGCGACTTCCCGCTGGATTCATCTCAAGTTGGGACAATCTCACCACTCGTTTCCTCGCCCAATTTTTCCCACCGGGGAGAACTACCATACTTAGGAATGACATCTTGATGTTCCAACAATGTCAAGGAAAAACTCTCTACGAGGCATGGACTCGATTCAAGGACTTACTCCATAAAGTCCCTCATCATGGCATCGATCTTTGGCTTCAAGTCCAAATGTTTTATGATCATGTCAACTTCTCAACTAGGCAAACCATCGACCAAGCGGCAGGTGGCAAACTTAGCGAACTTACAGCGGAAGAATCATGGGGTATAATAGAGGACCTTGCCCTTTATGACAACGAATGTTGGAATGACCCCCGTGAGTTGCCCAAAACCGTCAAGGCAATCTCCTTGCCTCCTATTGACTCACAACCTTCTAATCGTAGGATGCTCGAACTTGAAGATCAAGTCAAATTCCTAATGAGCTCCTACGAGACTCCTAAGCCCTCACGACAAGTAAACAAAATCACTCTACCTTGTGAATTATCTAGTGGTCCCCATGACACTCGTGATTATACAAGACTCCTCGAACAAGCTTTTGTGGACTACGCCTCCACGCGTATCGACGGAGCGGGAGAGAAGTGGTACACTTTCAAGCCCGAGCCAAATAAGTTAGAAACTCCTATAACAACCCTCCAAACACCGGAACTTCCACTAGTCTTGAGGGAATGGTGTCCAAATTCATGTCATCTCAAGAAGCTTGATTGACTAAGCTTGAAGCCAATTTCAAGCAACGACAAAGCGAGATGACAACCAAGCTCGACACCCTCTTAAAAGCCTTCAATGACCGGGATATTGGAACACTCCAAAGTGACACAATAAAGAACCCAAAAGTGAATTCGATTTCATCGACTTCATGTTCTTGCTCACCAAGGGAGAATGCATATCCATGCCCCTCACACCCAAAAGCCCATTCGGAAAGATTAGCCAAATTTGAGGAAGAGGTTTAGAGGAAAGGGGAAGAAATACAGGCAAAAATGGTGGAGATGATGGACTTAGTGAAGGAGTACACCAATATGAAGGTTCCCGAGAAGGTGCTAGTAAGAGAAGATGATCGCGCTGCCCCCACTTTATTTGTTAACAACATTTGCGTTGTTCCTGAAAAAGATGGGATAGTTGAGGAAAAGGACGTTGAGACTTGCGAGAACAGTTCGAATAGTAAGGATGAAGATAAGGCTCAGAACTCTGATAAACCCAAAACCATAGGGCATTACCTTAAGCATGAGATCAATAAAAAACAATTGTTAACCAAGTGAACAACTGTAGGTATAATGATACTCTTAGGAAAACCTTCTTAGGTGAAATAAAGGAGGAAAAATATAACACCATGCCTATGGGACCTTTGTACGAGGCAATTCTTAAGAAACCAATAACTAGGAAGCAAGAGATTTGTGGGAACTTCATAATACCATGTAACATTGGTGACTTAGAGAATATTAAAACCTTAGCCGATCAGGGATTCGATGTAAACATAATTCCGCTATATGTCTATAGTAAATTGACTAAAGAGGAACCAACCAAGGCCAATCTTAGACTTTCATTAGCAAATCATTCATATGTTTATCCCTTAGGAATAGCGGAGGATGTTATAATTGAGGTTGCAAGTGTTATCTATCCGGTGGATTTTGCAATTGTAGACATTGAGGAAGATGAACACATGCCTATATCCTTGGAACACCTTTCCTGGCCACCGCCAAGGCAACAGTCAAATGTGGTGATGGTGTTATGATACTCAAAATTGGCAAAGAAAAGTTAGGATACCTATTGCTCCGAGATATCCTTTGAAGATTAAGGAGAAGATAAAAAATAAGAAATCGCGAGTCTCCAATAATACAATTAAGAGGAAAACTGTTGAATGGGAAAAAAAGAATAGGGATTTCATGAGTGAGGGGTTAGATTCAAAACTATGGAAACGTAATAAAAACATAGGGTACAACTACACCACGGAAACACCCCCTCAAAAGAACCCTAAAGAATTTTTGGAAGGAGACAAGGTGCTTTTGTATAGATCAAAATTAAAAGCATTAAGAGGAAGGAATAGGCCAAAATGGTTTGGTCCCTATACGGTGAAAGAGAGAAACATAAAAACTGAAACCGGTATCATATTAGGCGACGATGGGAAGGAGTTTACGGTAAGCATACAACGTATACAACCTTATGATGAACGCTTAGTGAATGAAAATGATGACGGTAAGGAAGTCACGTAGGAGCACGACTTCGAGTCTAGCTACAAGACTCATAAAATAAAGAAAAGCGCTGCGTGGGAGGCAACCCATGCTTATATGTTTGCTTGTTTTGTATTTCATTTTTTGTGTGTTTTATATATTTTTCATTGTTGTTTATACTCATGTTAGACTTTGTGAAAATACTTTATTTTGTTTTTAACTTCGTCTTAATTGCATATAAAGGTATTTTACAAAAAGATAAGTGTAGGAAAGATCACATATGTTTTTAAGAACATGAACATGGGAATTACAATTAGTGAAATTGATATGTATGTGTGTTTGTTAGAGTCAAATGCTTGTATCGAGTCATAATGGATGTTTTGCAGGAATTTTTCCTGGTTTTAAAGATGTAATTTTTCCAGAAAAACGCGGCAGACCAGTTTCTGTCAGGACGACCTGACCACGTCAGGATTAAAGCCTGATGACGTCAGGTTAAGTAGAAACAGTTTATCATTTTTTTTGTTTTCTATGCTACTTATAAATTTTTGGAAATTCTCAGGCCTTAATTTTCCAGAAAAACTACAAACATCCATTCCACAAGCATTATATCTTATTTGCTTTGTTTTAATTTCTAAGTCTGGAATTACATCTTGTTGTGATTTTTCTTTGTTCGGTTTGATGCTTTGGGTTGTTGTTTTCTTATGAATGTGCAGGTTATTTTGAACAAGAAGAATAAACACACATTGGATGAAGCTTATTATTTATGCATTCTTCTTGGAAAAAGATTTAGCCGCAACTTCATACATATCCTACCGAGCTAATCAGGGGAATATTAGTTTCTTTTCCTTACTTACCTTCCTTTATCATAATTTTGATACTTTCGGGGAACATTGGGGACAATGTTCAGTTTAAGTGTAGGGAGGGAGAATAAAACGGGAACTTAGAAACTATTCACTCACTTGATCATTTGTCTTGTCCATGATAATTTATGTAATAAACTATGAGAAATATTTGTCAGGGCAATTTTAGCGCCAAATTTAAATTTTTTTATGACATGACGAGCTAAGATTTAGTCTTAATAAAGCGTCTCATGGATAGGAATTATATGACTAGCACAAAAACCGTTTACCACTCAAATTCCACCGCAAAAATGTGAGGTTTGCCCCTAGATCTTTAGGAATAAAAGCATTCATCTTTAATGCTTAGAGAGTGTACCAGTAGTATAATAGATTCTAAAACTTGTTTTGTGATGCATTCTGAGATCGCTAGTGAGACTACACATGTGTAGTTAGGAATAACTAAGTGATAAGAGGCATTAGGATAACCCTTGTTTGAAACCTGTATTATAATTACTTCTTCCACATCGGTCGAGTAATTACCCCACACCCTTGCTATGTACTCATATTTAGTACACGATACCTCTATTTAACCCCTCAGAGCCTATCCTTTTCGCGGTTCTCGTGATGTTTTGGTTTTCCGGAATATCAATGAAGAGCATTGTTTACAATCCACCCCCAAATGTAGACCCAAATCGCCTTAGCCTACCTTGTATGCACTCACCTTTAATGCATTATTGTTATCATTATTAAATCCTTAGTTCAAATATCTAGTTACTTGCATGGTTGCTAAGTCGAGTCATATCTTTTGTACACAGTTTTGGGATGATTGGGATTCATGGGTAAAAGTAATATTTTTTGGAGTAACGGGAAAGAATGATAAATTCAAATTCCCTTTGTCTACGTAATTAAATACTCTAAGTGTTTTGATCTTTTCAAATTGGGTCAATTAGTGTTAGAGAAATAAAAACTCAAGTGTAGGGATGCTCCTATAAATCCTTTATATTTTGATGTTATCGTAGAGGATGGTAGAGTAAAAATGTATGGGAAAAAAAGAAAAAGAAAAAAACATACGGGCTACCATCCTACATCTATCTTTATGTTTATGTCTTCAAATTTATGTTTGTTTGTTTCATGTTATCTAGAGTTTGTGAGTCGAGTCTTGCCTTAGCAACGCCACGCTTTTCATGCTTGTAACATAAGATTTTTGACTTGCCACCACTAAAAATCCCCTATCTAACAAAACCCTTTGTTTCCCTACCATAAGCCTAACGTTACAACTCTTGTAAAGACCTCTTAGATAGTTGTTCCTAGGGGCTTACGCCAAAGCGGTGGAGGTTTGATCTAGTCTCAAGCTTATGGTAATCTATGTACTATGCCAGGTAATGAGTGTTTATATTCCATTTCCATTTATTATATTTCGTATAAACCTGAGAGATGAGAGAATCCAAACACCCTGATAGGTCACTAGATTTACAACACAAGCTTACAAGAAAGAGATTAAGGCGATTGAACAAGAAATCAAACACAAACACACGAGATAAAGACACGGTTATGCGTAGAGTGTAGTGAAAGAATATAACTTGACAACCAACCCTCAAGTGAGGGTTATTACATAGTATTTATAGGCAAGGAGCTAGGGCAACACTCCCACTCCTTCCCTTTTCCTTATTGGACATGGGCCTAAGCTTATGGGCCTTCTACATAAGCTAGACCTTAAACAAACATAAAGGCCATAATAAACTACCTATTACATATGAGTAACTAACACTTGATTTAAGGTTTAGGAGTGATTCCAACAATCTCCCCCTCAAGTGTTGGTAATTAAAAACGGTGAAGGCGTTGATGTAATAGTAGCTT
Organism: Chrysanthemum seticuspe; assembly: GCA_019973895.1. Classification (NCBI taxonomy): domain Eukaryota; kingdom Viridiplantae; phylum Streptophyta; class Magnoliopsida; order Asterales; family Asteraceae; genus Chrysanthemum; species Chrysanthemum seticuspe. Next base: position 219,196,476 of record BPTQ01000001.1, on the reverse strand, counting down.
TGACGTCTTCTGACATTCTTCTTTCTTGTGAGAAGGAATGCCTTGATTCGAACAATCTCACCAGTGTAGAGAGATAGTTTTCTTTGAACAGTTATGCTTTGACGTCAACATTAACTTTGTTCTTTGATCATTGTTCTTTGTGATGAAAGTGATAGTATGTTGTTGTCTACATCAAGTCTGCCTCAGGTCTGCTTCGCTGCTACAGTGTCTCCACGTCATTCTTCAACATGCTCACACGCTCTTTGACGTTGGAATTCAATACTGATGAAGTTCTTCAAGTCTTTAACTTTGTAGATTCTTTGATTTGACGAAGAATCATTCTGACTGTTGTGTTGCTTTTGGATAGAACTTCCATTAGTGAGGATGTTGGCGTGAGCATGAGAAGAATCTGCACGATCATCCCGCTCCGGAGCTTCCATAAGAAGAAAACATTTAAAACAGTTAGTAATAAGCGGATTCCGGCACTTACAAGTTTGAACTTCGAGAGTGTTAACAGCATAGTGTGAAAACACAACTCTAATTCTTACAAAGGCCGTTCCTGAACTGGAGTCCCACAAGTGAGATAACGCGATGTACCGAAGTACATCTACAGTTCAGATGAGTCGCTGAGGTACACCGAAGCATCACCTCACGACTGTAGACCGTTTGAGACACACTAAGCGTAATCCACGGGGAGTTACCGAAGTGACCTGCTGTCAGGGCTGTTTGATGTTGACCCTGGCAGGAGTTTCCATTCAATCACTGAGGATCACAGTTGTGGACCTCTCATAAATGTTTTCGACAGATTGCTAAGATCTGTGAAGGACTCGATAACGTACCACTGATGTTCTTATTGTTGAACATCAAGTGATGAAATGTCAAGTGTACCTAAGAGATCTTTTGATGAATCTCATGGCTCTAGACTCAATAGTGCGTTTTGGTTTTCCTGAGCGGAGACTAGGGAGAGGGTCTCCTTCTTCAATACCAGCGATCTCTAAGAGAAAGCCAATAGTTTGCGTAGGGTTCCCTGTGAGAATGAAACAAGCTTCTGTTGAGAGAACCTTGAGTGGCTAAGAAGGTTTAGTGCATGCGTCACTGGGTCCGTGACGACTTTTAATCTTCAATACCAGCGTCACTAAGTGACAACCAGTAGCATATGAATTGAACCCGGTGTCTGCCCTAAGTTGAATAACTTGGAGGGCTATTTCTTTTCACCCTTTTCTTTGCATTTCTTTTTAATTCTTCAACTCCTTCTTTCTCCGATTCTCATTTTCTCCTTTTTATAATCGTACCTAAGGACTTCTAAGTACTAACTAATTGTGATGTCCTTGGGTAGATCCCTCCGGCTCTGGCGGATCATAGGACGGTTATTCCTAACCTTAGTCACCTTATCACTCCATGACTAACCTATGTTGCCATAAAACCAATATTCAAGAAAATCTCTCAAAGGGTTTGTAAATGAAAAAACATGTTTGAACCACTGTGAGAGTTTTATCTTTTAGCAGAAATACTCCCCCTCCACATGTGCTTTAGAGTTTTGACGGAAATCTGCACTGTGTGGGAAGAGCGCGCACTTTTGAATTGATCAACTCAAGATAGACACTCCCCCGCCAGACACGGTTACGTTTCATAGTTAAAGAGATACATTGTCAGTTTTTAGGTGACAACTGGCTCTAATAACTACCTTGAAGGTGTAGACAAGCCTCGAAAGGTTGTCATACCCATCAGAGTTCATGTCTACCAAGAGTTTCTCGAATGGTACTTTCTACTCGGACAAGTCCTTTGCGAGACACGTTTACATTACTAGAGAACTAGCTTGAAATTATTACCCGTCTCGGACAAGTCTTTTCGAGTTACTAACAGTTTAGTACCGTCAATTCGTAGGTTAAGTCTATTACACAAAGATTCATTTGCATTTAAACAATATATTTCTTATCACATAATTTTCTCCCCCTAAAAAATAGCATATAAAATGTTATTTTTGAAAAGTTGAGATTAAATATGACCATTTCGAGTGTTGTGGGAAGATGACCACTATGAACAATTTGTGAACAAAGTTTTAATTCAAATACTCCCCCTCAACAAGTGATATAAACGGTTGAGGTTTTGAAAATCATACGGGGAAGTACTTGTCCTTTTGAGTAAAACCTTGAAAAATGAAAGATTTGATAGGTTTTACTCAAAAGTAAGAAGCTTTCGCTCCTTTTATAAGGATTGTGGCACTGAGGCGTACCACAGGGTCCTTTCTTGACAATTACGGGTTGTACACTGTAATGTGTGCACAAGCCATTGTCAGATAATCAAACAAACAAAATCACAATCAAGAGAGTACCCAATGATAATAGACGATCAACTACTTTCTGAGGACGTTGGAAAGTCAGAATCAGAAAGTTTGGTTATCCTCCCACATAGCTCTCCAACCGTTGCATCTGATCCCGATGAATTAAACATTCATCAATCCTAGTGATAAACCAACGAACATCCTTGCGATCCTTTGAATTCCATCTCTTCGTCAGAATTATACCCAACTTAATGTCCTTCAATCGATATGACAATCCATATCGAACCATCTCCAGGGTGTCGTCTTAGAACTTAGTGAATTTCATCGAAAGCCATGAAGCAAGTATGATGATTTTCACTTTGGTAGACAAACCCAAACTTGTGTTTATGAATGATTTTGTACTGAGGTTCTTGATTGATTCCGATGAAGTGTAGAATTTAGGTTAGATTCGACCCCGAGGTGAAGAACTTCAATACGCTCTTTGATTTGAAGCGTATGAAAACAAGGAGTGCAGTAATGTACTTGATCTAAATTTCGGTTGAGGTTCTGGTTAGGGCTCAGGTATGTCGTGATCCACATCACCAGTGTATGTAAAGTGATCAACGGTTTTCTCCATTGGTGGTGTGGTTTCTGAATCCCTTGGTTGATCAGATGATGGTGGCTGTGTAGCTTGTTGTGTAGTGTTGATAACCTGCTTAACCATTTATCAAATCATTGGATGGAGTTGCCTACTTAACAGATTTTGTTGTTGACATAGGTGTTTCTTATGTTGATGGAGGTGATGGTTGAGATGATGATTTGGGTTTGATGGAAGTGTCAAGAGGTGTTACAGAAGACTGTTGAGGTTTGTGTATAGGATTGTCAACTATGTAGTTGTCTGATTCCTTCTTTAACTTTTCCTCCTCAGCTCTAGCAGCTTCTTTTGCCTCTTTTCGAATCATTTCCTCTTCAGCCACCAAATCATCATCATCAGTGACTCTTTCATCCTTATCATGATCGTAATCTCCTTCGTCATATATTTCCACATCTTCACCATGCTTTTCTTCTTGCGGCTGTTTAAGTTGTTGTTGTGGTTGCTTCATTTCAACAGTTGTAGTGACAGTGACACCCTGATCCTTACCGGGTTGATTAACCGGATCGGATGGGGTAAGAGATGTTTGCAATGGATCTTCCATAAGTGGAGGACTACTACTTGACCCTCCTGCCCCACCGGTTGATTAACCGGAAAAATTGAAGCATGGTATTCCATCCTTTTCTGCTTTAATGTCTTATGAAATTGTATTACCTCATCCATTGAATCTTACTCATTGAGCATGAGTTTTGAATGGATGTTGCAGAAGGATGTCCACAGCAATTCTGCAAGATGATTATGAGCATATGAAGTTGTTGAAGATGACACGGAGATAGTTCTTGCCAATTGTTTTGTCGTATCCAACTTGGAATGTGTTTGCCATCGAGAGCTCAGCTGGGGCATTGATGTTTGCTTGATTTGCAGCCATTTCATGATCTGAAAGTCATTAGACAAAGAGACAGACATATGGAAACACAATGTGTTTGTATTAGTCTGATTTATTATCTAATTACTTGTATGATGGTAACATGTTTATGTTAGTTACAAGTCCTAAGTCACATTAGTCCAAATGTATGAAGTTGATGTGATAAGTTACGTGAACATGTTAATTTTGAAATTTTACATACCAATAATTCACTTAACACACAACATATTAACTTTTGTAAGCTTATATGAAACATTAGATATTTGTGACCTATGCGTAACATTTAACAAGTAACATATGCGTAACGGGCCAAAATGTAGTGAACAATGGGTTATGTGTAACAAGGATCCTTATGCGTAAGAAAGGAGCTTATGCGTAGGAGTAAACTAAAGCGTAAGACCAAGCTTAGGCGTAAGAGTTTCTTACGCGTAAGACAAGTTCAAAGGCTTTAAGCTTGCGCGTAGGGATAAGCTAGATGTTACGCGTACAGTTTACTCGTAAGAGTAAAGCTTATGCGTAACAAGCCTTGTTTACGAATATCTTTCCAAGATACACGTAATCCACTGTAGACCCCTTATGCGTAAGAGCTACGCGTAAGATTTCTCTTAGGCCTAACCTTTACGCATAAAGTATTCCTTAGGCGTAACGGTTTGAACACCTAAAGATTCTGACATTACGAATAATTAACCTGTTAAATATAAACATGAAAACTTGATTGCAGTTAACTCCAAACATCTTTTAGATCACAAAACAAGCATAAGAACATATCAGATACACACAGAAAGACTTAGGCGTAAAATTACTTAAACCCTAAACCCTTAATCTACACGTATGAGATATAGCTACACAAATCAAACAAGAATGTTTCTGGAGTGTCCTAGATGTCATATGGGTGCAATGGAACAAGATATAACACATTTACACCATAGAATCAAAAGATTCATGGGATATGAACCCTAAAAGCCTAAAACTTAAATTCTTATAGTTTAGATGTTTCTGGGCTAATTTAAAGGTTCATAACATGCATATATACTTATTTTAACACTTTCTTGACCACCTAATAACATATCACAGAATAGACAAACCCTAAATGAGCGCAAGAACCCTAGAAATCATATTAGTGAAATTTAAGATTCTGGATGGTTTTGGACTATTGAAATAAGTTTAATAGACACTAAGAAAGGTTTTGACATAACTCATTTTCAATCCAAACACTTTTATGCATAAACACCCAGTTCGTTCGAGTGAACAATTTTCCAAAATCAGTTTAAAGAGTTTTAACCGTTGGATTTGAAAGAATTTTAGAAACCCTTGTTTATCATCTTGATCAAAACAGTTTAGAACTTATAGATTATGAAAAACTTGAACGGATTTTGAAGATTTGATTTGGGCTGTTTGATCTTGGTGGTTTTAGGAGTAACTGCACACGAAGTGGTGCATTAAATGTGTTAGGTGAATGAATTTGTTAAAATTACTTTGCCAAGTTGACACATTCAGTCCCTCAACCTCAAAAAGGTTCCAACCAAGATCCTTTAATTTCCGTTTAGGTTAGACGAAACACTTGTAAGGCAAGAAACTTAACGATACTCCCCCTTGACTTTTGAAATAATGAATTTTGAAGACATTTGAGTCCGAGGAGAGTATATGACAAGAAACGTGTCCACCATTTTTTTAGAAGAAACAACGTATTTTTGGAAACATGGAAGTACAAGGTTTTATGAATCAGAAAATATTTACTTTCTCCCCCTCAACACTTGTTCAGGAAAATTGTAAAAGATTTGATAGAACAAAGTGTTGACTGAAGAATTGTACTTGCCATGTTGAAAGAAATTTATATAGAAGAATATTTTTGATGTTTTATTAGATTTTATAATTTTGTATTTTGTTTTTGAAAAATATTTACAAAAGAGATTTTTGTGTTTGACAGGTTTTTAAGACTGTTTTAGGAGGTCATCCAATTCCTCTTGAGTCAAACACCTCATACCAATCCGGTGGACCAACTCATTAAACCTAGCGGGAGGCAAGGCTTTGGTGAGAAGATCTGCCAATTGGTATTCTGTACCCACGAAGTATAATTCAACTGTACCCTGTTCCACGTGGTCCTTGATGAAATGATAGCGAAGATCGATGTGCTTTGATTTCGAGTGCTGAACTGAGTTGCACGAGATCGCAATGGCACTCCGATAGTCGCAGTACATCGGGATTCTGTCAAATACGTAACCATAGTCTTTGAGTTGTGTTCTCATCCAGATGACTTGAGCACAACACGCGGACATGGCTACATATTCTGCTTCGGTTGATGACAGCGATGTATAATCCTGCTTCTTTGATTGCCAGGACACCAGTTTATCACCAAGAAATTGTAGAGCTCCTGAAGTACTTTTCCTTGAGTCTAAGCATCCTGCGTGGTCAGCGTCTGAAAAAGCAATTAGTTCAAAACCAGAATCCTTCGGATACCAGATCCCCAAGTCAATGGTTCCCTTGATGTATGGGAGGATTCTTTTAGCCTCAGAGAGGTGGGTTTCAGTTGGTCGCGACTGATAACGGGAGCATAGATAAACGGCAAATACAATATCAGGTCTGCTAGCTGTTAGATACATGAGAGACCCAATAATACTTCGGTATTTGGTAGGGTCCACTAATTTCCCATGTAAATCAGCGTCTAGCTTCTTGGTATGAGTCATTGGTGTGGCATAAGTGTCACAGGTTTTCATTCCAATTTTGTTTAACAACTCAAGGGCATATTTGGACTGACTCAAGAAAATACCACGGGGTGATTGATGAACTTGCAGTCCTAGAAAGAACGTAAGTTCACCCATCATGGACATTTCAAAATTTTTCTTCATTAGTTTTGCAAAAGCGATTGAAAACTTTTTATGTGTAGACCCAAAAATGATGTCATCCACGTAAATTTGAACAATTAAGATATGTGCCCCGTGATATTGTATAAAAAGAGTAGGGTCAACTGAACCTTTGGTGAAATTATTAGCAATGAGGAAAGATGATAGCTTATCGTACCATGCCCGAGGAGCTTGTTTGAGACCATAAAGAGCTTTGTTCAGTTTGTAGACATGGTTCGGGAACTCGGGATCAACGAATCCTTCTGGTTGGCTGACATAAACCGTTTCTTTCAGTTGTCCATTGAGAAACGCAGTTTTGACATCCATCTGAAAGACCGTCATATTTATATGAGCCGCGAACGCGAGAAATATCCGAACAACCTCAAGAAGAGCAACCGGAGCAAAATATTCTTCAAAGTCTATTCCCTCTTCCTGACGATAACCCTTAGCAACTAGACGTGACTTGTTTCGGATTACGTTCCCTTCAGCATCCAATTTGTTTTTCCAAATCCATTTGAGACCAATGACGTAGACCCCTGTTGGTCTTTCAACCAGTTCCCATACTTCAAGACGTTTGAATTGGTTGAGTTCTTCTTGCATGGATTCAATCCAGTTGTCTTTTGTCATTGCGTCTTTAATGTTTTTAGGCTCAGATTGGCAGACAGTGAGTTTATAAATGCAATGTTCACCATCTGTGTGAAGACGTTGTCTCGTAACGACAGGTTGATTCGGGTTGCCAATAATATTTGCCAGAGGATGGTCTTTTGTCCATCGATGTGTAGAGGGTTGATGTTGGTATACATTGTGCAGATTCTGGGGATTCAAATGGTTTGTTGATGATTCCGCGACATCAGGTGCAGCAGTGTCATTAGCAAACGGGTTAAAGAATGCATTTGGATCAAAATCTATAGGTGGGGGTACTTCATTAAGAATATCATCAGCCGGTTCATCATTGTTGGAAGCGGTTTGTTCAACTGTTGTGGTGGAGTCAACTGGTGGTGCTTCTTCAACATTAGTTGTTTGTAGCAGGTGTATCAGGTATAAGAGTATTATCAGGTTGTGCAGCGGAAACAGCAGATACACCTGGAGCACCTTCATCAATATCGTCACTGAACAGAGGAGCAAATAACCTTTCCATTTGTTGACGAGTTAGCTGGGGGCTTTGTTCAGCTGATGATGGGGGTTGAGGGAAGTTTAAACGGTTGTGACGGGGTTCTAAGCTGTTATACTCAGAAGCCATTTCCGTAAGTTCATCAAAATGAGCATGAATCGTTTCCATCACCTGTTTTGTACGACGATTCCAGATCCGGAAACCTTTAGAATTATCACAATATCCAATAAAGACTCCAATGTCAGCTTTGGCTTTGAGCTTTCCAAAATCATCACGATCATTATTCGGATAGCAAAGGGATCCAAATACATGAAAGTGTTTGAGATTCGGTTTATGGTTGTGGACAAGCTCGAAAGGTGTTTTGTTGTGGCGTTTTGTGATCATAGAACGGTTTTGAGTATAGCATGCAGTAGATACAGCTTCTGCCCACAAGTAATCTGGAAGTTTAGCATTGATTAACATTGTTCTTGCAGCTTCCACTAACGTTCGGTTTCGTCTTTCAACAACTCCGTTTTGTTCTGGTGTACGTGCAATAGATGTTTGATGCTGAATTCCCACTTTCTCATAAAATTCACGAAGGGTTTGGTTAACAAATTCAGTTCCTTTGTCTGTTCTTATTTGTCTGACGGTGTGTCGGAGTTGAACTTGTATTTTCGTGAGAAAGGTGATGATCATTTGTGGAGCTTGGTCTTTGCTTCGAATAAAGTAGACCCAAGTCCATCGTGAGTAGTCATCAACAATTACTAAGATGTAGCGTTTGCCATTGATCGTTTGCACGCGCATCGGGCTACACAAATCCATGTGAAGAAGATGAAGCACATGCTGAGAGCTGTGTTCGACCTTTGAAGGAAAATGAGCACGAGTGCTTTTCCCTTGTTCACAAGCTGAGCAAAGGTGATCTTTTGAATACCGGAATCGTGGGAGACCTTCAACTAGTTTGTGTCGAGCAAGGTTGGTGATGGTTTGAAAGTTTAGATGTGAGAGACGACGGTGCCATAGCCAGGATTTTGTTGATGTTGCCTTTGAAAGTAAGCAGATGGGAGATGAAGCAACCATGTCTTGCATAGAGATAGTGTAAAGACTAGAATTACGCGAGCGAGACATAAGGTCATTTCCTTGTAGATCACGAATGAAACAAGTTTTCTCCCTGAAAGCAACCTCCAAATCTCCATCACAAAACTGACCTACTGAAAACAGATTGTGACCGAGGCCTTCCACATAGTAAACCCTGCTGATTTTGATGTTCCCATTGATATAGTCTCCGTAGCCCATGATAGCTGCGAAGTGATCATTCCCGAATCTGACAGTGCCAATGAACTTTGCAATAAAGTTTGATAACAGTTTAAGGTTGCATGTCATGTGTCGGGAACATCTGCTATCAACAATCCAGAGAATGATATGTATCACCTGCGTTACACACAGACGACACAGATGGAATAGAAGTAGATGTGGAACCCGAAATGTTAGAGGGTTCCGGAGCAGTGATTGTAGACATACACACATTAATAACTTTAGGCATCCATTTAAATCCTAGTGTGTTATATATCCATTTTTGCCATCTATAACTACTATTTGCTTTAGTCTTAGTGAATGCACTAGGTGGTACTACATTCTTAGGATGTGAAACTGGAGCTACAGGGACAGCAATGCTTGCCTTAGAATCTAAAGAAGGCGGTCTACCAAGCACAGACTTAGAATGATTATTGGGCCTAGAGGTATTCCGATTCTTAGGATTCCGTAAACAAGAGATTATAGCTTTAGCAACACATTTGTCATGACAATCAGAATTCATACTTTTACGACAAATAACACAAGGTGCATCAGACTGAATATCAAAAGTACTTAAAGGTTTAGCATTCGTTACATCACTATTTCTATTACATTTGCCAGACGCAATATCTATAGTGGAAGCAACGTGAGTCTTATTCATAGTCCTAGGGTGTTCTTCTACTTTAGCATTCCTTATTGATCTTTTCTTAGGTCGCAACTTCCTATTCTTCGATTGAGTGCTCCTAGGCTGTGAAGTGCGGACGTTTGGAAAAGACGCAACTATTCCTGTTTCAGTAGAATGAAGCACGTTAGCAACTTGTGATTTGGCAGTAGGTATTCTAGGTTCACGATTACTAAGTGTTACTGGTGCTAATCTCTTAATGATGGTAGGCGGAAGTAGTTCATACTTTCCTAACATTTCTCTTAACTTAGAGATAGTGTGAATCAAATCTTGATTTTCAGAACGAATATTACCAGCAAAATTCATGACTTCTCTAGTGTGAGCAAGATAGTGATCAAGTTCGTTTGATGCTTCATGACGAGTCTTATTGAGAAAATCAAATATGACACCATATTCCTGTTTAACTTTTACAAGTTCTTGTTCATATTTTGAAATTTGACTTTTCAAAGACACGTTTTGATCATCCAGTTGCTCAATTTTAGGATCAGAAGATTTTGCACGCAACTCAGCGATTTTGTTTTGAAAACCAAGTTGTTGATTGTGAATATCTTTTTCACACCAATTAAGACGACGTTTTGCATTGTAAAGTTCGTTAAGTAATCGTTCATTTTCAGCTTTTAAAGACTCGATCTGAAGCATATTATCAGTGTTCTCAACAGTTACCACAGAGTCAACATTATCAGCAGAGATATAATCAGATGCATGTGGCAAAGAATTGAATAACACAACATTATGGATATCAGCACAGATAACATCTTTCAAGAGTCGATCAACATCTTTTCTCAACATTTTCTTTTTTCGTTTAGTATTAGAAATAGATGTTTCTATTTTCTCGAAAACGACCTTCATCACTCCAAGTTCCTTATGAAAGTCCCGTTCCCAAGACAATGCACAATTTTTCAAATTCTTAACATTTGGTAAAAGATTTTTCTGAAAAATGTCTCTTTGTTCTCGCGCCAGAGGCGATTGAAAATGTTGAACTTTGATTTCAGAATGATATTCTATCTCATGTTGTAAAGTTTTGAGGTCAGCCATGAAAATGTCAAAATATCTGAGAATTTTGCGATTTTCAGTTTTTGAGTTTACTTCACTGATGGAAGGTAAAGGACCATAAATTTGTGGATAATATGGTTGGGGATTAACATTAGAAGACTCAGGTGTTTTGATGATAACCCTTGGTGTGTTAGAAGAATCCGTTGGTGTGACAAAAGTGACCGGTTTTGAATAATTAAAAGGTTTGTTGTAAACAACAGTTTTTAATTTTGATCGACTCTCGTCTTCTGCATCTAATTCCTCTTGACGATGATATTCAACAACACTCATAACAGCATTATCAATTTTATATTCTGCACTGGAAACTTCAGGATTTGGTTTGAATGCTTTGGTTGAAAGCTTAGGTTTGTAATCAGCAAGATTTGGTCCATATCCTTTTGGATCGGGTTTTAAAGTAAACTTTTCAATAGCAGTTACTGACTCACCATGTTTGTAAACAACAGTTTTAAACTCTTTAAGTTTGCGTTGCAAGCCGATAATTTCTTCAAGATGATTATCTATTCGTTTCGTGGAATGCTTTTTGTATGCAGAGAATTGTTTTTGACAAGTTAACAACTCAGCCTTAGCTTTTTGATTTTCCAAGGTGAGAGCGTTAATTTGCTTTTTATGTTCATGTTTCAGTTGTTCTATCTCAGATAATAAAGCATTCTTTGAAGTGGCTAGATCACGCATCTGTCTCTCTAAATATTTTTCGTTTTGATGAGATTTAGTAAAGGCTGCTTCAAAACCTTTTTCACGTTTTTCTTGAGTTTTGAAAAAGTTGAGTTGCTTTTGTAAACATTCAAAATCCTTGGTTAACAGTGCATTTTTACTTTTTAAGTCCTTATTTAATGCACAACATGTTTCTATTTGGGATTGCTGGTCTTTAAGTAAGAGAGCAAGATCTGGATGAGGCAAAAGTTCGGCTTGTTCAATAGAAGTCACAACATGATCATTATTTAGATCCTCAAGTATAACCACGGAGTCAATTTGATTATCAAAGGAAACCATAAGGTCATCTTGATCGTCAAATGTAACTACAGGGTCTATTTGAAAATCGTCGGAATGAGATGTAAATGACTCATTTTGAACATTCTGAGCCTTGTCGGATTCAGATGTTGGCGGAGATATTAGATCAGAGATAAATATGGTTTGTTCGGGTACCTGAGACAAGCCATTAGTGTCATACACTGGGCCTGTGTCACTCATGTGTAACTCATGCATATTAGCCATCAACATAATTGCTGCATTGGCCTGCAAGTCCTCCATATCATCATCTCAGTCTGCATTTGCCATAAAACTCTGTTCTTTGTCTGTGAGAGATCCACCAGCTTCATCCTTAAGGGCCAAAAGAAGAGCCTCTTTGAAATAAGCACTACCCTTAGTCCTCGGCTTTGGGAATGCATTAGCCAGGTGTCCCTTCTCATTGCAGTTGTAGCATCGAAGACCATTCAACCCATTCTGAGCATTTCCCTGTTCCACCACTGGAGCTCTGTTGTTATTCCGACCCACAGCATTAAACCCTTGACCACCGCCCATTTGACGACCATATCCACGATTCTGAACTTCAACCCGTCCATTGTTTACAACAGCCTGATTGCGTGTGTTAGATGAGGAACGAATACGATTGTTGTATTTGTTGGTATAACAGCCAAAAGCATTAGCAATCATAACAAATCCTTGTTGCAATGCTTTGAACGGATCGATGTCCTCATTAGCTTCACTGACAATTGGTTGAGCATTGTTGTTGTATGGAACCAATTGATTTTGTTGAGATTGTTGCTGTGAATGATCGTTTTGTGTGACTGAGGCAGTTGGTTGAGTTGCTTGTTGAGGAGGATAACTTTGTTGAGCATATAAGGCAAGTTGTTGATTTTCCGGATGTGTAGGTGGAGCAATTTGAGCACGGAGAATCCTTTCCCGATCAACTTCCTTTTCATGAGGCTTCAAGTAATCGTACAACAATCCATATGTAGAATGATGCATATTCTTCGCTTGACGGAGAAAAATGACATACTTCTCCCATTCAGGACCAAGACTACTCAGGAACTTAGTATTCACTGCAATTCTTGGCATGATGATGTTGTGTTTATCCAAATCATTGATGATGTCTGAAAATCGATGATGATAAGACTCTAGTGTCTCTCCAGGTTCAATCATGAAGTGTTCATAGGCCAAGTAAATTTTGGATTCCAAATCCTCCTGATTGAGTACCGATCCTTCCATAAGAAGTTGAATATGGTCCCACATTTCCTTTGCAGTCTTTTGAGCATCAACACTTCGAAGAATTGGGTTAGGTAATCCTAAAAGGATATATTGCATTGCAAGCTCATCAACTTCATAGTGTAGAAGTTCTTGAGGATTCAATTCTGCAACAGTAGCAATGTTCGTTTGTTCATCTCTTGGTGGATTGGCATTTGGATCGCCGGGTACAATGACAGTAGGCATCTCAAATGGACCTTCCAAGATAACCTTCTTTAAGAACTTTCCATGTGGCTTCTTCAGATCACAAAACCGAAAGAACCTTATCACCCATTGATCGTAGTTTCCTGGAGTGAGCATTGGAGGTCTATCAAGTGATCCAGCCTCATGAATTGATTTTTGGCTGCTTAAAGCTTCACACATCTTTGCAAACCAAGTGGGTTCCTTCATAGTTTTCCTTGATGGATGTTGATTGAAGTCATTTGTATAGGGTTGAACTTGAAGACTTGGCGGTGTTTGAACCATTTGTGGTGGAGGAATTGCTCCAAGTTGTGGAGTATGTTGTTGATTAAATTGTTGTTGATAAATTGCTTGTTGTTGATTCCATTGTTGATGTTGTGGACTTAGTTGTTGTTGTCGTTGAGAATAAGTGTAAGGGAAATAGTTAGAGTATGGTGGTTGTGACATGTTGAAAACTTGTGTTGGTAAAAACGGATCTTTGTAGTCGAATGAACCTTTGTTGATGAAGTGTCCTTAGGCGTAGAAATCACAAGAAACCAAGTAGAACTTATGCGTAAAAACACCAAAGTTACGCGTAACAAATAGAGTTATGCGTAGTTTTAGCTTACGCGTAAGTATGGAAAAGACTCTAAAGTTAGGCGTAGACACAAAGTTAGGCGTAGAAAGTTAGGCATAGGATTACCTTATGCGTAAGACTAGGCTTAGGCGTAAGATTAATCTTATGCGTAGGATTTCTACGCGTAAGTTTTATGCTTATGCGTAAGATTAGGGTTTTTCCCAAATGATCTTTTACACTATCACAGTGCAAAAGATATCCAAAGTCGACGTATTCTCAGGCTTATCCAAGCAACAAAACACGGAGTAAACCACGAGAACGAAGATCAAGCCACGGATAAAGTTAGGCGTAAGATTAGGGTTTTGATACGCGTAATCTTACTCGTAAAAGTGATTAAGCCCAAAGATGTTTCTAAACCAGATTTTTGTGATGAGATAGCTTCAATATCACCAAAATAATACAAAAGTGTGAAACTTGATGAACCAAAACTCCTAAAATAGTTAAGCGTAGAATGAAACCCTCGTATAAAAATAAGCTTAAAAACTTAGATCCACGCGTAAAGGTTGAAACTTTTTGCCAAAAACAAGTATTTTAACACCTTAAAACGTTGAAAGTACAAGAATCTTGGATTAAAAAGTGTAAAAAACGAGTTTTTAAGCGAACCAAAGTATCAAGGTTGTTCTACGCGTAGGACCAAAAACCTACTTCAAGAAACAACGATTCACCCAACTAGTTAGGTGATTGATACCATTGATAGGTCACTAGATTTATGACACAAGCTTACAAGAAAGAGATTAAGGCGATTGAACAAGAAATCAAACACAAACACATGAGATAAAGACACGGTTATGCGTAGAGTGTAGTGAAAGAAAATAACTTGAACAACCAACCCTCAAGTGAGGGTTATTACATAGTATTTATAGGCAAGGAGCTAGGGCAACACTCCCACTCCTTCCATTTTCTTTATTGGACATGGGCCTAAGCTTATGGGCCTTCTACATAAGCTAGACCTTAAACAAACATAAAGGCCATAATAAACTACCTATTACATATGAGTAACTAACACTTGATTTAAGGTTTAGGAGTGATTCCAACACACCCCTTGGGAGGTGCTAGTATATAATTTCCGTGCTTGTTATGACTATTGTGGTGCTTGTTATGAACTATTTTAAACCCATGCTTCATGCCCCATAACTTATAAATTGATTGGCCAAAAGCACATTTGCTTGAGGACAAGCAAATACCAAGTGTATGGATATTTGATAAGGATTTAAAACGTACACGTTTAGGGGGTTATTTAAGCCCTAAATCAACCACTTTTATATCCGTTACTGCTTAATTTTGTTCCTTTTCACTTTTTAGGTCTCTTGGAAGCAAAATGCTGGAATGAAGCATATTTGGACGAAAAGGAGCAAATACATGATGAAAATGGCAAAATCAAGATCGAAGCCACTCAAAGCTGATCAACGGTACCTGACAGCGTCCTAATTAAAGCGCGACACTGTCCCTCTATGATGACTTGATCAAAACATTCACCAGATGGCTCAGTGGAAATTTTATTCACATAACTGACGGCGTCACGTTGTAAAGAAGGAGGGCGTCACTCACAGTTTTCAACTCAGACGGCCCAGATCCAGAATCAAGACGACGTCCCAACTGAAGACTGACGGCGTCACAACTCTAAGGTGACGTCATCCCATCGATGACTTGGCCCAGACGAAACCCTAATGACGGCGAGCTGACGGCGTCCCATGCAAAAGGTGACGTCGTCGCACTTGTAAATCTATATATAAAATTCGATTTTTCTGCATTTAAAGAGGTAGACTTTTGGAGAAAAAACCCTAAATCATTTGTAGTCCGATTTGGACAGTATCTTACGGTCCCAAACCCTATTTTACACATCGAGATAAGTCTTTGAATCCAAAGTAACATTATGTCTATCCCTTATTTGATTGATTGTATGTATGCTTGCTTGTTTACCATGTCTAGCTAAATTTCTTGTATGTTTGCTTAGATCAATGAAACCTAGTTATTAATTATTGTTAGATTGTTTCTTATCTTAAATGTAAATTGGCTTAAGAGTACAACTAGGCATCATTCGTTGTATTTAATGTTTGAGTATGTGATAACATCAAATAATCATAAATATTAAGTGTCAATTTACCCCGATAATGCTCGTATTTTATATCATTTATATGGATTTATGCTTGTTTTCCTCTATATTTCACTTTCAGGTAAATTACGAGCAACTCAGCTAGAGAGACGCGTATTTGGAGAGTTTATTGAAGATATATGATAGTTTGCTCATTTTGAAGATGTTACGGCGTAACTCCCCTCTCACATTACGCCGTAACAGAAGCGTGGCTCTGAAAACCAACTAAACGGAAGATTACGGCGTAACTCCCTCCTAGGATTACGTCGTAACTAATTAGGTCAAATGAGGTTCCGCGCCACTGCAAGCTACGACGTAACTAATTCCACAATTAACCACGATTTATTGAAGATACGGCGTAACTAATTCCTAATGTTACGCCGTAACCATCTTTTCCAGAGCAAATTACGAAGAAATGGATGTTACGGCTTAACTCTTAACTTAAGTTACGCCGTAACAAGATTTGGCCTATAAACACCGCCGAAACTCCATCATTTCTAATTATCCACTTTACACACCAATTCAGAGAACGTGGGTAGAAGGTTAAAGGCAGATCTTAGGGAGCATACGGAGCCATCCCCAAGGGAGAAATCACTCCCCTACGATAAGCATTAGCATTTTATCTTTTCTTTACTTTCAATTCATGTATTTCGTAATGTTAAACATTGAATCGATTGTTTTAGTTAATATGAGCGGCTAAGCATCTCTGGTGCTAGCCTAGTTATGATTCCTTAATTGTTTTGTTTATGTTTTTACTTTGTAGCTACCCATGTTTCGGTAGTTTTAAATGGCGGTAGTGGCTAGTTACTTAGAAGATATGACCAACTGACCCTAAGTAGTTAGACTGAGTGGGAAGGGTAAGAATTGACCAACTGACGACCCTTCTTCGCTTATGCGATTTGACCAACTAATCACCTACCGTTTGGATGAACTTAAGAAGTTAGGGATGAGTGTTTAAGATGCTAGCGCCCGGGCACCCATTGTTACAAATCTTGCATGTAGCGGTACTTAATGACTTGGCTTAGGGGACTAAAAACAACTGGACTTTCAACGGGTCACCTGCGATCTCCGGTGGAAACCTTTGCTGATAGGTTAGGACGAACTGACCAAATGCTGTCCTAGCGACCTTTACCCCCAATTGAAGCAATTGGAAGTAATTTAACATGAACTTAACATGATAGGATGACTAACTAGGTTAGCACACTTCTCCTCTATTGATCACAACCCTTGCCTTTACTTGCTATCTTTTATTTTTTTGTCTTTAGCTATTAATCAATCATTTCAACCTTAAAATATATGACACCTAGACTTAGTTAAAGCCCACACACGTAGCTCTTGGGACGACCTCGGTTTTACCAAAATACTACACTATACACGACCGGGTACACTGCCCGTTAGTGCATTAGGGTAGACCATAGGTATAACGAGACAATATAAATATTAAAACCTTGTCAGTAAAACCTGCATCAAGTTTTTGGTGCCGCTGCCGGGGAGTTATATTAGGGTTTTTATTAAGTCTATTTTTAATTTTCTTTCTTTTTCATAATGTCAGGATTAAAGACTAGAAGCTCCAAGACATTTTTGGCCACCCCGTTCAATGATCCGGAAAAACAATTTCGGATGAAAAAAGTTTACTCACCAACTCCTATTCATAATATTTTCTCATTTTACGAATCTGACCAATCTGATGCAGAACCTGAAGTTATTGATGAAAATAATATCGAGGAAATAACCATGGAGCAGTATTTGGAGCAGCCAAATGTGAACTGTAAACGAGTCTTCACACAAGACTCTATTATGGAAAAATTCTCCATTCCGGACAATTTTATCCGAGAATTACACGAGCTGCAGTTTTCAGGAGACGAGAATGAGGATGTTCAAAATCATGTGGAAGAACTACTCTACTTGTCATCCCTTTTCAGCATCCGGAATATCCCTAGCTATTCGGTTAGCGCAAGAATTTTTCCTATGACTCTTACAGGGACTGCAAAAAGATGGTATAATAAACTCCCTGCCGAATGCAAGGAGACATGGGATCAATTGAGAAGAGAGTTCGTTCAACAGTTTTGCCCTCCTTCAAAGATGGCTAAACTTCTTGGTAAAATCCATCAGTTCATTCAAGAGAATGAAGAAACATTATATCAAGTGTGGGAAAGATTCAATGAGCTGCTTTACTGATGCCCTACTCATGACCTAAACAAACACCAAATCGTCTATGTCTTCTATAGGGGAATTAATGCAGAAACACGTGAACTACTCGATTCTCCTAGACCTATCCCAAGCATGACACCTGACCTAGCTTTGGAGTGTATTTGACAGATTTCTAAACATTGCTATAAATGGCATATGGAGACAGGGTATGGGCCAAAGGATAATTTCGATCATAAGGTGATGAAAACATTGACGATGCACGAATATAATTATGGTGAAATTTTCGAAAAGCGGAGGCTGGAAAGGGCCAATGAAAGTGAAGCATGTAAGGTAGAAAAAGTAAAGACTGTATTTGGGACCAAGGCCGGAAACAACTTAGAAAAAAGGATCCTTGACCATAGCGAGGAATCAAGGGAACGTGATGAGAGAATTGAAAAAATGATGAAAACATTCGTGGAAAACACAATTTCTTCTCTTAAAACTCATGAAGACCGGATAAAGGGTTTGGAGAAGAATGTGAACTTATGTTTGAAAGCCATCATAGATTACCTTGTTGCACGGGAAGAAGAAGTTGTCAATACAGTTGAAACAATCTTTGAAGAGCCACTACTTTCTCGGAGAAGGTTAAACGAAGAATCAGCAAGGAGAAACTCTTACTCCTTGACATTGGAGCTCTCCTGGTAAATGTTCCTCTTGTTAATTCCATTAAAACTGTCCCTAACAATATTTTGCAGGAATTAAGTAATTGTGGAAAACTAGAAGGGGGGTTGAATAGTTTTGCCTATTTTAAGTTAGTTTCTAAAAACTTTAGATTCGATGTTATGTGAAATCGTATGGATGAAGATAAATTATAGATCTAAGAGTAATGAAAGTAAATAAAGTAAATCAAGGGAAAGAAATGACACAACCGATTTATAGTGGTTCGGCTACAAGGACACCTTCCTTGCCCTACTCCACTCCCCGAGTCACCTACTCGAGATTTCAAGCACTATGTCAACAAACTCCTTCAACTTGGCGGAGAAGCCTTCACAATGTTGCTTACACCTTTTTCCGGTACAAAGCTAAATACCGAGTCCGTAACACGGAGGACCAAACCAACACGACTATTACACAACAACTATGTGAAATATCAAGTACAAGATCTTTGCTACAGAAATCTTGTGGAGAAACAAATCAATCAAGGACCCCTTGCTTGGATGACTTGTAGTAAGCTCGTGATCTCGCCTTAGAGAATGACCTATATGAGAATCACAATAGAAGAAAGAAGAACAACTCTCTAGATCAAGTGATCTTTTTGTTAGAAGAGAGTAAGAGTATATAAGAGAGTTAGTAAGAAGAGGGTGAAGAGAAATGAAGAAATGGATCTCTATTTATAGGCAAAATCTTGCCACTGTTCCACGGATCCCAGGGATCCCTCCCTTAAAGGATCCGTCTGGTGTAAAGCCAGGGATCCGTGGGAGGCTCCTCTTTGCCCATGGGTTTTTTGGTTATGGGTCGTGGGTCATGGGTTATGGGTTGCTCCATGGGTATTTCATTAGATACTATGTATCTAATAGATGCAATGCATCTAGTCAAATGGATATGGGTCAATACCATGGGTTATGGATATGCTCCATGGGTTGTGATTTTTACCCATCCTAATAAACTATTACAACAAATGATTTATTACAACAATTTGTATTAAATGACTAAATGTAAGTGCTTTACAAAAATAACATGTATCCTTATAATTTTACTTATGATAACATTATATTTGTTATCAACAAAACACAAAGAGATCGCTCAATATTAATAAACGTTTTTACGGTTTATTTGTATCAACAATCTCCTCCTTTTTGTTGATGACAAAACATAATGTTATGATGAGTAAAACTGATTAGATGTATGTTTTGAAAGCCTAAGTTTTACTTCTTCAACCCCTTTTTGTCGAAACAAAAAGTTAACCCAACGAAGAAACAAAATGTGGAAAAATAGTCCACGTATCGCTTACTCCCCCTTGACAGTAGCTCCCCATAGATTGGGGCGTCAAGTGAGAAAAATAAAAAAATTCCTACAAAGAAAGGGTTAGTAGTAACATGCATAAATAATCTTGTGATTGACGAGAATCAAGATTGGGAGCCAAGGTATTTAAACAAGGCCTTGTAATAAAACAACAAAATGTAGTGGTATTTATGCCACATACAAGCATGTAAAAGTAAGAACAAGACTTGTTCTTAAAAATGACTCTATAGAAAAATACTAAAAATAAAAAAATAGTAATAATGATTCCTTCCATGCTTGCATAAGGTTATGGATGGAGGTTTTGATGAGTAATGATATTGATGCGATCAAGAATGAGGTTGAGTATGACTCGCATTTCTTCTCTAATTTCTATTGCAATATCCATAGTGGATTGGCAATGTTCACAATGTAAGTGATGTGGGTAATGAGTGCAGAAGTTTTCCGAATGATTTTGATTGGTGAGATGCGGAAGTTGTGGTGGAAAAGATGGAAAAAGCGGATCAAAGTCCGGAATGTTTGGAAGTGGTGGTGGAAAAGAACCTAGATGTTCTTGTAGTAAAATAGGAGCTAAGGGTGGTGAGGTTTCAATGTCTTTGAAAATTGTGCTTGGAGAAGTGGGAGGTGTTAAAAAGACTATTTCTTTTTGTTTTGGTTGTTGAGATCTTGTTGGAGTCTTAAGGAGTTCCAAAAGAGTGACCTTAGGTGGTGAGTTGATGGCTGCTGAAGTTGGTGTACTTGTTGGTGATGAAGGAGGTGCTATAATGTAAGCATCTTGTGGTGAAATAGTGGTTAGTGATGAACCATTCGATGATGGTTTTGCTAAACAACAAGGCCGGATGCTAATCCGTGCGGATTTCCTAGATTTTGATTGTCGTATTTTGGAAGGTGGGAGGACAAAATTTTGGATTTCTTGAAAGGTATTGTTTGCACTAGGTGATTCATTTAAGTTGGAGGATCTTTTGGGTGACATGGTGGTGTTTGTTTGTGAAGTTGAGATGAATATGCAAGCATTTTGGGAATCCTCTTTATAGAAAAATAATGCATTGTAATGAATGTTTGACCCAAAATGTGGATTAAAATCTAATGATTAGATATGAATTTAAGGCATGTGATCATGAGAACACAAGCATTAAAGGACATACTCCAAAAGAAATAAAAATAAATGATGAAAAATATTGAAGTTTTCATCCAAAGTGAGAAAAATAGAAGATAAAACCAGCTTCTGTCTCACGGATCCCACGGATCCTTCCCTTGAGGGATCCGTCCAGCATTAAGGCTGGGATCCGTGCTACTGGTGATTCAGGCAGTTCAAAATTTTCTTTTTGGAAACATTTGTGCCTAGTGTGTGCCTATATGCAAACCATTTGGAGTTGCGGTTATCTCGACTCCTAAAAAGAAAAGAAAAATAAAATAGAAGTGAAAAAGCACACTATTATGTGAGATAACCCGAGTGCTCCTAATTCATTGTTGCTTAAATGAATGTACCCGAAAACACATATTAGTTATGTGTCCTCTTTAGCATTCAAAAGACATGAGATGCAATGAAAACGGGTTTTACTTTGTATTAATAATGAAAAAGCGATTTGTCCTAGACGTGAGAAATGGCTTTTGTGAAAGTGATACGGGAAGAGGTATCATTTTAGAAAACATTTTGAAAAGAGGTTTCTATGTGTGAATAAAACGTTTATCCTTTTGAAAAGAAAATGTGTATGTAATTACGTGTTTGCAACTTGAAAGATATAGGATTTCACAATGACACTAAACCATAATCATATGAGGCGTTCAAGATGTTTAGAGAGAGAAACTTCTAGAGAGAGAAAGGGAAGGGAGTTGGGAACTATGTGAAACAAAGAAAAATGGTATTGAAGCTCCAACCCTCTACCTTAGGAGGTAGAGGGTATTTATAGTGTCTTACAAATAAACGCCACCTACGGGTTGTGGATCAGGCATACAGTGGGTAAAGACCCGTCCGTCCTCCACGGTGTTACTTAACAAACTACTTACTAACATAACTTGACTACGACTACGAGCTTTCTATCGAATACATATACTTGAGGTGACCGACTCTTTAACGACTGAATTTTCTAATTCCTAACAATCTCCCCCTAAGGGAGGTCACCTCAATTTACAATGAATACAAACAGATATTACATTGGATTGTTCTAGGATTCTTGATTAAGTTCCTTGCTCAGTAGCTCGTAGTCTTTGATTCTTCATGTTCTGCATGTTTGGATAATCCAAGTGGAGGTCTTTAACTGATCCACGTGATGATGAGTTTTGAGCCAGCATTGATATCTTCAGCAAACAAAAATCTCTGACTCTTCCATTGTGGTGTTGGTATTATGTGATATTGTGACAATTGGACCGACATGCTCACATTCTGGATCATGATATATTCTCATCAGAGTAGCGGAAGCTTTTACTGGTTCATGATATTTGTAGCAGCATAGCAGAAGCATGGCGTGTAAGTATCAGAGTCGTTGAAGCACTTATCATGATTTCTTTAGAGATGAATGTGTAGTGTGAGCATGCGGCTATGGATTGACCGCTTCATTCTGATTAGCTGCAAACGTCAGGCGTACCTGCATACAACAGTTAGCAATAAAGAGCACGAAAGTGTCTTTGATCACTTTCGTTGAATTGAGGTACACGGCCCACGGTTCCCCGTTGATCAGTACAAGTACTGCCTGTGATCAGGTATAATTCTGAAGAATTTCCTTGACAGGGTTTCGCAGCTGCTCTAGCTGTTCTCAAACCGGAACGTCTCAAAGAAGACAACACGGAGTGAGTAAACCAGCGAATTGAGATTCACTGATTGATGAAAAGATATTTGAAAAACAATCGTCTACTGCTCAATAGAAATTGTTTTTGCAATACAACGAAGGTTTTAATGAAAATCAATTATCAATCATAAACACCTTTTATTTTGAAATATGAGTACACAGTCGATGTGCTAAAGAAAAGTGTTTTTAAGCACAACGACTGGTTTTTCAAAGGTATCCGTCAATCCATAACCTGAACCAGGATTGATTCAAAAGATTGAATCACCCCATTGTTTATGTTCAGTTGTCACATGGTTGATCTATTGAATAGATCTCACATGCCACCCACTAGGAGCTTGTTTGATGTTGGCTCTAGAAGGCTTTCCATCTTCATTGTGAATATGTTTGCATATCACTCAGATGTCCTGGCAATACCACAAGGATAATGCGTAGGACTCATAAGATATAATCTCTCTTTCCACATTGTGTGAAACAGAGAGTCTTCATAGACAGTGACCTAAGGAGATTTATTTGATGATCTCGTGGCTCTAGACTCAATAGTGCATATTTGGTTCCTATGCCAGAGACTAGGGAGAGGGTCTCCTTCTTCAATATCAACAAACTCTAAAAGAAAGTCGATAGATAATGTCGGTTCCCCGTGAGAATGAAACAAGTCCTTTTAAGAGGAACTTGAGTAGCTTGGGAAGTTTTAGTACAGCGCGTCACTGGGTCCATGACGTCATGTCTTCAATACCAGTGTTACCTTAGTAAACACCAGTAGCATATGTATTGAACCCGATTTCTGCCCTAAGGTTGAATTATTGGAGGGCTATTTCTTTTCACCCTTTTCTCATTCAATTCTTTTTTATTCTTCAACCCCTTTAGTGCTTACCAATACTTCATAACTAGAACCTTGTTGGGTTTATTCCAGTTCTAGCTCAGTCTCAGTCTGCACTCTTCCCATATCTCACGTTTCTCCTTTTTTCATCATACCTAAGAACATCTACACTATCTAGTGGATTATCCCTGGGTAGATCCCTCCGGTTCTGGCGGATCATGGGAACGAATACCTAACCTAACCATCCTTATATCACCATACATAAAGTAAATTTGGTCGGTCTTTTGGTATTGTTCATCAGCCATTAGAACCAATTGAAAACCATTTGAACATCAATCCAGATACCTGTGATATATTATCAAAGCATTTTGTACCTGAATTTTTTTGATATTTTTAGAAAAAGAGCTCCCCCTCAACATGTGCTTCATGTATTTGAAATTTTTTGGCACATGGA
Organism: Chrysanthemum seticuspe; assembly: GCA_019973895.1. Taxonomy (NCBI): domain Eukaryota; kingdom Viridiplantae; phylum Streptophyta; class Magnoliopsida; order Asterales; family Asteraceae; genus Chrysanthemum; species Chrysanthemum seticuspe. The sequence goes on along the minus strand of BPTQ01000001.1, from coordinate 219,172,430 downwards.
GGCAAGAGGAAGAATTAACTTCTTTGATTACCATTTTCTAAAAGATATCATCATCACTTCCCTGATTAAATCAAGTAGATAAAGCATATTGGGGAAGGATGAGGTTTTCAAAAGTTTCCTCCCCCTCAATATGTGCCTCGAGATTTGAAAGAGTTTTGCACATACTAGAGGGAACCTGCACTTAGAGACAAATCAATCACGTTTCAATTCTTTGTGGTTTAAAAAGATGCTCCCCCTCAACATGTGCATGGAAAATTTGAAATCGTTTGGCACATGAGGGGAGGAAAGCTTGCTAAACACTTAAAATTTTTAGAGATGTGATCTCTATTGATTTAAATTAAAATTTTTAGAGCTTTTGAGGAGAATAGTGACTTGCTTTTGAAAAAAAAAACAATTTTAACTGATAAGGATCAGATTTTCAGACTTTAAACTCCATTGTTTAAACATGCAAGAGTATCTTTTGAAAACATAACATTAGCAAAGGTTTTGAATCAATTGTATAAAACATAATTCTTTTTTATTGTTCAACAATAAACCTTGCTCATTTACGTGCCAATTGTTTTCAAAAATGACCTTTCAAAATAACCTTTTTAATTCGATTGAAATCATTCTCCCCCTCAATCAATGACACAGGTTGTTGATTGAGAGATTTTGACAGATGATAAGCTCAGATAAATTTCAAAAAAATAGAGTACAAGGTATTTTCAAAGCAATTTTTTGTTTTCATGAGATGACAAATATTTTTCAGAAGAATCGTTAGACGGAAAAATATTTGGAAAGAGAAACATTTGTCTTTTTGATGACAAACATTTGTTTTGAGAATCAGAGCATGAGATTTGAAAAATAAGATAAAGCATGGCTCTGTCCTTTACTTTTTAAAACGGGTTACTGCCTGAAATGACAGTAAGCCACCATTTTTCTCCGCCTCATTATTTATTTTTATTTTTTTTTTAAAAAACTTTTGTACATTCGAAGAACATCTAAAGACCCGTGACATTCTTTGAATGTCAACACAAAGTCCGTAGATGATATCGAATAAGGAAAAAACATGACAAAATAACAATATTTTTGGAATTTTTCAAGATTTTCTAATTTTTATGGATTTTTGAGAATTTTATATTTTTATATTTTCTTTTGTGGGTTTTGAAATTTTGTATTTTGCTTTTTGAATAAATATATACAAGAGATAGATGAAGGAAAACCTTTTACTCCTCTTCTTCCTCTTGAAGACGTTTGAGTGTTTCTGGTTGTAGGCTCTTTAGACCAAGTCGTGGAAGGATAAACTCAAAACGTTCTCTAGGAAGAGCTTTGGTGAAGATGTCTGCTAACTGGTATTCCGTCCTCACGAAATATAGTTCCACCACACCGTTTTCCGCTTGTTCCCTGATGAAATGATGTCGAATGTGGATGTGCTTTGCTCTTGAGTGTTGAACGTTTTTGCATGAGAGAGCAATGGCACTTTTATTATCACAGTAAAGAGGAATTTTGTTGAATTCAAAGCCATAGTCAGATAATTAGGATCTCATCCAAAGGATTTGAGCACAACAAGATGACATGGCTATGTATTCAGCCTCTGTAGAGGAAATAGAAGTAGTCATTTGTTTCTTTGAAGACCAGCTCACAAGCTTATCACCCAAAAACTTAGCACCTCCAGATGTACTTTGACGTGTATCTTGACATCCTGCATGATCAGCATCTGCATAGGCTGTTAGTGACATACCGGTGTCCTTCGGGTACCAAAGTCCCATATTGATGGTTCTTTGGAGATACCGAAAGACCTGTTTAACCGCTTCAAGGTGCTTTTTGGTAGGCTTAGCCTGATATCTAGCACACATGCAAACAGCGAACAAAATGTCTGGTCTGCTGGCTGTGAAGTACATCAGGGATCCGATCATACTACGATATTTCGTTTGGTCTACCATGATCCCTGAGTGGCCCTCATCCAGTTTAGTACGCTCTATCATAGGAGTGTCAACAGGGTCACAAGATTCAAATCCAAATTTCTTTAAAATCTCATTTGCATATTTAGATTGATTTATGAAAATGCCTCCAGGACTTTGTGAAATTTGTAATCCCAATAAAAATGACATTTGTCCCATCATTGACATTTGAAATTTGGAACCCATTTCATTTGAAAAACGGTCACATTCATTGGGGTCAGTCGAGGCAAAGATAATATCATCAACATAGATTTGAACGTGAATTAAATGTTTGCCTGACTTTCTGGTGAACAATGTCGGATCAACTGCTCCTTTGCTGAATCCAGTAGATAGAAGAAAGTTTGATAGCATATCATACCATGCCCTTGGAGCTTGCTTCAAGCCGTAAAGGGCCTTCTTCAAGCGATAGACATGAGTAGGATGCTCTAGATTCACAAAACCTTCCGGTTGGCTTACGTATACGACTTCTTTAAGATCTCCGTTAAGAAAATCCGTCTTTACATCCATCTGATAGACAATCATATTCTTACTTGCAGAATTAGCCAGGAAGATTCTGATTGCCTCGATGCGTGCAACTGGAGCAAATGATTCTTCAAAGTTAATACCCTCCTCTTGACGGTATCCTTTAGCAACCAATCGAGCCTTGTTCTTTAAAACATCACCATGCTCATCAAGTTTCACTTTGTAGATCCACTTTAGAGCAATAATCATAGCACAATCTGGAGCAGGTACTAATTCCCATACATCTAGTCGATCAAACTCATGAATTTCTTCTTGCATGGCATTGAACCAGCTGTCTTCATTCATGGCAGTTTTAACATCTTTTGGTTCGACCTTAGAGAGTACGGAGTTGAAGAAGCACCATAAGGCATCGGTTGCAAGTTGTTTCCGTTTGGATACTGGACGAGAGGGGTTTCCAATGATGTTGTCCAATGGATGATCATGTGTCCATTTTCTAAGGTGTTCGTGTGGTTGTTGTTGAGGAACTGAAATAGCATAGTCGATTTCTCCTGATGAAGATGGTTTTGATGATGATTCAGGAGCAAATATGTTTTCAAATGGTGCATCTTTAGGAGTAGCAAAGGGATTCTCTCCATCAAGGGTGCCAGAAACATTTCCATGATGTACACTCGATGATTGATGATTTGTTGATGAGACAGAATGATCAGCAGCAGGCGCTTCTTGACTTAGCATCATAGAAACTGAAGGGTTAACTTCATTGACAGGGATAGTAGCAGCCTCTGATGATGGAATTGACAGATCATTAGCAGTTGGCTCATAGTGTTCATCCAACATTGGATCAAACAATTTTTTAAATCATCTTCTGAAGGAGGTAAATAAGGAGTTGCTGGCGAAGAATTGTATACAAGAGTAGAACTGATGGGACTACTTGAAGATGCGGGTCGAGAACTGGGTTGTCCTGGAGCCATTGGACCGGTCAGCTCATCAAACGTAACGTGAATTGTTTCCATGATATTTCGGGTTCTTTTATTGTAGATTCGGTATCCCTTTTTGTTTAGTGCATATCCTACAAATACTCCAATGTCCGCTTTAGCTTTAAGTTTGCCTAAGTCTTGGCCCTCATTAGTTGGATAACACAATGCACCAAACACACGAAGGAATGAGAGATTAGGTTTTCTATTGTGGACAAGTTCATATGGAGTTTTTCCATGAGCAGCGTGAATTAGGGATCGATTTTGAGTGTAGCATGCAGTGGCAAAGGCTTCAGCCCAGAGAAACATTGGAACCTTTGAGTAAATCAGCATTGTTCTTGCAGCTTCCACAAGAGTTCGATTTCGTCTTTCAACTACACCGTTCTGTTGAGGAGTTCGTGGAACACTTCTTTGATGACTGATTCCAACACTTTCATAAAACTCACTAAGTTGTTTATTAACAAACTCAGTTCCATTGTCTGTTCGGATGATTCTGACAGTTTTGTTAAGTCGAACCTGCAGCTGTTTGATAAGTTTGATGATGATATCTGGAGTTTCATCCTTTGTCCTTAAGAACTTATCCCAGGTGAATCGAGAGTAATCATCAACCACAACTAACACATATTTCTTCCCAAAGATATTCTGCACTCTCATGGGTCCACATAAATCCATGTGAATTGTATGAAGAACTTCTGTAACTGAGTTTGTAGGTTTGGGTTTGTGGGCATATTTCTTGCTTTTTCCCAATTGGCATGCTGAACAAAGATGATCCTTTTCATACTTTAGTGTAGGTAAACCTACAACTAAGTCCTTTCTGGAGAGATCATTGATGGTGCCAAAGTTCAAGTGATTTAGACGACAATGCCATAACCATGACTTTGTTTTCAAAGCCTTTGACACAAGCAAATTGGAGAAGACTTCATCATATCTTCGATAAAGATGGTGTATATATTTGAACCACGTTTTCCTCTTAAAAGCTCTTTACCATCAAGTTCTCTAATGAAACAAGTATGTTTTCTGAAGGCTACATCTAGATCTGAATCACAGAATTGACCGACAGAGAATAAGTTATGACCAAGACCTTCTACGTAATATACCCTGGAGATAACACTATCACCGACAACATAATCTCCATAACCCATAATTGCACCGAAATGATCGTTCCCGAATCTAACAGTCCCGATGAATTTACTCACGAAGTTCATGAGCCGCGACCGGTCTCCAATCATATGCTTGGAACAGCCTGAGTCCAGGTACCACAGAACGATTTGAACGATCTGCAGTTGAACACAGACAAGAATGGATAACTGGATAATTGGGAACCCCATCCAATAATGGGTTCCATTTGGTTAGTAACAGTAATTGGAACACCCACATCAGAAGTAGAAACAATGGAATCATCATAAATGGATGTAGTGCTAATGTCTGTATTTGACCTATTCAAAGTATGTTCACTTCTTAAGAGAATAGTTCTACCAGTAGGCATCCATTTCTAGTGGGCATTGTCTTAGCAAATTGAGGGCAGAACTCATTATCCTTATGGCCAGAGGGTATCCATTGATAACCTATTTTACTAAATATTCTTCCTGTGGGTTTCCACTATTTTCTAACTTTCTTTTGCCTTTGCCTTTTAGCCTTCTTAGCTTGATTTTTAGCATTAACAGTTTTAACAGGGCATTTGACATAATTAGACAAAACATTCACACCACATTCATGATTAGTAACAGAAATCAAGCAGTCATCATTACAAGGTTTGCAGATAGTAGCATAATTCGAATTAATTACAGTACGCCTATGGCTAATACTAGAATCAACACGATTCGTTTTATTCAACTCAAACTTAAAGTTCCTAGGGTGGTCTTCTACTCTCTTCCAATGCACATTATTAGCTTGCGAGGTCCTATCTTGCTTGGTATTGCCTGGAGGTTTTGACCCGCTTGCTTTTATGTCACTGATTACTCCTGTAGAGGGAATTATGGGAACATTAGTTGGTTGATCTACTTTTTGCATTCCTGAACTAGACATGCAGGGATCTAAACTACATGAAGGCACAATAGTGTTCACATTCTTAAAACTGGGCACAGAATGGTTTGAATGCTTAGCACTAGGCATAGAACAAGGCATCACAGCTTTACCTTTCACACCTAAGGATTTAGGACATGTTGCTATTAAACATTCTAGCAACTCCTGAGATCGTTTGGCCTGAATGCAAGCAAACCTAATTTCTCTATCAAGAGGCTTATTTATGAAGTCCTCTTCCACAATCTCACGGAGACATTCTAGACTATCCTTAAGGTGAGCACAATAGTTATGAAACACAAGTTCATTGTTCCTAAGATGAGGAAGAATGTATTTAACAGTGACAGTATATTTGCAGTCTGAGGATGATTTTGATGCAACATTCTCATTGAAGACAAGTGGCAGTTTCCCTTTTTCCTGACTCCTCAGATTCTCAATTTCGTTTTGTAAAGACGTTATTTTTTCGTTGTTTTTGTCACGAGTGACTTTCATTGAATCATATAACTCTTTAAAGTGTCGTTTAACTTTTTCATTTTCTTCTAGAAAACTCTCGTTTTCCTTTTGTAAAGCATTAACCAAGTTTTGAAGATGAAAAGTTTGAGAATACTGAGAATCTAAAGGAGGAGGCATTTGGGAGCCAGTCATATTGTTCTTTTCACCCTTTAATTGAGATATTTGGGCTTTCAACTTTCTGATCGTGTTGCAATGAGCTTGAATCTGTTCGTCACGTTTGTTTATCTGAAAAACTGCATCAAACTCTGGAACATCTGAGGATGTCTTGATATTAGAGGTTTTGACATTTTCTTTAAGATGTTGATATTTTAGTTGCAAATCAAAATGTTCAACTTCTAGTTTAGAAAGATGTTTTACCAAATTATCGTGATCATCCTGATCAATTTTCTCATTCAGTTCTGAGTTTTTGTTTTCAAGCTCAATGACACGATCATGGGAAACTTTCAATGCAATAGATAATTCATGAAATCGAGAAGCAGTAATGGAGTGCTTAGTAACAGTATAAAACACATCTTGAGCAACACAACTCGAAATCAAATTCTCATTTAAGATATGCAAGTTCTTCCTTTCAACTTCATTATATTTGAGTTCATGTTCATAATCATTGACCTCAACAATCATAGCATCAAATTCCTTTTCCATTTCTTTAATATCTGAAATTATTCCCTTTTGAAGACTTTCAAATTGACCTTTTAATTGTTTAAAGAAAGGCATAACCTCAGTTAAATAACATTCTTTAGTTTGCTCAAAACCCCTTTCCCCCTCAGTTATCCCTGTAGGTGTGATTCTCTTCTTACACGTTTTCTCAAAATCAACAAACATCTGATAAACAACATATAGGCTGATTAAGGTCTTGCTATTAGTGGCAATAGATCTAGGAACTAGATGCATTGGTGTATTAGGAGGATACACAGTTGCTCGAGTCAATTTCCTACAAAGGGAATTCTTTTCAACAAGATTTTCAGCTTTTAGCATATCCATATCTTTCTTCCAAAAAATCTGTTCTGGGGTTAATTGAGTTTGAGGCTTAAACATGTTAAGGGAGATCCAATTTTCCTTAGTGTAATCATGAGGTTTGATCGTTATATTTTTCTCTTTACATACAGGATTGTTAAGTTTCTTATCCATTTTCTCCCTAGTGACTTCATCTGATTTCTTATCTTCCTCAGTGCACTCAGCGTAACTAGGTTTCTGCCTAGGCTTAAGGATTTCATTACCATCATAAATTACTTTATGAGCTTCTCTTGCTTTCTTACCATACTCAGGGTTGGGTTCCTTAATAATGGGAATACTATGCTTATCGCTTAAAACTCTGTGCTTAGTGATCAAGTGAGCAGTCTGAATGGTATTCCCTTGTACGTACAACTTATTTTCAAGCTAGTTTTTCAAAGTTTTCAGATTGGAAAAATCATTCAAAAGTTTTGATTCCTTAGCATTGAATTCTTGCTTAAGCATTTTAACATTTTCTTGAAGTTCTTGTTTTTGCTTAGCAGTTTTAGAAAGCTTTTCTTGTAAGGAGTTTAACTCTTGTTTTAATACTTCTTCTCTAAAATTACTTTTTCGAAGAATTGTACGCATTTGGTCATCCATTTCCTGCTCACAGGTGGTTAACTCAAACTTAGCATGTTGTTCATAAATAGCAACTTGTTCTTTATAGGCATTCAGTTCAGAGATAATAGAATCATCAGGGGCAAATGCAGTGTATTCATCAAAAGCATAGTCATCATTGACTGCAGAAGATGCATTGCTTGGTACAACCTCACTTTCACTTTGCTTCACATATTGATCATATGGGACAATATTTCTATTACCCTCATCATCAATATCTGATTCATAAGTTTCAAGAGATTGTACTTTATTATGCATCTTTTGCTCATCAACATCATCATATAGTTTTAATACCTTTGAGATGATTGATTCTTTGGATGGACCAGCTTGCTGTGATGATGAGACCTTAGGAGAGACCATTGGAGAAATGCTAGCCATGAAAATTGTTTGTGCGGCAGGTTCATCATAGATTTCAGAGTCGTAAGCATCACAGTCAGTGACTTGAAAGGCATTCTGATGATTGTGACCTATCTCCTTAATTGGTTGTTCATCCACATCTGCATCATATGTCTTGACATTGCCCTCAGCAAGAAACAACAACTCCTCTTCATCCAAAGATGCACCATTATCCTGAGCTTGCACGAGCAACATCTTGTCTCTGAAGTATTCTGCATTCTGTGGACGTTTTGGAGATGTGCAGTTCCTAGCAATGTGTCCCTCACCACCACAGTTGTAGCACTTAATTGGTTTTGCTTGACCTTGATTTCCATTCCTTCCCCGATTCTGATTTCCAACATAACCTCCACCTACTCCACCTCTTCCCTGTTCATATTGCCTTCCTTGAACTGGTTGCACCATAACTTTTCCATCTCTGACAATCGCATGATTTTGAAGGTTGGATGCAGTTCTGATCTCATTGTTAGTGTGAAGACTGTTGGTATGTGGACTGAGAGTCAAGTTTTGTTTAACCATAAGGGCCAGTTGATTGATGAAGTGTCCCATGACTGCATCAGCATCAGCTTGTTTGAACATTGGATCGGGAATAAGTTTGTGATTACCATTACCCGTGGGTATAACTTGAGAAGCTTTGGTGGTAATTCCAACATTTGAGTAAAAGGCTGTTGAATCATTTGAAGAGCTTGTTTCTCCCTGATAGGTTTTGAACTGTTCAAGAATCCTTTTTTCAAACATAGCATGTCTCTCATTTTGAAGAAGAAAGGCATACAATTGCTCATAGTTTGTATTTTTCAATCCTTTGGTTAGCTTCACAGTGGTGCAAATTTGTGCCATTCAGGATTCATGTTGTTCACAAACTTTGAGTTAAGCTGAATGTTAGGCATGGTCATTTTGATGTTCCTCATGTCATTCACAAGCTTATGGAATCTCACGTAGTACTCATAGACACTCTCATCTGGTTTCATCTTAAAGTGCTCAAACTCATCATACAGTTGTAATTCTCTGTCTTCCTTGGTTAATTAAGAACCTGAGAGAAGCATCTTGACATTATCCCAAACAGCCTTGGCTTCAGTGTTGTGATTGATAAGCTTGTATATATCTTTTGGAAGACCCTGAAGTATAATGTTAGAGGCCCTGATATCAGCATCCAATCTCTTTTTCTCCTTATCATTGAGCTCATCATACATCTTTGGTCTGTCTAATCCATAGATCATTGTTCCATCTGCAGTAGTATAAATTAAGTCTCTTGTAGTCTCAACCTGATAAGGTCCTTCATCAATGGATTTGAGAATGTTGACCCCATTTTCCTTTCCAAGACAGTACAATCGGATTCATTGAGAACATGAGTCATAATCAGTTCTGTCAAGCATAGGTGGACGAGTATCTGATCCAGCTGCTTGAATATCCTCAGTTACAGAAGAAACGATAGTAGGTATGATGTTTGACATGATTACAAGTTCAACGGGATTTTACTATTCCTTGATTAAACCGGGAAATTGATTCTTTCACGGGATTTTACTAAACCAAAAGAACAACCGTAAAAATGTAGCACGAAGAAGTGACAAGTCTCAATAGACAAGTAGCTAAATAGACAACTCGCTTAAAGAAACAAGTCGCTTAAAGAACCAACTCGCTTAATAGCCAAGTCGCATATAGAAACAACTCGCTTAATAGCCAAGTCGCAAACAGAGACAACTCGCTTAACCACCAAGTCGCTTAAGCTAACTCGCTAGCTGTACAACTCGCTTAATAGCCAAGTCGCTTTAGAACTCAAGTCGCTTAAAGAAACAACTCGCTTAGAACCCAAGTCACTTAAAGAAACAACTCGCTTACAACCCAAGTCGCATAAAGAGTCAACTCGCTAAATAGCCAAGTCGCATATACCAACTCGCTTCCAATAACAAAGCAACTCGATTCGAAGAAACAAAACTCCGAGACTCAACTCGCTTCGTACAACTTTCACAAATAACCACTTTATCAATCAAAAACAACCAAACCACAATGATTTAAGCCTTCCAATTCAAAACCTAAGCACATATGATGATCCTAAACACAAAAGTACACACAAAATTCAAACTTTAACACTAGAATTTGTCCAAATGATTCAAACTCTCCTAAACACTTAAAACCCCAAAAACCTTATGAAATCCACCAAAACAAAGAGCATGAAAGATGAGTGATCAAACCATGGCTCTTGATACCAATTGAAAGATATAGGATTTCACAATCACACTAAACCATAATCATATGAGGCGTTCAAGATGTTTAGAGAGAGAAAGTTCTAGAGAGAGAAAGGAAAGAGAGTTGAGAACTATGTGAAACAAAGAAAAATGGTATTGAAGCTCCAACCCTCTACCTTGGGAGGTAAAGGGTATTTATAGTGTCTTACAAATAAACACCACCTACGGGATGTGGATCAGGCATACAGTGGGTAAAGACCCGTCCGTCCTCTACGGTGTTACTTAACAAACTACTTTCTAACATAACTTGACTACGACTACGAGCTTTCTATCGAATACATATACTTGAGGTGACCGACTCTTTAACGACTGAATTTTCTAATTCCTAACACAACTTGTACTTATCTTGAAAAATAAGAGAAAACTATGAGTTCTAAGTGAAAAACTTATCTTGGGTTTTGAAAATTCCTGTATTGCTTGTAAGTTGTGCATGAAATAGAGATCCTAGAGTCAGAAAAAAGAAGGCTAGTGTTTACATACCTTGTAGAGTTAAAAAGCAAATTATGACGATTGTTCCATGAGATCAAGACCAAGACGAAGTAGGTTGAATTATTCCCGCTTCAATGATTTGGTGAGGACGTCGGCTATGTTGTCTTCGGACGCTACCTTCTCAATAGAGATGTTCCCCTTTTGAACATTGTCTCTTAAGAAGTGATGACGGATCTCTATATGCTTTGTGAGAGAATGTAATACCGGATTCTTGCTTAAATCGATGGCACCTTTGTTGTCACATAGAATGGCTATGTCACTTAGATGAATGTCGTAGTCAACTAACGCTTGTTTCATCCATAGTGCTTGTTGGCATGCTTTGCCGGCAGAGATATATTCGGCTTCGGTTGTTGATATTGCTAATGCCATTTGTTTCTGTGAGAACCAAGATGTTAAACAACATCCCATAAAAGTACATACCCCACTTGTACTTTTTCGGTCAACATAATCACCTGCATGGTCAGAATCTGCATATACAATTGTTTCTACTCCCATACCCTTAGGATACCATAATCCTAATTGAGTCGTACCCTTAATGTATCTAAATATCCTTTTGACGGCTTCTAGATGTGATGTTTTAGGATCTTCTTGAAACCTAGCACATAGACAAACACTAAACATGATATCTGGCCTACTAGCTGTGAGGCAGAGAAGGCTACCAATCATGCCATGATATTTTGTGTTATCAACTGATTCGCCGTCCTCATCTTTTGTGAGTTTAGTGTCGAATGACATTGGTGTCCTAATTGGTTTTGACTCTTCTAAACCGAATTTCTTTAACATTTCCTAAATGTATTTAGAATGATTAAAGAAGATACCATCTTCTACTTGTTTGATTTGTAGACCAAGAAAGAAACTAAGTTCTCCCATCATACTCATCTCGAACTCGTCATGCATGATTTTAGAGAAATTATCACACATGTCTTGACAAGTAGATCCGAATAGAATATCATCTACATATATTTGAACAATGATTATATGTGACTCCTTTTTCTTAGTAAAAAGTGTGTTATCAACTAACCCCATGGTGTAGTTGTGTTTGATTAAGAACGAATTGAGTCTATCATACCAAGATTTTGGAGCTTGTTTAAGACCGTAAAAGGCTTTCTTTAGCTTATACACATGTTTAGGTTTTTCAAAATCGATGAAGCCCGGAGGTTGAGCTACATATACTTCTTCATTAATAAAACCATTTAGAAAAGCACTTTTGACATCCATTTGATAAAGCTTAAAATTATTAGCACAAGCATAAGCAAGAAGTATTCTTATAGACTCTAATCTAGCCACGGGGGCATAGGTCTCATCAAAGTCTATTCCTTCTTGTTGATTATACCCTTGGGCAACGAGTCTAGCTTTGTTTCTAGACACTACACCATTTGCATCAAACTTATTATTATAAACCCATTTGGTTCCTATTATGGTTTGATTACTAGGTGGAGGGACAAGTGTCCAAACATCATTATAAACAAATTGATTTAACTCTTCTTGCATGGCCATTACCCAACTTTCATCTTTTATGGCTTCTTGTGTATTCTTAGGTTATATGGTTGAGACAAAACAAAACAAGCTACTTTGGTTTTGAACTTGAGACCTTAAAGTTCTTTCATTTAGCTTTCCTATGACCTTATCTACGGGGTGATCTTTGGACTCTTTAATATTTATGATTTCATCATTTAAAGGTTCTTCTTCTTCGTTTATCTTTTTCTTTATTACAATAGCTTCACTTTCGACAATCTCGTCATCGACAAGAGGTGGAGAGGGTTTGAGTGGACTTTCATCAAATTTAACGTTTAATGACTCTTCAACTTCATTGTTTCTTTATTTAATATGACATAGGCTTTGCTATTAGGAGAATAACCTAAAAAGATACCTTCGGTTGATTTAGGATCAAATTTTGTAAGGTAATCTTTAGTGTTGAGTAGAAAACATTTGCTACCAAAGACTCTAAAGTGATCTAACGTAGGCTTTTTGCCTCGAAGTAACTCGTATGGAGTTTTACCTAAAATTGGTCTAATTAAGACTCGATTAAGTATGTATGTTGAGGTATCAACGGCATTGCACCAAACCTTTTGAGGTATGGATTGCTCATTTAGCATGGTGCGACTCATTTCTTGTAGGGTTCTATTCTTTCTTTCAACTACCCCATTCGATTGTGGAGTGCGAGGAGCCGAGAAGTTATGAGTAATACCATTAGCGTCACAAAAAGCTCCAAATTGCACTTCATTATCTAATTCCCTACCATGATCCATTCTAATAGACACTATAGGACTTCCTAGTTGTCTTTGGATTTTCTTACTTAATATTTCAAAATAATTGAATGTTTCAGTTTTGTTCTTTAAGAATTTAGTCCATGTGTACCTAGAATAATCATCCACTATAACCAAAGTGTAGTAGTTGCCTCCATAACTTTGGATAGCGGATGGACCAAATAAATCCATGTGTAGTAACTCTAGACACTTAGTTGTAGACACCATGTTTTTAGCTTTGTGACTAGAACGGACTTGTTTTCCTATGTTACAAGCATCACAAAAGTGATGTTCATATTTTAATTTCGGTAGATCTCTTACTAGATCTTTGGATGATAGCGATTGAAGAAGTCGCATATTGGCATGACCCAATCTTCGATGCCATAAGGTCGAAGTATCATCCATAGAGGTAAGACAAAGTTTGTCTTTAGGTTCATTACCAATTTTAATGACATAGACTCCATGTTTCCTAATTCCTCTACCTATGGTGACGCCGTTTTTTAATATCTTACTACCGGTTTCGGTAAAAAGTACATTGCATTTTTTATCACATATTTGTCCTATACTTTAGAGGTTAAAATTTAGGTTTTCTATGTGACACACATCGTTAATGGTTAGAGATTTGTTAGAAATCGTACCTTTACCGATGATTTTGCTTTTGCTATTTCCAAACACCACATTTCCTCCATTGAAGGATTCATATGTGGAGAATAGATCTTTATTGCCGATCATGTGCCTCGTGCACCCGCTATCCTTGACCCATTCATCCGGATCTAGGTCGACCTTTAAGCACACTTAAGAAAACAATTAACTCAAAAGTTTGGTCCCCATTTGTTCATGGGTCCATTAGTGTTAAACATTCCATTCATGTTTGACATGTATGGATAAGGTGAATATGCATTCCATGGTGAAAAGTTTTGAAATGGAAAACCATTTTGCATATTTGGGTGCCATCCCATTTGATGGTTACTTCTCGGGTAAACATTATTAGGTCTCCTAGATGTGTTTGGTTTTGAAAATGATGGACCTTTGTTTCTTACAAAACATTGATTATATCTTGGGGTGGTTGTCTAATGGTAATATGAGTTGGTTTCTTCTTATTAACGATGACAAAATCAGTTCTAGAAGAGGAAGCTATGTTGTTACCCCTGTTTGCTTCAGCAGACTCACGGATCCCTGGTTGTACACTAGCCGGTTCCCTTTTTGTGGGATCCGTGGGATCCGCCACAACAGTGGCTTGTTTTTCTATTGCTTTTACGAATTGTGTTTCTTTGTTTTCACTAGTTGACGCATTAAGTTGCTGAATACCTAAACCTTTTTGGTTGTTTCCTGCTTTAACACTATCTAATATCATATCTAGACTATTATTACTCATTCTAGCAATCTTAGAATCTAGTTGATCAACTAGTGTTTGAAGTTGAAAGCAAAGTTCACATTCGCCACTTGCTATCTTGCCCTTTTCTAGACGTTTCAATTTTGCCCTTAACTCTATGACTTCCTTATCTAAACGTTGGTTTTGATTTTTCAAAAACTTGTTTTTGTTGATTACTTTTAAACTAATTTTGCAAAGTTTATCATATTCATTATGCAATGAGTCATCATCTATTGATGAGCTACTATAGTATTCGTGACATACCTCGTCATTTGCCATGAGACAAATTTCTTCGTCATCCTCCTCGCTCATTCCCCACGAGCCGCTCTCGAATGCCTTTTGATCATCGCGTTTAGGACACATACTAATAAATTGGTTTCGGTCCCCACATTTAAAGCAAGCACGGTCATCTCTTGGCTTCTCGTCCTCTTTGCTTTTCCGGAATCATTTCTTGTTGTCATACAGTTGTTTGACGTATCTTCCCTTCCTTCTAAAGAACTTTTTGAAGTCCCTTACCACCATGGCATACTCCTCGCCATCACTATCTGAAGAGGATTTCTCTTCATCACTTGAGGCCTTCTTGGCTTTGAGGGCAAGAGATTTGTGCTTCTCTTTCACTTTTGAGGCTTCGAAATCCTTAGCAAGGACAAGCTCATATACCTTTAAATTGCCTATGAGTTCATCAAGGGTGAGGATTGTCAAATCTTTTGACTCTTCGATTGTCGTCACCTTAGAGCTCCACTTGGATGGAAGTGCCCTTAGATATCTCCTAACATGGTTACGGCTAGAAAAAGAATCATCAAGTGCTTGTAAAGATGTAATTATAGTATTAAAGTTAACAAAAGAATGATCTATAGTTTCCTCATCCGATATTGAAAATTGTTCATAATGTTGAACATATAGATCTATTTTATTGTTTTTCACTTGTTGATTACCTTGATGAGTTACAACTAAAGAGTTGCAAATTTCTTTAGAGGTTTTGAGCATGGAGATTCTTTCGAATTCCTTTTTGGGTAAAGCATTATACAAAACCATTTTAGCTTCACTATTTTTGGAAAGATTTTTCATAATTTCATCGGTGAGTTTATCATGAGGTATGTTAACTAAAACTCCATTTTCATCTTTTGAGGTGGCTTCAAAATCGCCTTCAACAATAATGTACCAAAGATCAATATATTTAGACTTCACATACGTTTCAAATCAATTTTTCCAATATATAAAACCATTAGTTTCAAGTAGTGGTGGTCGTTGCATAGATTGCCCTTTGTAAGATATAACTTTTCACATACACATCATAACATTAACACAATGAGCACATAGATGGTTTTAGAGAGAGAAAGAGTGGGACATTCTAGTGAGAGAAACTAGTGGAATATTAGATTACCAAAGAATCATCCAACCCTCTACCATGCAAGGTAGAGGGTATTTATAGGTTACAAACTAAACGACCTCCTGACGGCCTGTGGATCAGGGATACAGTGGGTAAAGACCCGACCTTCTTCCACGGTGTTGCACTACACTATTATACGCTACTAACTAACTACATAAATCGTAACTAATGACCAATCTACGAGCTAACTTATACTAGATAATAATTGGGGTGACCGACTCTTTCAACACTGGAATTTTCTAATTCCTAACAATCTCCCCCTAAGGGAGGTCACCCCATATTTTACATTTCAAATCCTAGCATACTAGACTTGACTTTGTTCTAGAGCTCGTAGACTTTCATACATCAACATCGTAAACTTGGTGCATAGGTGGTGCAACTTCAAAGTCTGCAAAGATTTGTACTTTATGTAGGAGGTCCATTTCTGATTCACGAGATAGTAAATATGAGCCAGCTTTTGAGATCATCAGCAATCAACAATCTCTGACACATCCTTTGTGGTGTTGATATTATGTGATATTGTGACTTTAGGACCGACATGCTCACATTCTGGATCATGAAGTCTTCTTATCAGAGTAGCGGAAGCATTTGTTGAATCATGATATTGGCAGCAGCGTAGCAGAAGCTTGGTGTGAAAATATCAGAGACATTGATGCACTAATCATGATTTCATTTTATGATGAATGTGTTAAGTGAGCATGCGGCTGTGGATTGACCGCTTCATTCTGATCAGCTGCAAACGTCGGGCGTACCTGCATACAACAGTTAGCAACAAATCGCACGAAAGTGTCTTTGATCACTTTCGATGAATTGAGGTACACGGCCCACGGTTCCCCGTTGATCAGTACAAGTACTGCCTGTGATCAGGTAGGATTCCTAAGAATCTCCTTGACAGGGTTTCGCAGCTGTTCTAGCTGTTCTCAAACCGGAACATCTCAAAGAAGACAACACGGAGTGAGTGAACCAGCGAATATTAAGTCCACTGATTGATGAAAAGAGATTTGAAAAACAATCGTGTATTGCTCAATAGAAATTGTTTTTGCAATACAACGAAGGTTTTATTGAAAATCAATTATCAATCATAAAAATACCTTTTGCTTTGAAAAAATGAGTACACAGTCGATGTGCTAAAGAAAAGAGTTTTTAAGCACACAGACCAGTTTTTCAATGGTATCCGTCAATCCATAACCTGAACCAGGATTGATTCAAGAGATTGAATCGCCCCATTGTTTCTGTTCAGTTGTCACATGGTTGATCTATATAATAGATCTCACATGCCACCTACCAGGAGCTTGTTTGATGTTGGCTCCAGAAGGCTTTCCATCTTCATTGTGAATGTGTAAAAACATCACTCAGATGTTCTGGCAATACCACAAGGATAATGCGTAGGACTCAAGATATAATCTCTCTTTCCACATTGTGTGAAACAGAGAGTCTTCATTGAAAAGTGTCCTAATGAGATTTGTTGATGATCTCGTGGCTCTAGACTCAATATGTGCATATTTGGATCCTGTGCCGGAGACTAGGGAGAGGGTCTCCTACTTCAATATCAACCATCTCTAAAAGAAAGTCGATAGATAATGTCAGTTCCCCGTGAGAATGAAACAAGTCCTTTTAAGAGGAACTTGAGTGGTTTGGAAAGTTGAAGTGCAGTGCGTCACTGGGTCCATGACGTCTTGTCTTCAATACCGATGTTACCATCAGTAGCATATGAATTGAACCCGGTTTCTGCCCTAAGGTTGAATAAATGGAGGGCTATTTGTTTTCACCCTTTTCTCATTCAATTCTTTTTAATTCTTCAACCCCTTCAGTGCTTACCGAGACTTCATAGCTAGAACCTTGTTGGGTTTATTCCAGTACTAGCTCAGTCTTAGTCCGCACTCTTCCCATATCTCACATTTCTCCTTTTATCATCATACCTAAGGACTTCTACACTAACTAGTGGGTTGTCCCTGGGTAGATCCCTCCGGTTCTGGCGGATCATGGGAACCAATACCTAACCTTATCATCCTTATATCACCGTACATTAAAGTAAAGTTGGTCGGTCTATTTGGTATTGTTCATCTGCCATAGGATCTAATAGAAACCATTTGAAAATCAATTCAGATACTTGTGATATATTATCAAAGCATTTTGTACCTGAATTGTTTTTGATAATTTTAGAACGAGAACTCCCCCTCAACATGTGCATCAAGTATTTGAAAATGTTTTGCACACGGAGGCAAGAGAAAGAAATTACTTCTTTGATTACCATTTTCTAAAAAAATCACCATCACTTCCTTGATCAAATCAAGTAGATAAAGCATTTCCAGGAAGGATGAGGTTTCCATAAATTTGCTCCCCCTCAATATGTGCCTCGTGTTTGAAAAGATTTTTGCACATACTAGAGGGAACCTTTTATCATCAAAGGATTAGAAGCCATGTGATCAAGGTACTTTCAAATATTTTAAAGTGTGGTGTACCCTGATGACTTGAATTTACAAAGAGAGTTCTCCCCCTTAATATGTGCTTCGAGATTCGAAAAAATTGTTTAGCACATATAAGGGAGAAGTTTGCACAAAAATTGGTCATCTTATCTTTTACCATCTTTCATATTTATATCACATTTTCTCCCCCGATCAAAAATCTTAAATCCTTTGAGATTTTGGATCTCAAGTGATTTAAATAAGTATGAGGTAAAATATTTGTAGGAGAAAAATGTGTCCGATTTTATATGATAAAGAAAAAAAAACAACACAGATGTTTCCCCTTTTCAAAAGGGGAAACCATAGTACAAATCCTAGCACTATTACATGAATTACAGTTGTTCATATTTGTTACACCACATAATACACAAAGATAACAAAAAAAACATAAACGGTATTACGAAGAAGTCTTCATTCAGTTCTCTGAAGAAGTTTGTAGTGACCATCACGGAGCCTTCCACCCACAAAGCTTTCAAGGCTGCGGAAGATTCTTCGTGTCTTGAGTCTTCGTCGGATTGCAGCAATGAAATGTTCACATCTCTTCACATCATCATCAGTCCAGAAAGTAGTTTTAACCCAAGATCTCATATCAAGTTTGGCTTCTTTCACTCTGGTGTCAAGTTCTTCTTCGACCATTTTGAGCGTACCATCACTAAACTTGTAAAGTTCACATAGACGCATAAGCATACGCGATCCATATCTGTCGGTGAAGATGACGGCTCTAGGGGTGTCAAGAACTTTGTATTCACGATGAAATTCATGCCCCGCTGCACTCCATTGAGGACTTGTGAGGTTGACCCTGGTTTGGTAGCTTTCAATGCCAAGCTGAAGGTCCTCAACTCGTTTCCGAATGACTAAGCCCCTGATCCAAAGAGTGACAGCTGCAGAGAGGGCCTTTTTCTCACGTACAGGTAAGTGCTCCAGGTGTCCTTGAAGATTTAAGAGATAGAGATCTTCGAAATCATTGGGCAGAAGATGTTTGAAGTCGTTCTCTTCAATGGTATACATTTTGAAATCAGCTCTTTTAAGGACAATCTTCTTCAAGTACTCATATCCATACATCGGGAAGATCTCTACACTGACAACGCTTAAGATTTGCAGTTTTGATCTGACATCATTGCGTCTTTTATCAGCACCATGTCTGTCAATGTAGAACTTCTTCTTTTTGAACCACCAGTGGGAGATACCATAAGACGCTGCAATATCATACTTTTGCTCTTCATTTGCCCAAAATTGATCAGGAACCATCTGCTCAAGCCCCTGATCAGAATAGGTTGCAGCTTTCATCTTTGAAATAGATAGAGCAGGTCTTCTTTCCGCAGAGCGAGCACACAGATAATCCAAGTCGAGATTGAAGAAGAATTCAGCCTGAATGGTTATCTGTCCCGGCTCACCACCAAGAGGAAGAGATTTGTTGACATTGAAGCGACTGATTTGCTCACTGACTTGGTCATTCAGCATCTTATGGCATTCTTCCATCTGATATTGAAGATGGTTTGCATCAGAATGGAAGACTTTGACAATTTCGTAGGCTTGTCCTTCTAGATCTCTTGGTGTTATGGAAGAGATACACTTCCGCTCACAAAACCATCTGATGAAACTTCCCATATCACCAGTGTAGTGCAGAAGAGAGTCTTCAGCTGGGACTTCATAGTTATTGGTGATAACTGATGCCCAATTGTTGTTAGGAATCATAGAGTCAGACTCTGGGATTGTCCATGTGGGTTCTGGAGAAGGAGGTCTATCTTCCACAATGCAGCTTTGAATTGTGTCTCTAGAAGGAGCTACCCTGGATGTACTAGTGCGGTTCCCAGCCATGTAATTGTCAAACCAATCTTCTGATGGCTTAGGAATATGTTTCGTCGATGCATCATCTTCATCTGGTTCTGAGTCAGCTATAACTTGAGACTCTTCGTGAACCACTTGATCATCAGGAATTGAAGTGGATGTGGAGGTGAATCTTGAATCGATCGTCGTCCAGGCGGCAGATTTCTTCTGAGTACCCTGTTTGTTTGTAGAGTCTGATTGATTGGACGGTTTTGGGGTTGATGATGGTGGTTGTGATGGAGGTGAATTGAGTGTTGTCGAAGGATTCCCAGCTCCAGAAGTTCCAGCGCCTCCTGGTGGTGGAGGATCTTCGCAATCTTTGCGATCCTTCATCAATGTTTCCATCACAATTGTCCTTCTTTTCTTTTTAGCATTCTTTTCTCCGACTTCAATTTTAAACTGTTCAAAATTGTCGAACTTGATGGATTCTTCAAGTGCCTCATAAAGTTTACTGTGAACCTCATGCTTGTCCTCTTCAGCCTCATACATTCTTACACACAGGGCAGCTCTCATATCGGAGATGGGGAGGTCCTTGAATCGTCTGAGAAGTGGAGCCTCCATTGCCCATTCCACGGCATCCTTGACTTCTCCTTCAATAGCATTAGTAACTGCTTCAGTGAAGTTGAGGTGCTCCAATCTGTAGACACGATCCACCAGAGACTCAACAGATTTAGGAAGTTGCCTTTCCAGTGCTTCTACCCTTTTAATGGTTTTATCCAGTAGTTGATCAGACGTGAGAATCTGTGGAGGGGAAGCTGGTGGAGTCACTTCATCTGCAATTGTGAAGATGGGTTCTGGAGTTGGTGGTGTTGTCGATGGTGTTTGTACGGTTGATTGAACAGGCAAGGGAGGTGGAAGTGCAGTTGATAGTGAAGATGCAGTCATTGGAGGAATGGTTGAAGTATCTTGCTGAATGCTGACATTATACATGGATTGTGCAGAGTCTATGGTTTTGTCATTAATGAATTGATCACCAAAAGAGAAGTCATCATCAAGATTCTTAAGTGAAGATAGAGAGTTTGTAGACAGATTTGGTTCATCCATCTTCAAGGTCTCGTCAGATCTTGTCCCAAGGTTCTCCTGTGAGCCCTTTTGTAACAGAGTGTCAACATTCAACTCAGATTGAGTCTCACCAAGTGATAGAGATTCCTTAAACGTTTCAGGCACCACACCGGATTGTTCCTTTTCATGAGGTGAATATGTTCTTCTCTTCAGCTCATATGGATTAGTGGTGCTAGAGGGAGATGAAGAGATGGTTAAAAGCATGTGAGCAGCTTGTTCATCACTTGCAACTCCTTTACCCTTGTCAAGTGTAATTGAGGATGTTTGTTGAGGTGGTTGAGCGGGTTCTCTTAACACAACTCCACCTACTGGAACCTTCACATTTTGATCTTCAAGACTTTGCTGAATACCAAGTTGTAGATCAGCGTCATCCTCATCAATTAACCTGAAAGTATTCCTTGGCACCTCAGTGTTCTCATCTATTTCCTTTTCCACCTTCTTCTTCTTTTCTTTATGCTTTTTGGATGAAGATTCTGACTGATGAGATCTTTCACGTCTCTTTTTAGGAAGAGAGGCATAGGATGCTTTAGAGTCAGAGGTGGTCTTGGGAGCAGTTGGTTGTAAAGGAGAGGGTGTGACATTAGCAGAGTGTTTGGTTGCACTTTTCATGTATTGCTTGAAGTAGTCCTTCTTCTTGATATCATCTGTGAGAAGATGATCAGGAATTGGCAATCCAAATACTTCTTGATTCGAACCTCTAGGAACATATTTCAAGAATCCTAAAACAAATTCATGTTCTGCTTTGTGTAGAGTTGATTCAGACCTAGGAGTGAAGTTGTGAGTTTGATGCAAATACTGGATGACAAGCTTGGAGAATCTGATGCTGGGAATTACAAGTTTGTTCTGCTTCTTACGTCCTTGAACATTGTTCAGGAAATAGGTTCTATCAGATATGAAAGTGTTCATTGATAACGAGAATTCTTCCCAAATACGATCTGAGACATTCACATCAACCCTATTAAAGATTCCCCATAGGATTTGCAAGATAGGAATTCTCACTTTATCGAACCCTGAAGTTTTCCCAGATAAGCATAAGTTCAGAACGGTTGTAATGGCTCTCCAAGGTTGATACATGTGTCCCGTGATGATGTCAGATGCTCTTGAAATACTGTTCTGATAGCCCAACCCAATAAGAAATACGATCAGATCGTCAGCACCAGGCGGAGATACAGAACGAACGTCAGGGTCACATGATGTGATTCCAAGAGCTTTGCTCAGAATATCAGAATCAATAGTGAACTCCATATTATCCAGCTTGCAAGAGTATCGTGCAGTGATTTTATTCCATTGAACGGTGTTCCAGAATTGCTGGATGTAGATGGTAGGAATTGAGCATTGCTTGGTAATAGCTCCGAAGAAGTTAGTGTTTTTGAGGATGTCAATTGAAACTTTGAGTATCGGATTTTGTTGGAGCCTTTGTAGGTCCACATAACAGTTGCTTTTACCAATAGCAGCCCATTGACTTTTGGGAAGGATTTCAACGTCTGAGAGAATTCCGGATGATCCCGACGGGGTAGCGCTCTTTTCTGGGTTTGAACTTGCCATTGATGTTCTGAGTAATCATACAGTCAATAGTGATAGATGGGAACAGGTTAGATAATAACTGGTAAGTGAGACAACATTAACATGGAGATAGTAACTCAGAATGAGTCCCCAAAACACATACAGAGAAGGATTGAGTGGCATAGATTACAAATATATGACAACATTCAGGTATATGATAACATTCATAAATGAAGTATATCAATGAAGTACATTCATACAAATAAATGATTACATGACGAGCTTCAAGGGGACTTAAAGGACAAAAGAGTGCAATACAGAGTGAACATGACATGAATCAAGATACACATAACAAAGTGATATAACACATATGTATGAGGCAAAAAGTAACATTTGGCAGTCGTGAGAGAACCCAAGTACCTTTTGCCTAAACAGAGATGTCATAACAGTTTACATAGAGTAAGTTAATTCAACAAGCCGAATTATGGGATCCTAGGAGTAGTGAGAGCGAAATCATCATTAGCAAAACTTAGAGCATTTTAAAAAATCCTTGACCCTAAGACTAATTCTCAATCATGAACACTGTTATAAACTTGTAAAAACAAGTCGTCATCTAGAGCCACGGACAAGCCACAAAAGGATTAGCACTCTAAGTCGCTAAGCAAATTCGCTAACATGTAAAACCAAGTTGCCATGAATAAAACCTAAACCAAGTCGCTACAAGCAGTCAACTAAGTCGCTAGGTAATTAAATTCGCTAACTTGAAAATACAAGACGCTATCTGCTAATTCGCTAACCAAGTCGCTAGGATAATTCGCTAGCTCGTAAAGTCAAGTCGCCATGTACAGTAACTAAGCCAAGTCGCTACAAAGAGGTTAACTAAGTCGCTAGGTTATTAATTCGCTAACTTGTAAATACAAGTCGCTAGTTACTAACTCGCTAACTAAGTCGCTGGAAATTAGTGAGCTAATTCGCTGCGGTGACGTATTCGCTATGTAGAGCTCTAACTCGCCATGAAGAACATTCATACTAAGTCGCTACCAAGAACAATCTAACTCGCCACCAAGAACATACCTAACCCAACCCATCAGTCTGATCCATTTTACTCATCCATCAATGTATTCAACCAATATAGTCCAAACAATATAATCCAAACAATGTATAACACGTTCAATCATTTTATAAGTAACACACATACGATTTACAAAGAAGATCCGAACCTAAGCGAGAGAGTCAACAAATCACACTACGCGAGCACTGAAAGGATCTGGAAAGAGTGATAAGTTAGACACTAGACACTAAAGCATAAGATAGTAACAATAAGAGGGAATCAAAGCAAACCTTAAGCTAAGTCGCTAGTAAGAATGAGAAGACGAAGAGAAAAAAAACGAGAGAGAGAAGAGACAAGGTAACTCGCTAATGGGTAACTCGCTAGGGGTATACAACCTCACTTAGGCAATATGACACAATTGGTCCTTGTGGTTATGAACTAAGGTGGTAATACGCTAGTGCAACAAAAACTTACACTATATGACAAGTTTGGTCCCTATGGAATTAGTGAATGAGTGGTAATAATATGCAAACACGGATAAGATAACGTCTCTAGCATTGATTATTACACTGATCATCATGAAGCAATTCAATTCAACATTTCAACACATAGGCAGTTACACCGAAAGCACACACTGAAAGTCTCATGAGCAAGATACAATCACAGCCAGATATTTCAAAAGTATAACCAGTTAGTCACACAAGCAGGCAATCACCACATAGTACAAATAAACAAGCATCATACCCAGCACAGAAGCCAATGGTGTATAAAGCAAATCTCCCCCTCAATCAATGTCAACACAGAACATTGATTGATATTACCCGAGCCCATTAAACTACCAAGAATATATCATTTGTTCGAACTTCATCTATGATCCCGTGCCATTATTGAATGACATTTCTAGGATCGTAGATGTTATCGATAACAAGGAGTATATTCATTATTAGATTGTAAAAAAAATGATAAAATGATAAAGTTTTGAAATTTTTTTTTTTTTTTTTTTTTTTTTTTTTTTTTTTTTTAAAAAAAAACTTGATTTATACAAAGACATGAAAGGACGAGTCCAGATTCGAAATGAATAGGAGTCAAAGTAAGAGGTACATCAACTCTGGCAAGCTATAGCTCCTGAATGAGCCATGTTCATATCTGAGGGGAACCAAGTCATGAAGTTCCTGATTGAGTTGAGCATTGTACCTGAAAAAGACTGAGAACACATTGTACTTGAAGCATATGTAGACTTGTACATTGAAGGGTTAGTGACATGTTTAGTCTCACATTTAGATTCAACACAGTATAATTCAGACGAATCATTAATGGGGATCCTAATAGATTCTTCATTCTTGAAAAATTTACCCGTGGGAATCCACTTGAGGCATGATTTAGGAATGTAAGTTCGTTTAAGTCCTGTATACTTAAATAGTCTGCCAGTAGGAATCCATTTGAAGCCACAGTGAGATGAACTAAATGAGTGCACACCCTTGTTATGACTATTTGTCTTTTTGTGATCTGAGAATTTCCTAGGGGAATGATCTGTCAGACTATGTTTTGCATGATATCTAGTTAAGCTTATAGCATTTTTGACTTGTGGGTGATGTTCATTAGTCCTATGCATGGGATTCATCATATCTGAATTAGGCAATGAAGTGACTGGTTTTGACAAAACAGACTTGTTGTCAACTTGGGAAGTAAGCTTAGATTTCAATGGTTTAGCTCTTTCAGACCTAAAGGCATTAGGTTGTTTAATCACTGTTCGTTTCAAGTGGTTCTGAACTGTTGACTTTCCCAAAGTTGAAGGTTTTGCAAACTTAGTGTTCATTCTATTTCCAGCATACTTCCTGAGCTCATTTTTTAGGGCAACAATATTGAAGCTCTTATTCTGAATTTGTTCTTTTAGGTCATCAATATCTTTCATCAAGAGATTAGATTGATTGACAGATTTAGAGTTTGTTTCCTCAAGGTTCTTTCTTAAAAGCTCATTTTCTCTTAGAAGGTTGGATACACATAGAGCTAGTTCAGAATTCCTATATTCTAGTGTATCACTCATCACATGACAGTCATAATTCTGGGCTTCTGAAAGAAGAGATTTCAGATTTCTTATGGTCGAATCTTTGTCCTGAATCTGGGATTTTAACTGATTTATTTCAAAAAATTCTCTAAATTCTGGAAGTTCCAGATTACTACACTGTTTATTTGCATAAAACATTTCATCCTTATGTTGTATTTTAATTTGCAAAGAGATACAGTGTTTTTCAAGACTTGAAAATTTGTTTGAAAGCTCATCATATACCCTTTTTTCAATCATGTTACTTGCATCAGATTCAGACAAAACAAAGATTGATTTCACATTGTTTTGTTCAGGGTAAGAGTCATGTACCTTTTTGTGAGAATAATTGTGATCAGATAAGAGTACCTTGTTGGATGATACCTTTTCTGATTCCGAGAATTTGAGATCAGTGTTGTTTTCTTCATCCTTTTCCATCATAACTGAGATTCTGCAATCAGTGTATTCTGCTGGTTCAACTGGAGTGAAGCATGACATGTCACCATTGTTCCATGGGCACTCTTGACATTCATTTAATTCCTTCAGCTTGTTATTCTCTTTTGCAGCTTCATCAATGTATGTTTCCATTTTACTCATAAGTTGAATAAATGAGTTTCTGAACTCATGAATTTCCATTCCCGTGTGTTTCTTGAAAGACATTCCAGTCATGGTATCATCAAAATCTGAGGAGTATTCTTCCCGGATAAGTGGTTGAAATTGGTTGACGATGGTTTGGAGGGCAGCATGAGAATCATCAGATGAGATCTTTTCATTGTTAATTTGAAACCTCAGTCGTTCTAAGTTGAGCAAGACAGTTCTTGTTAAAGTGGGAAAGTCCTGACGAAGGATGGCACAACTTGTTCGATCCATGGTTGTTGATAAGAGTAATTTGAGAAGCTGACTGAGATGTTGAAACGGCTCACAGGTGCATTCCATAATCTTAGTATCATCTGATGATATTAAGAGTGACTTATTTGAGTTGTTCTGATTGGTTGATACTGAATTATTAGGTGTGAGGCCTTCAGATGGGCATTCAGTTTCACTATTCAGTGCTGTGTCATAGAGAGCAAGTACTTTAGTGATAAAAGAATCCGTAATGACAGACATTGTGTTATTATGAATTACTCCCCAAGTCTCTAGAGAATTAAGAATCAATTCGCTACTAGTACTAATCCCAAGTCGCCAACACTAATTCGCTACCACTCTAAGTCGCTAGCTTTCCAATTCGCTAACCAGATGTAAATCGCTAGGTGGTAACTCGCTACACACCAAGTCGCTAACCAAATTTTGGCAGCAATTCGCTACACAAGTCGCTAGAGACACAAGTCGCTAAAGAGCAACTCGCTACTGACCAAGTCGCCACCACAAGTCGCTACCCGTAGTGGAGATTCCACTACTTGTCCTTTAACTCGCTAGCACTAACTCGCTAGCTTTTAACACTGTAAGTCGCTACAAAATAATGAAGCAAGTCGCTATGAAGAAATGTTATCCGTGAACTAACTCGCTACCATGAAAAACCATATAAACACCACTTTTCAATCCAAAAACAACCCAACCAAGATGATTCAAGCTTACCAAATGAAAACCTAAACACTTTTGATGATTCTAAACACAAAAGTACCAACAAAATTCAAACTTTAACACAAGAGATCAACCAAATGATGCAAAAACCACTAAACTTTTTCAAACTCAAAAACCACCTAAAAACCACTATAAATCCAAAGATGTGTAAGATATGATCCAACCTTGGCTCTTGATACCAATTGTAAGATATAACTTTTCACATACACATCATAACATTAACACAATGAGCACATAGATGGTTTTAGAGAGAGAAAGAGTGGGACATTCTAGTGAGAGAAACTAGTGGAATATTAGATTACCAAAGAATCATCCAACCCTCTACCATGCAAGGTAGAGGGTATTTATAGGTTATAAACTAAACGACCTCCTGACGGCCTGTGGATCAGGGATACAGTGGGTAAAGACCCGACCTTCTTCCACGGTGTTGCACTACACTATTATACGCTACTAACTAACTACATAAATCGTAACTAATGACCAATCTACGAGCTAACTTATACTAGATAATAATTGGGGTGACCGACTCTTTCAACACTGGAATTTTATAATTCCTAACACCCTTCCTTGTAGTTTTTCAGAACCCATAGTGATCGAAAAGTTTTTAAAATACAGTTTACTTTAAAACTTTTATAAACTTAGCTCTTGATGCCAATTGTGGAAAACTAGAAGGGGGGGGGTTGAATACTTTTACCTATTTTAAGTTAGTTTTTAAAAACTTTAGATTCGATGTTATGTGAAATCTTATAGATGAAGATAAAGTATAGATCTAAGAGTAATGAAAGTAAATAAAGTAAAGCAAGGGAAAGAAATAACACAACCGATTTATAGTGATTCGACTACAAGGACACCTTCCTTGCCCTACTCCACTCCCCGAGTCACCTACTCGAGAGTTCAAGCACTATGTCAACAAACTCCTTCAACTTGGCGGAGAAGCCTTCACAACTTTTCATACACCTTTTTCCGATACAAAGCTAAATACCGAGTCCGTAACACGGAGGACCAAACCAACACGACTATTACACAACAACTATGTGAAATATCAAGTACAAGATCTTTGCTACAGAAATCTTGTGGACAAACAAATCAATCAAGGACCCATTGCTTGGATGACTTGTAGTAAGCTCGTTATCTCGCCTTAGAGAAGGACCTATATGAGAATCACAATAAAAGAAAGAAGAACAACTCTCTAGATCAAGTGATCTTTTTGTTAGAAGAGAGTAAGAGTATATAAGAGAGTTAGTAAGAAGAGGGGTGAAGAGAAATGATGAAATGGCTCTCTATTTATAGGCAAAATCTTACCACTGTTCCATGGATCCCACGGATCCCTCCTTTAAGGGATCCGTCTGGTGTAAAGCCAGGGATCCGTGGGACGCTCCTCTTTGCCCATGGGTTTTTTGGTTATGGGTCATGGGTCATGGGTTATGGGTTGGTCCATGGGTATTTCATTAGATACAATGTATCTAATAGATGCAATGTATCTAGTCAAATGGATATGGGTCAATACCATGGGTTATGGATATGCTCCATGGGTTGTGATTTTTACCCATCCTAATAAACTATTACAACAAATGATTTATTACAACAATTTGTATTAAATGTGTAAGATATAGGATTTCACAATCACACTAAACCATAATCAAAGTGGGGCGTTCAAGTAGTTTAGAGAGAGAAAGTTCTAGAGAGAGAAAGGGAAGAGAGTTAGGAACTATGTAAAACAAAAAAAATGGTATTGAAGCTCCAACCCTCTACCTTGAGAGGTAGAGGGTATTTATAGTTTCTTACAAACAAACGCCACCTACGGGTTGTGGATCAGGCATACAGTGGGTAAAGACCCGTCCGTCCTCCACGGTGTTACAAGACAAATAACTTAATAATATAACTAGACTACGACTACAAGCTTTCTAACGAATACATATACTTGAGGTGACCGACTCTTTAACGACTGAATTTTCTAATTCCTAACAATCTCCCCCTAAGGGAGGTCACCTCAATTTACAATGAATACAAATAGATATTACATTAGATTGCTCGAGGATTCTTGATTAAGTCCTTTGCTCAGTAGCTCATAGTCTTTGACTCTTCATGTTTTGCATGTTTGGATAATTCAAGTGGAGGTCTTTAACTGATCCACGTGATGATGAGTTTTGAGCCAGCGTTGAGATCATCAGCCATATTAAATCTATGACTCTTCCTTTGTGGTGTTGGTATTATGTGATGTTGTGACTTTTTGGACCGACATGCTCACATTCTGGATCATGATATATTCTCATCAGAGTAGCGGAAGCTTTCGTTGATTCATGATATTGGCAGCAGCGTAGCAGAAGCATGGAGTGATAATATCAGAGTCATTGATGCACTAATCATGTTTTCTTTGTAAATGAAAGTGTTGCGTGAGCATGCGGCTATGGATTGACCGCATCATTCTGATCAGCTGCAAACGTCGGTCGTACCTGCATACAACAGTTAGCAACAAAACGCTCGAAAGTGTCTTTGATTACTTCGTTGAATTGAGGTACAGGGCCCACGGTTCCCCGTTGATCAGTACATGTACTGCCTGTGATCAGTTATAATTCCGAAGAATTTCCTTGACAGGGTTTCACAGCTGCTCTAGCTGTTCTCAAACCGGAAAGTCTCAAAGAAGACAACACGGAGTGAGTGAACCAGCTGTTAATACAAATAAGCCGTAAAAACGTTTATTTATATTTTACGATCTTCTAATGTTTTGTCGATAACAAACGTAAAATCATATTAACGAAACAAATAAAATACGTAAATGGTTTGAACTAATAGTTTCTAACATATTCACATTTTCACATAAAACACTAAAACAAGTATAAGTGATTTTATGATTTAAGTAATACATATGTACAACAACTAGTGTTTACATATTTGGATAAAATATACACATAACTAGTGTAAAACCCTAAAAATATAAAACGTATTAAGAGACTAAAATACCCTTGGAATCAAAAGTTATTAAATACGTAAAATACATTGATGTTCATTTAACACAATTAAAACCTAACTTACGAATATTTAAAAACTAACGTGAGTATATTTATGTAATCGACATTTGTACGACAAAGATAAACGTCACGTGCATAAATCGTTGGGTCTCGTTTGTTTTCTTGTGAATCCGATTGTTAGCCCAAGACGTGGTCTCGTTTGCGTGGGTTGGATTTGAGCCGAGAGACCAAAGAGAGCCCAAAGGGGCGTGGGTTTTGTTGTGTTCGGTTGGACCAAGCCGAAGCCCACCCATCAAAAAGCCTAACCTATTTGTTTCACTATAAATACAATCACATGACCACAAAATTGGAACCCTAGTTTTGCCTCCCCTCTCTTTTCTTTTCTTCTATTCGGCCGAGCATTAACACCCCTTGGTGTCGAGACTTTTGTTCAACAAAGCTAAGGTATAACATGTTTTCTCGTCTTCCTTTGATACACCTTACGTTAATATATGTTGTATCATGTTTGTATTAGTCGAGTTGTGTTTTTCTTTTGTGGCCGAACCATATGAAACCAAACAAAAACAAATCATATGAATTGAACCTTGTAATATTAAGAGAACATGTATGTAATACGTATTGTTTGAATCGGATCATAGGTATGTCGAGCACAAGAGAACCGAACCACATATATTAATGTTATCATGCCTAATAAATTCGAAACCCTAATTGGAATGGAACCCTAAGTGTAATTAATGGTCTAAACATGTGATTATATGGTCTTTAATTAACCCTAAAATCTGGACAACATCATATGTCGAATTTGTGTGTGTTATAGATCCAATTTTATAAGTTTAATAATCTGGGTTTTGTGGGAAAAGTTTATTTTATGTCTTAGTTAAGTTTTCCAAGTGGTTTGGTCGAATTTGGAGTTGTCTAAGTCGTATTTTTGAATTTTACAAGATCAAGTGTCAAAGCTGAGAAAACGGGTCTGAAATTTGGTTGGATTGTTTGATTTTTCATTTTCAAACCATACGGAATTGGGAGCTCTCCTTTTACAGGAGTGATATTTATGACATAAATGAATTTCTGGGAGTTCTGGGGATTTTTCCAAGGTGTCTAAACAGGTCCAATAAGTGTAAACTTTTAAGGTGTATTTTCTGATTACTTTCTGGACAGGTCTGGACTTGTGATTTTCCATAGGCCATTTGGCATAGATATAGAACCCACCAATTTTTGGAGACTCTTTTAAATCATATGGGAACCACTGGGATTTTGCTTGATTTCATTTGAGCTAAGTAAGTATTTTATAAAAATCGTTAAAGTCTGGTCCGAATATGAGTTTAAGAAACTGAAAGATAAAATATGATATCAATAGGTAACACACTTACAAATGCATAAGAAGCTTATAAAATGGAAATATACTTATAACTCTAAGAATGTTAATGCGAGTAATCCGTTATAGCTTTAATGATGCTAATAAGTATTAAACAAATCCTAATCCGTGTAGATTCGTTGGAGGAGACGCGACGTTATATCTTCGTGATTCACTCGTTCGTTTGCTTTTCTCTCATTTGCTTTAAGGTACAGATATTCTGACCTTTTCAGTAAAGGTTCCTTATGACGTTCTTTTCGTTAGCTTTCCTATTTTACTTATTAGAATTTCCGATGCCATTGCTATGAACCCTTTCCTGATTATTTGACCTGTTGCTTATCTAAACTTATGTTTTAATGAACCATGCAATATTTGATTTGAACTGTATGTTAGGAAGACTTTGATATGCACATTTGTTGAACCTTGCTATGTTTGATTATGAATATTTGATTATGAACCTCTAGATATGAATGTATGATTTGTGATTGTGATATAAACTTCTACTCCTGAATATTTGAATATGAACCTTATATGAACTATTTGATATGTTATCTGTGACCTTGTGTTGATTTTGATCTATGTTATTTATGACAATTTGTTTGACCTAAGATAGTTTGACACCCGAGCCAAAATAATAACTAGTCATGGGGGTTCCATGTCCGTGTCAGTGATGCACCTCTGACATGACTCTAGGGCAGTAGAGTGAAGTTCTGCCACGTCCCTTATATGTTATCTGTTAAGAGCTCAAGTTATATTATATGACCAATGTATGTTTGTGGGGCGTATGGATGCATCCTAGATCTGATCTGTTATCCGATATGATTTGTCTAGGTGAATGATGTCGTGTGCAATACGCATCTTCATAAAACTCTGGGAGCTAGCTACTCCGGATTATTTTGAGATTGTTTCTATATAGTTATGATGATTTTGATATGATATGTTATGGGCTCGTGGTAGTTAACTAAATCTTTATCTGTTATTTCTATGTTAAGTATTCTGATTTTGATTTGGTATGATCAAGTGTTAATAATTATGTGATCGGCTTATTATATGTGTTTATGCTTTTGTATGTTTATGTGACTACCGTCCATTATGCTAGGATATGATTAATATGTTTAAATATGATTCGCATGCTGTCATCTGAGGTTATGTTAGTTATCGTTATATGAATTCTTTTATCTGTGAGATGAATGTACTAATGTGAATGTAAGTATCCTGAAAGTTGATAAGTACAGTTGTTCCGTTAATCTGGTAAACTTTGCATATACGTTAGGGTACCTATCTGTTTATAATTTGGTCTGCCATGTTAAAACTTTGCTGATGATAGGATTTGATCTGAGAACTGGTTTAGCATGTGATTTATGTTCTGATAGTTGCTAATGGCTATGTTATGTCTTTTTCTATTGAGTTATAGTTTGTCTACTGTGTATTCTGTCTGTATACGTGACCTGCCATGTTTAAATTCTGCTTATACTAAAGTTTGATATGGGAAAATGGTTTAATTTATAATATCTGGCCTGTTAACTTACTATCTGTTAGGGTATGCCTCTAGTTCATTTAATTATAGTTTTTGTAAGGTGTTTTCATTGGTATGTGTGACTACTATGATTTGATCGATGTTTCCGCTGCTACAATATTGATTTAAGTGTGTTAAATGTAGGTTGATTAATTTGTATGAATGCCATGATTATTTTCTAGAAAGTGTTTCCGTTCGCCTTTAGATATTCCGTTTGGCTTATATGAGCTCTACTATCTGAATGTATTGAATGACTGATTATTTTGACGTGTTTGAGTACGTGCCATCAATGTGCTATGTGTTTGTTCTTGATTGCTATTTGTTCTTTCGGATTTCTGTATATTTGTGCTTCTGCAGAATCCTCAATGATTCATTATTCTCGTTTCGCTACGATTTTGTTATTCGTTTCCTTGTTCAATTCGTATTTATGTTTTTGTTTAGTTTTTGTTTTGCTATATCTGTTCACTGGGCTTTGTAAGCTCAGCCGCATTTTCTTTTCCTGCGGCAGGTTTTAAGCATTCAAGATGAGCTTATGGGATAGCTGATCTGGGTTTGAGAGTAGAGCTGAGAGCAAAGATTTGACCATAGAGATCTTAGAATAATTTTGGTTATTAAGTTATTTATGTTTTCTTTGAAAATTTTGTAAAGACTTCCACTTTTGTATAGTACTTAAAGTTCTGATATGAAACTGTATTTGCGATATCTTTACCCTTGTCGGGTTGGGGTGTTACAATTATGGTATCAGAGCTCTAGGTTTTAGGACCCTTAGAGCTTAGGCTATGACCTGTGAGGATTGGGTAGACATTAGGTTTCCGTCTGTTCAGATATCTTTCGATTCCTTTTGACTGTCGTTCAGATTTGACTTCGATATTCTTTTGTCTTCACTGATTTGGCTCTCCTCTTTTCGCATCGAATTTTGTTATTTTGTTTTCGCTCGTCCGTTTGTCGATCGTCAGATGGAGACTACCCGTGGATCCGAAGAAGATAGTGCCGACCCTGCGTTGCTGCAACAGTCCCTGTGCTGGAGAGGTTCGTGAAGCAGAAGCCACACTCGACTGCCGTGCTGCTGGAGACATCAGGATGCGGCTGGAGGAAGCTGGACGGACCAACCAAAGGCGCAAAAGACGGAGACAAGATTCAACCGGTGGCTAAAAAGGTTCATCTACTTCATATGATTTGGGCGCGACATGTGTTACTCTGATTCGTTTGTCACGCATTTTGAGGCGGTTTGATATCTTGCTACGTGATTTTGATCGGCATTACTTTTCTTTGATTCGTTCAGAACTCGGTTTGAATCGTGAAGTTTTATCGTTTAGCATTCTGGTATATTTCAGTTTTTCTTTTTGGATCGTCAGTAATGAGTCATGAGGAACCGTTTTGTGCATTGGTTGCCTTCTTTTTGTTATGGTATGGTAAGTTGTTTTGATGTCGTATATGCTGTATGTATGTGATCTGGTCTGTTATAGTATGTTACTTGCTATCTGTATGTTATCTGTATATGATATGTTTTGTTCTGATATTAGTTATGTGTTTGCCATGACCCGGGACAGAATATGATGACAATAAGAACTTGTTATGTGATGCAAGTATTATGACGCCTGATCAACGTGATAATACCGAGATCATATAATTTGAACTTATTGAAATTATATGACGTCTGGGGAAATGCCTGTGGTTGATACGTGATTGGACTTTGACTTGTATCTATTATTTGGCACTCCTCATGTTTGTTTGAAATTTTGTACCTATTTGTGAGATTTCGTCGATATCTGTTACGTGTAAGTTTTGTGCACGTTGGACCGAAATTGTTATGATTTGTGTGAACTATGGATTACTATGTTTGCTCTAAATGTGTATGTCTCCGTGTACCCTTATTATGGTCCTAGGATTTTCGTGAAGTGTTTGAGGAACATTAGATCCTTTTAGTTTGATTATCTGTGATTAGTAAGACCGTTAGGATTCACTCTGTCTATGTATATGTTTGTTCTCATCATTAGAGATCTGAATAAGTTAGAGCGTGTCGTTTGATTTTCTGCATCTCGTCTGTTTCCTGCCAATACTTTAATAAGTATATGATTAGCGTTCGTCATTTATCCCTTGAAGTTCCGAAATCCACATTTGTTGCCGTACTGTTCCGTCTTGTCCAATTTCGAGAACGAAATTTTCTTTTTAGAAGGGGAGAGTTGTAAAACCCTAAAAATATAAAACGTATTGAGAGACTAAAATACCCTTGGAATCAAAAGTTATTAAATACGTAAAATACATTGATGTTCATTTAACACAATTAAAACCTAACTTACGAATATTTAAAAACTAACGTGAGTATATTTATGTAATCGAAATTTGTACGACAAAGATAAACGTCACGTGCATAAATCGTTGGGTCTCGTTTGTTTTCTTGTGAATCCGATTGTTAGCCCAAGACGTGGTCTCGTTTGCGTGGTTTGGATTTGAGCCGAGAGACCAAAGAGAGCCCAAAGGGGCGTGGGTTTTGTTGTGTTCGGTTGGACCAAGCCGAAGCCCACCCATCAAAAAGCCTAACCTATTTGTTTCACTATAAATACAATCACATGACCACAAAATTGGAACCCTAGTTTTGCCTCCCCTCTCTTTTCTTTTCTTCTATTCGGCCGAGCATTAACACCCCTTGGTGTCGAGACTTTTGTTCAACAAAGCTAAGGTATAACATGTTTTCTCGTCTTCCTTTGATACACCTTACGTTAATATATGTTGTATCATGTTTGTATTAGTCGAGTTGTGTTTTTCTTTTGTGGCCGAACCATATGAAACCAAACAAAAACAAATCATATGAATTGAACCTTGTAATATTAAGAGAACATGTATGTAATACGTATTGTTTGAATCGGATCATAGGTATGTCGAGCACAAGAGAACCGAACCACATATATTAATGTTATCATGCCTAATAAATTCGAAACCCTAATTGGAATGGAACCCTAAGTGTAATTAATGGTCTAAACATGTGATTATATGGTCTTTAATTAACCCTAAATCTGGACAGCATCATATGTCGAATTTGTGTGTGTTATAGATCCAATTTTATAAGTTTAATAATCTGGGTTTTGTGGGAAAAGTTTATTTTATGTCTTAGTTAAGTTTTCCAAGTGGTTTGGTCGAATTTGGAGTTGTCTAAGTCGTATTTTTGAATTTTACAAGATCAAGTGTCAAAGCTGAGAAAACGGGTCTGAAATTTGGTTGGATTGTTTGATTTTTCATTTTCAAACCATAAGGAATTGGGAGCTCTCCTTTTACAGGAGTGATATTTATGATATAAATGAATTTCTGGGAGTTCTGGGGATTTTTCCAAGGTGTCTAAACAGGTCCAATAAGTGTAAACTTTTAAGGTGTATTTTCTGATTACTTTCTGGACAGGTCTGGACTTGTGATTTTCCATAGGCCATTTGGCATAGATATAGAACCCACCAATTTTTGGAGACTCTTTTAAATCATATGGGAACCACTGGGATTTTGCTTGATTTCATTTGAGCTAAGTAAGTATTTTATAAAAATCGTTAAAGTCTGGTCCGAATATAAGTTTAAGAAACTGAAAGATAAAATATGATATCAATAGGTAACACACTTACAAATGCATAAGAAGCTTATAAAATGGAAATATACTTATAACTCTAAGAATGTTAATGCGAGTAATCCGTTATAGCTTTAATGATGCTAATAAGTATTAAACAAATCCTAATCCGTGTAGATTCGTTGGAGGAGACGCGACGTTATATCTTCGTGATTCACTCGTTCGTTTGCTTTTCTCTCATTTGCTTTAAGGTACAGATATTCTGACCTTTTCAGTAAAGGTTCCTTATGACGTTCTTTTCGTTAGCTTTCCTATTTTACTTATTAGGATTTCCGATGCCATTGCTATGAACCCTTTCCTGATTATTTGACCTGTTGCTTATCTAAACTTATGTTTTAATGAACCATGCAATATTTGATTTGAACTGTATGTTAGGAAGACTTTGATATGCACATTTGTTGAACCTTGCTATGTTTGATTATGAATATTTGATTATGAACCTCTAGATATGAATGTATGATTTGTGATTGTGATATAAACTTCTACTCCTGAATATTTGAATATGAACCTTATATGAAATATTTGATATGTTATCTGTGACCTTGTGTTGATTTTGATCTATGTCATTTATGACAATTTGTTTGACCTAAGATAGTTTGACACCCGAGCCAAAATAATAACTAGTCATGGGGGTTCCATGTCCGTGTCAGTGATGCACCTCTGACATGACTCTAGGGCAGTAGAGTGAAGTTCTGCCACGTCCCTTATATGTTATCTGTTATGAGCTCAAGTTATATTATATGACAAATGTATGTTTGTGGGGCGTATGGATGCATCCTAGATCTGATCTGTTATCCGATATGATTTGTCTAGGTGAATGATGTCGTGTGCAATACGCATCTTCATAAAACTCTGGGAGCTAGCTACTCCGAATTATTTTGAGATTGTTTCTATATAGTTATGATGATTTTGATATGATATGTTATGGGCTCGTGGTAGTTAACTAAATCTTTATCTGTTATTTCTATGTTAAGTATTCTGATTTTGATTTGGTATGATCAAGTGTTAATAATTATGTGATCGGCTTATTATATGTGTTTATGCTTTTGTATGTTTATGTGACTACCGTCCATTATGCTAGGATATGATTAATATGTTTAAATATGATTCGCATGCTGTCATCTGAGGTTATGTTAGTTATCGTTATATGAATTCTTTTATCTGTGAGATGAATGTACTAATGGGAATGTAAGTATCCTGAAAGTTGATAAGTACAGTTGTTCCGTTAATCTGGTAAACTTTGCATATACGTTAGGGTACCTATCTGTTTATAATTTGGTCTGCCATGTTAAAACTTTGCTGATGATAGGATTTGATCTGAGAACTGGTTTAGCATGTGATTTATGTTCTGATAGTTGCTAATGGCTATGTTATGTCTTTTTCTATTGAGTTATAGTTTGTCTACTGTGTGTTCTGTCTGTATACGTGACCTGCCATGTTTAAATTCTGCTTATACTAAAGTTTGATATGGGAAAATGGTTTAATTTATAATATATGTCCTGTTAACTTACTATCTGTTAGGGTATGCCTCTAGTTCATTTAATTATAGTTTTTGTAAGGTGTTTTCATTGGTATGTGTGACTACTATGATTTGATCGATGTTTCCGCTGCTACAATATTGATTTAAGTGTGTTAAATGTAGGTTGATTAATTTGTATGAATGCCATGATTATTTTCTAGAAAGTGTTTCCGTTCGCCTTTAGATATTCCGTTTGGCTTATATGAGCTCTACTATCTGAATGTATTGAATGACTGATTATTTTGACGTGTTTGAGTACGTGCCATCAATGTGCTATGTGTTTGTTCTTGATTGCTATTTGTTCTTCCGGATTTCTATATATTTGTGCTTCTGCAGAATCCTCAATGATTCATTATTCTCGTTTCGCTACGATTTTGTTATTCGTTTCCTTGTTCAATTCGTATTTATGTTTTTGTTTAGTTTTTGTTTTGCTATATCTGTTCACTGGGCTTTGTAAGCTCAGCCGCATTTTCTTTTCATGCGGCAGGTTTTAAGCATTCAAGATGAGCTTATGGGATAGCTGATCTGGGTTTGAGAGTAGAGCTGAGAGCAAAGATTTGACCATAGAGATCTTAGAATTATTTTGGTTATTAAGTTATTTATGTTTTCTTTGAAAATTTTGTAAAGACTTCCACTTTTGTATAGTACTTAAAGTTCTGATATGAAACTGTATTTGCGATATCTTTACCCTTATCGGGTTGGGGTGTTACAACTAGTATGTAGTATATTGGGTAATATAAATGGGTAGAAACTTAAGTATCACAACCCATTGGGCAAATACATTGAATGTAGTTGGGTACAACCCAAAGCCCATAACCCATGGATCTTGACCCATAACCCATTGCATGACATAATGCTTATATCATACATGGATAATATCCATAACCCATGGATCAACCCATACCCAAGTGACTAAGTGCATTGCACTTAAAGATACATTGTATCTAGCCAAAGATCCATGGTTCAACCCATGACCCATACCCAAAATACCCATGGGCAAAGAGGAGCGTTCCACGGATCCCTGGCTTTATGCTAGCCGGATCCCAAGTGGAAGGGATCCGTGGGATCCGAGGAAACAGTAGGATTTTTCCTCTATAAATAGTGAGCCATTTCTTCATTATTTCTCACCCCTTTCTAACACACTTTCTCCCCTGAGTTAAATCTCACTAACCTTAGATCCAAGAGATCTATGTTTGTAGTTTTGTTTTTGTGTGATCTTTTAGGTTCCTCTTAAAGGCAAGATCACCACCTTTGAAGTCGAGCAAGCTCAAGTCCATGAGTTGACATGCTTCCTCATCATCAAGGCTATTGAAGTCCTCTTGTTGATGATCTCTTTCTTTCTTCAAAGAAGTGTAGTGTTGAAGACATTAGTGAAAGATGTCTCAAGTGTCAAGACGAAGATATTAGTGAAGGGTATCTATCGTCTATAAGATAAGCACTTGTGGTAGGTTCTTAGAAGTCAAGACAAGAAGCATTAGTGAAAGGTGCTTAGAAGTCAAGAAAAGAAGCATTAGTGAAAGGTGCTTAGATGTCAAGACTTGAAGCATTAGTGAAAGGTTCTTCGAAGTGAAGACACAAGACATTAGTGAAAGGTGTCTTGTAGATCTAGTCAAAGGTATTAGTGAAAGGTGCCTTAGATGTACATTCGATATGGTGTGTTTCGATGTACAAGATAGACTAGTATTAGATCCAAGGATATTGATATCCTTGATGATGTTGTAAAGGAGTAGATCTCCTTTTGGATTAGTCGTTGGTGTAGTGTGGTAGTAGTTCCTCCATTGCAATGGAACTAGGTGCTTAGCCTAGTACCTAATAAAGGGTAGGCGATGTTGTGAAGGTGTAGTTCACCTAAGGTGTGAAAGAACTCGGTATTTAGCTTTGTACCGGAAAAAGGTTAAGCGACGTTGTGAAGGCTTCTCCGCCATAAGGAGATTGGTGTAGTGTTTACGAACTCTCGAGTAGGTGACTCGGGGAGTGGAGTAGGGCAACGAAGGTGTCCTTGTAGCCGAACCACTATAAATACTCGCGTTGTGGTTTTGTGCTTCTTACTCTTATCTTTTCATTACATATCTTTATATGCTTGTTTATCAACATCCAACA
Source organism: Chrysanthemum seticuspe (assembly GCA_019973895.1). Classification (NCBI taxonomy): domain Eukaryota; kingdom Viridiplantae; phylum Streptophyta; class Magnoliopsida; order Asterales; family Asteraceae; genus Chrysanthemum; species Chrysanthemum seticuspe. The sequence goes on along the minus strand of BPTQ01000001.1, from coordinate 219,132,189 downwards.
CACACAACCAAATAGATTGACATAAGTCGATCTAAATAGTTTAAAAGGAAGTTTTAATTGGTAAAACTATTCAACCCCCCCTTCTAGTTTTTCACAATTGGCATCAGAGCTTCATTACCAAGTTTCTTGAAGTATATTGTACTTTAAAAACTTGATACGATCCATGGTTAATTGAAAACTACAAAGAAGGTTTTTCATAAAAACAAACACCATGTCTTTTAAAACTATATGTTTGGATGTTGATTTGATAACAACATTTTTCTTACTTATTTTTTTATTTAATTGCACTAATCTTCCTTGTCATGTTGATTAGTCAAAGCTCATACCCACCAAGCTTTAGGAGTCGCTTGGTAACAAGAATACCTTCCTTAAGAAGGTATCTTAAACGCAAAGGAGCGGGAATAGTCTAAGTGACATTTGCTGTGTCATTTGTAAAGACATTCCTAAGTGCGCTAAAGGTATGATTTTCTTTTTACTTTGCTTGATAATTAAGTATACCTAGTTAGGTATTTATATGATTATCTTTTGTGCAATTACATGTTTTACTTGAAGCTTCATTAGGAAGCCTTTTTCTCACATACGTGTTTTATTTCTCATATAAAGTCGTGGTATATAAAACTTATGTTTTGCTTCTTTTAATCCAATAAAAGAAAACACGAATTTCAAAAATTCCTCCTTCCCCATAAAAACTCCCACCGTCGACCACTTTATCAAACCCTCACTTTTTCAAATCTTCCAATTTCAAAAATTTCCTCTCATTCAAAAACTTCATCTTCTTCCTCATTCCATCTCAATCGAAACCAAGAAGATCCGTCATCAACATGGTTTACATCGCACTCGTGCTCATCGCCCTAACACTCATCGCACTTGTGTTCCCTATGATGAAGCTCACATACGGAGACATTTACTTTGTGTTGTTAATCTATATTGGGGTCATATACCCAATCCTTTCTATCATCCTTAGTATTGAAATGCAATATTATTAATCTAGTTTATCTAGGTTACTATTATGTGTTTATCATTTCTTTTGATTTATATGTTTTATTTTTTTTCGTAATACATTAGAGGTCATGTATGCATGCTAAAATAAAATGTAGGATAAAACATACTTCGTGTTATAAAAACTGTAAAACCTATGCTTTTATCAAATCTGTTTCTGTTACTACAGATCCACGAATCCCGGAAGATATACTATCCGGATCCCTTTTGTAAAGGAACCGTGGGATCCGTATTACTGGAAAACAGTTTTCATGCAAGACTAAAAATCCACTAGAAAGTCAAAACATTGAGTAAGTTAAAGTGTTAAATACCATTGTTAATAAAATCTTGTAAAAACGTTAGATAATCATTAAGTGACTACAAGCATCACTTTCTTTTAACTCATCATCTCTATAGGTTTCGCTATGTCGCATGTATATGAGTTTGATTTTTCATTCTCTAGCATCTATACTCCGAACATCTCTCTTGAGCCCAACACCCCTGGCAATCATGTCCGTGGGTTCAATAATCTCGAAACCCGTCGCTTCCATGAAGGACGTATTGTAGACACCTCTCTACAATTCGAAGAAGGTATCAATACCTCCTTCCGAACCATAGGATTGGAATGTCTTCTCGAAATTAACGAGAAAATATGTCCAAGGTTTGTATTGGAATTCTTTCGTCAAGTCGAACTGGTTCGTAACGAGGATCGTTCTTTATCTCTTTGGTTTTATATCAAAAACCAAAAGTTCACTTTAACTCTTGGGCATTTTGCTCACATTCTCCAAATTCCAAATCATGGACAATGTGCCTTCACCGAAGATTGGTCTCTTGATTCTCTCTTCAACTTTCGTGAAGAAAACAGTCCATATTGCTCCCACATACCTTCCCCGGAAGACTTGATTCGCATAATATGCAAACCTCATCACTCCAATCCCAACATTATCCATACACAGGATATTCGAGAAGAGTACAAGCCTCTTGCTCTCATCCTACGTGAAAATGTTTGGAGTCTTAGGGGAAATCGAGAAATCCTTCCCGCTTGTTGTGCTCACATGTTGTACTGTTTGCTAACACAACAACCATACAATCCCGCCTACTTCTTCGCAAGGCGAATTGCAAATCTTCAAAGCTCCAAGAACAAACTCATTCCATATGGAATGTTCTTGACGCGCCTCTACCATAATGTTATGCACTACCATCCTCAATTTCAAAGTCCGTTGTACGTACATGGAACCGCTGAACATTTCCCTCATGAAGACGTTCTTCATTCCTGAATCCGCCAACACTCATCAACCATTTGATGATCCATCTGGCGAAAACACTCAAGGAACTTAGTAGTATTTCAAATAGGATCAATCCTTTTCTATTCGTGCTTTATCAATGTAATCCTATTTCCTTCATGAAATAAAACATCTTACATTTGATATCTTAAGTATTAGAATTCTTTTTAGACTATCCTTGAGATATAATGCATTGTCAAGATCATTGCATACCTTTGGTAAAGGTTTTGCTGAGCAGATGGACGGATCCCAAATGTTGTACTAGACGGATCCCTATCTTTAGGGAACCGTGGGATCCGGCAAACAGAAAATGCAATTGCAAGCATTATATTTCAAACATATCCTTAGAACACCTCACACTAAGCTAAACATAGTGTCTTAAGGCAGATTAAGTCCTTATCAAGATAGTTTGATCTTTCCTACTCATTCCAACTCACATAGATCACACTCTAAGATGTTCATAGATCTATCACTTTGTTTTAATCCATCACTCTTCCGCTCTCAAAACTCACACTTCATTTTTTACTTGATCCCTCACATCTAGGTTAGAAATCTTTCGATTATGACAAAATTGATCATAAATCAACCTTACCTCAAAATTGATCAAAGTTGATCAAATCCTAGTTTTCCCATCTCAAAACCCTTAGGATATTTTCCAAAATACAATCCTAAGTCACAACCTGATCTCTAGGATCATTTATTCATTGGTACTCATGAAAGTTCCAAATCCTTCCATAAAAGACAATCATTAGCTACATCACTCACCACCTTCAAGTACTTAAGCACCCCTTCATTTAAGACACTTAGGAAGACTAAAACACTCAAGATGTTATAGGTCTTAGATTTTAGAAACATCATTTCCACTCTTTCATAGCTGCTGATAGCCGGATCCCTAGGATTAGCCTAGACGGATCCCTCTAATAAAGGAACCGTGGGATCCGGATGACAGTATAGGTCAAATCTTGCTAAAACAATCATTTCAACTTATCTTCCTAACTCAAACACTCCATCTCATCTTAAATGAGTTCCTAGATCAGTCCAACCTCTGAAGTTGACTCTTGTGCATGTCAATCATCACATTCCAATGAATCCTAGTGGCTTAAAGCTTAAATGCACTTGCCAAATCTCTTAATTTATAAACCACCTTGTTAGGACCTCCATAGTCATCACTCTCACTCTAACTTTCAGCTCTTGAAATCATTTCATCATGAGGAAAACCCCAAGTAGTAACTTATCCACCAAAGAACCACCCATGAAAAAGGCTGGTGTTATACACGAAATCTCCTCAACCGAATCATCTCCCATCAAACCAACAAATGATAGAATCCTTTATCATCCAATCAAACCAATTCCTAAAAGGATAGTACCCACAAAACTACCTATGCCTAACACCACCATACCTCCTAGGCCAAAAAATATCATCTCCATTAAACCATCACCATTGGTTCCTAGAGCTATTTCATTTACTTCACCACTATCATCACCACACCTCTACAATTTAGAGGACTTGCCTCCTAGGCCGTCTCATCCGCTTCCGCCGACAACATTCTCCTCATTAGGAGGAATAATGGTTCAAAATCAAGGTGTTGAGTCAACACTTGCTCCGGCTTCCTTTTCGCCGTCTCCATCATATAATCCTATTTGGATTATGAGAAATCATCAAAGTCAACCACCCGACCATATGGAAGTTGACACTTATTTACCACTACCATCATTCTTGGTCGAGTCATTCTCAAATGCACCTCCACCAATCCCTTCATCGTTTGAAGCTCCACAAGCCGATTCACTTGATCCTTCGCATCAAGCCTTTTCATTTCATCCACAACCACTACCTAGCCATGACAAAGATTGCTATCATTGTCAACATTTTGAAAGTTTGATACATGAAGTACGAGAAGACCAACGTTTCATGTTCTATCATCTCCTCTGTAGGATCTTACATATATTGTGTTATGATGATTCGGGTGGCCTTGGATGGTGATGATACAAGTATGCCATGGTTTTAGAGAGATGAAGAGAGGAGAGGGTGTTTCTAGAGAGATAAACAAAAAGGAGAATATTAGATTAAGAATGAAGCACCACCCCTTCCAAGGATGGAAGGGGTATTTATACTAACAAAGACTACGTCCTCCTGTCGGACTGTGGATCAGGCATACAGTGGGTAAAGACCCGTCCTTCCTCCACGGTGTTGCACTAAGCTAATAACTAACTAATCAACTACTATATAACATAAATAACGACATGTCTACGAGCTAACATATGCTAGACTATAATTGGGGTGACCGACACTTCCTCATGGAATTTCCAATTCCTAACAATCTCCCCCTAAGGGAGGTCACCCCATGAAATATGTGACAACCCGTACTTTCAGGTCATTTCTCGACACGATTCATGTCTCATTATTTCAACACTTTTAGTAAACTTGGTTTACTTGTTTCAAATTCGCATAACCTTGGAGGTTTAGCGGCGAATTCATGATCATGACATCACGTACATTTCATATGGACTATGATTAGTCTACATTTCATTGACATCATGTGCATCTCATTAGTACATTCACGACATTTCATTTTCACTTGCAACGCGTAATTTTTATATTTAATAATCTTTATCGCGTGAGTTTTTATTTCGAATATTTAATCCGTTACTTTCAAAAATGATCCCGATGTATTTTTAAACTTACATTTAGTTCATAAAAACTATATTTTTAGTTTTCCTAGTGTTTCAAATTTAATTGGTATATTAATCGTAAAAGTTTAATTATTACGACGTTTTTCTTAAAAACTATACGATAATTATTTTATCACCCAAATTTCACAAGGAATGTATTTTTATAATTTTTATTATCTCATTACATTCTATTTTGATCTATTAAAAACTTACTTGTACCAAAAATCTACCATTTACCTTACAAGATTCATTCAACTACACAATACTTACACTTTTCTTAAAATCTTTACAAGTACATATTACATACAAGTAAGAAAAAAAAAAAAAAAAAAAAAAAAAATATATATTGAGGAAACATCCTCCCCAAAAATCCGGCCTTGGGGGGGGGGGATGAATCAAAGAGTGGTTGATTTTTCTCATTTAACTACTTACATACTCAAACTCTTTCACATTCATTCATTTAATTTCAACAAATACATCAAGTCAAGAAAACTTCTTCTCCTTGTTTTCTCTCCATAAGAACCGGTTATACATCAAGAACTCAAGGGATCATCTTCAAAATTTGCTCAAGTGTTATTACAATCTAGTTATACTCTTCTAAGATTTTGAAATAAAAATCTAGAGTATTTAAGTTAATCCTTGTTACTTACACCTCTTCATAATCACTAGTAAGCATGTTTTTATCATTTTCAAGTTTCCTTATCATTTTCATAAGTTTCTTATCATTTTTGGAGCTTATATGCATGTTATGTGATTTATACCATTTATTTCATGATTTTAGAGGTTTTATATATATATGGTCATCCTATAATTACTCCCATGGTATTCTTTGGTCTTGATGGTGATTAGGAACCCATGACACCCTAAGAAGGTGTATGGTAGGATTAGATTAGCTTTGGAGTTGATTTGAAGGGATTAGAATAGGTTTTGTCCGAGAAAAACTATTTTCGTAAACTATATTTTACGTTCTGTCCTTAAATCGAATTTCTGGAAAAATCAGTGGATGGTACGAAAGTTTGGCCTTGATTTTTGGAAAATATACTTTAAAACGAATCCGTGGCCTTTTGAACGGATAAAAACGGACTTATAACGAAGCCGTGGTGAATTTTTAAAGTTTGACACCGACACGTATTATTTTCTGAAATTGACAGCATGCAGTTTTTGTATATTTCGAGTCAAAAACGAGCCTTAAGCTTCACAAATTATTTCGACTAGTCAAAAATATATTAGTTTACTTCGATACGAAGCTAAGGACATATTTTACGTAGAAAACGGATTTAAAATGACAAATATATGGCCATTTTCATAAAGTTGACGTAAGTATTAATTTCTGAAAATTTTATTATTTTTGACGTAACAAGTTTTTCATTAGCAATATCGTCCATGTTTGCGGCAGTTTTTAACCATGATGTGAAACTTTTTATAACAAAATGTCTTCTAGTAAAATCAAGTTCATCGGCCATATTTTCCAAAACAAAAAGCCGTTTGTCAAGCGGAGTTATAGTGATTTAATTACGGATATTCAAACATTGGCCGAAACTTATTTTCTGCACGCAATTAGCAAAAACCACCATCTTTAGCCTTTGATATCTTTATGATCGAGACCTTTTGGACGAAAACTCTTGAACTGAAACTTTTAGATATCGATACAAACTTTCCAAAACCGTCGAGTTCGTTCTCTAACGATCGACGTACACCATTTTACGACTACTTTTCCGGAGTCATTTTTGTTAATTTCATGGTTTTTCCGACGACATTGTTTTGCGACGAAAAGTGGTAATTTCACCAAAAATCATTATAAAATCATTATAGGATGACATTTTGACGTAAAAACATGTAAAGTCATTTTTGATTTGGTCGAGACGTCAAAAGAGTATTTTTCGACGACGAGTAATATTTTCAAAACCCGTAAATGGTATAAATAACATACGAAGTGCATGCATAACATTACATTGCAACTCATGACATATCATATCATTGATAATAGGTCCCGGTTGACGCATTACATTATAAACCTCAGTGTACTCACTTTTGCCGTTATTCCAGTTTATCCAAGTGAGTTTTCATAGCCCCGTTTTTACATGCTTTCGATTATTTCAAACCCACGGGGGAGAATACATTGCACTACATTTCTTTTGTACGATACCAAGTATGTTAAATTCATTACATTGCTTAAGTTACCACATATGCCAATTTGAAAGTCCCCATTTCCTGAACCATGAACCGTTAATCTTTGAAGCGAGGATGAGTGGATAGATCTATCGAGGGTGACGCCTCCATCCGGGTTGGTGAATCCCAACCAGGAAAACGGATGCATTTCATTTGATTTCATTACAGAGTTGTCTGGCAAACACTCTGTGGAGGGGCATACATAATTATACAGTCTAGTTTCGGGGTCATGGGCTTAAGGCAATTGTAACATTATTTTTACGTGACTGGATTGTCATGCATATTCTATACTTGTGTAGTCGTATAAAACATTTACATAAACCTATGATTTCTCACCAACAGTATTGTTGACGTTTTTAGCAATGTATTTTCAGGTAACTGAGGCATTCGCATCATGACATGGTTTAGGGACCTATATTTTGAGTCGCGGCGTCGACTTACGTTATGTACATTATGGCACTTTATTTCAAAACATCGTTTGGATTTGTAACATATTTGTATTTTGGCAAACTTTGTTAACCTTTTGGGACCGATGTTGTACTCTGAATGTTTTTATGAAATATCCAACGATGTGTTTTTAAAACGACACTTTAGGTCGTTCAATATAACTGTGATGTGGTGCTATGACAGTCAATGCCCCCAGGAATTCCATTCCGCTGCAAAACAGGTAAATTGGGGGTGTGACAGATTGGTACCAGAGCTACAGTTATAGAGAACTAGGTTGCATCATTGACCCTAGACTATAGCTACATTATCATAGCATCTCATCATTTCATCATAAGTACATGTTCACTTTGCATGCGGTTTTATACGCACATTTTACGAGTTATTTATTTTCATTTCAAAACGATTGTCACATGGATGCCCTTAAATACCCATCCTATTATCTTTTCCTCATATTCTAACGTGGAGAATTCCTTGTTATTCCCTATCACAATTTTCACGTCAATTGACTCATCATCGATAACGTTGTATACTGAGATAAACCCTTTTGGGAGGACGAAGTTACACCTACACCATCACGATCCCTATCGATTCACTGTAGGATCAGGACAATTTTTATCACTCAGTTGAGACAGATCATACTATTGGGTAGAACTTATAGGTTTGGTCCTAATGAACCTATTTTCTTAACTCACCACAAGGATTCCATTATCATCATTGTCATTATTTTGATCATCATTATCATTTCGAGCACCATCCGTACCATCACATCTCATACCCGATACTCATACACCTGACTTGCGGCTTGGGAAGCGTGCATGATTTGATACACTATTACCATCTACCACTAAGACTATAGACACTACACCATCTCATAGGTTTGAGGACTGAGAGAATTTTTGGGCTATGGTTGCTAGACCGCCTACTACTCCTACACTTGAGACATGATTAGACTACCAACAGGAACAGATAATAAGTACCTTCCGAGCTAATGTGATCCTTATCATTTTTATCTCTACGATAGTCACCACCTTGTTTATTTCATTCCTTACTCCAATTGCCCAATTCTCCATCATCTCACGACGATACATCACTATCTTACTAGGGGTTAGGCCAACTTTAGTCTCGATCAATTAGTAGACTGTTATTACTCTATAAGGTTCTCCTATGTATCCTACAAACCATCCAACAAATTTTATTCCAAATTATCCTGCTACTATTTCATGAAATTATTTCACTTGATTTTATCTCGAACTATTTTATCACCATCTTAGAAACGTTGTTTCATAAAGATTTAACGCAAGTTGTTTTATTATTAAATTATCAAATGGTTTCAGTCATTTTATCAACTATTTAATATTCTCATGCGAAACGATTTTCATGTTACTCTGAAAAATCATCGAGCTATCATCTTACAAAACAAAACGTTGAATACCAACTATTTATTCTACATCCCCTCTTTTGAGATAATAAATTTCATCGTTATTTAACGCAAACTACTTTCAACTATTTTACCGACCATTTCATCTTACTCCTGTATAAAAAAAAAAAAAAAAAAAAAAAAAAAAAAAAAAATTTACGACTTTAATAATACTCTATAAACAATGACCTTACTGATACTTTGCAAACTATTTTCTCATAGTATGATAAACCGACTAATTTGTTATTTTATAAAACAACAAACAATTGCAATAGCAAGTTACAAACTATATTACAAATTTTTCCTGCAAGTAATATTACGATCTTATAAACTATTTTACCCTTTTGGTGAGCTATATTAGCCACTGTCTGATTCAAAATCACAAAACTTGGTACGTATACCTCATAGACTATTCGCTTTTACTTTATTGACTATGATATTACCAACCTCTAACCATCTTGATATTAATTAAACTACGAAATCTTCTATTATTTGACAAACGATAAATTGTTTTATTGCAAGCTATTTTGCAAATCATTTTACGAGTTATGTTATAATCTGAATGGTGTCTTACCAAAATATTTCACTATCATTGTTAAGCCGTTTTCCTATCACTATATAAGCTGTTTTAAAATCACCTTATCAAGTTGTTGCTTTAATACCAAGCCACAACTAAGATTTATTGTTAAATTGCAAATGATAAAAATGTTTCTTTCTTACTCGATAAAGTGGTTTTATAAACCTTTTCATAAACTTTACTGTAATTTCTTACCAACTATTTATTCTCGTTCAAAAGCAAAGTGTTATAATCAGATATATCGTGCATAAACATTTCTTTCTGTTAACACTCTATAGATGCTTACGCCATTTATCTCTTACTCAACCGATAAGTTAGGATTTGACGATTGACCTTTTAGGAAAGATTTCCTATACCATCTGTGAGGAGGATTCCTCGATACAAGAAAACAATGGAAAGATTTTGGGGATTACCGACAAGGACTAGAACTAGGAGGTAGGATGATTCAAAACTCAACAAAAATCTTAAGACATCACGAGACATCCCGAACCACTATTTTGAATTAGAATCCAAACTCTATCATTCCATAGGTACTAGCTAGATCGAGATACGAGATTTAATACGAAGCGAATACCCATGAAACAACACTATAGGGATATACCAAGTCTTCTATCTGGGGCTGCAGAACATTTCACTAAACATAGCTTCAACAATATGTGAACTTCCCTACAATGAGTTTCCCTTAAAGGAAAAATTTGGTTAAATTAAGGTTATCGCTATAAACTTCCCCTAAGACTTTGTGATCTCTAGAAATTCCAAGAAACCTCGAACTTACCACCTTCTATCACATCTCTTTAGAACGCTTATTCTTAACATAGGATTTGAACACGTCTCATTTTCCTCTTATTTGAAGAATTATGGCGCCGAAGAAAGCTCCACCAGCTATGACACAAGCCGATATTCAAAAGTATATAAAGGATTGTATAGATAGGGAACTAGAGAAAGAACGGGCAACGATAGCTGCTGCTGCTACTGCTGCTGCTATTGCTGCTGCTGCTGCCGCGGTCGAGACCACGGCTGTTACTGAAACTACTAGACATGCTACTACTACCGGAGTTACAGGAGATTCGAGAGTTCGAAGTGGTACATACATGGACTTTAAGAGCAGTGACCCCCCGAAGTTCAGAGGCACAGAAGGAGCCATTACTATGATCCGTTGGTTGGAAAGGATCGAGTTGTTATTTCTTATATGCGATTGCCCAGATGACTGCAAGGTGAAATTTGCTACTAGTACACTCTTGGATGAGGCAATGTTATGGTGGAATCATTATGCACATCCTATTGGTATGGAAAATGCTTATAAACTCTCATGGGATCAATTCAAGAGGTTGATGACTAAGGAATATTGCCCACCCAAGGAGATGAAGAAATTGAAAATGGAATTTATTGGGCTAGTAACCGTTGGTTATGACATTGAGACCTACATCAGAAGGTTTCAAGAGTTGGCTGTTTTATGTCCATATATGGTTATGGACAATGAGAAACTACTGGAACGTTTCATTGGAGGACTTCCAAAATGCATTCAAGGAGAGGTAGCCTCTTTCGATTTGCAAACAATTGAAGAGACCATCAAGGTAACTCAATTACTTATGGCTCAAGTGGTAAAAAGGGAAACCATTATCAACAATAACCACCACAACAATGACAACAATCAAACCAACAACAACCGCGACAACAAAACTAACAACAACAAAAGGAAATGGGAAAATGACCAGGGAGGTTATAACAACAACAACCAAAGCCGTAACACTAACCATCGCCAACAACCAAATAGAAGACAAGAAGCCGCCAGGGTTCAAGTTGCTGCACCAACAAAGGAAAGAACTTATACTGGAAACTTGCCACGATGCCATCAATGCACTCTACATCATAATGGTCCATGTGGTATATGCTTTATCTGTCAAACAGTGGGACACCTTGCTAAGGACTGCAAGGGAAAAGGATATGTTGGGACTAAACCACTATGTAATCGATGTAAGTATCATCACACAGGTCCTTGCCCTGCCAAGTGCCGCGAATGCCAAAAACCGGGACATCTAGCCAGGGATTGTAAAGGCAAAACTATAATTACATGTTTCAGATGTGGGGAGCAAGGACACTATCAGAATCAATGTCCTCAAAACCAAGGTCAACAAGTTGAAGGTGCTCATGGGAAGGCATACATGTTAAGAGGAGGAGAAGCTCGACAAGGCACCAACGACGCGAAAGACTGAAGAAGATCGGAAACTAACAGTCTTATTTCTCCTTATGTACTATGTTGTACTAAGTTTATGTTTTCATCATCTCCGAATCTTTATAACCTAAGATGTACTACTTTTGATAAACCACTCGTTGTAAAATATTCTCATCTATTGTACTTTATTTCCTTTCGATTCGAGATCACTTACGAGAATGTCACTTCTTTTTACTTTATCGATCATTTTAACGACACTTCTCCATGTCTTCTCTCCTCGATGTTCATCACAATTTTAACATCAGTTGACTCAACACCAAACAACATATGAGTCGATTAGTCCAAGCATTGCATAATTACTCCTAAATTATACATAGCCTGATCACCTATGTCTAATTCAGGAAGGATCATGCAATGAAGGGATAAGTAGGCTTATATGTGTAAGTGATTCCGTAATCGAGCCAAATTTTCAAAAGTCTTCCGTCAAACCAATTTAGCCTAATCTCATGACAGTTCTTGTTTGATGAGTTGTGAGATTAAGTGAAAATTGGTTGGTAAAAAGTCTTTTGAGGGTTTTGCTCGGGAATGGGAAAGTTTACCACATCAAACCCTAAACCCGATAGACTAACAACGATCGAATTCAGGGACTGAATTCCTTTTTGGATGGGCGAATGTGACAACCCGTACTTTCAGGTCATTTCTCGACACGATTCATGTCTCATTATTTCAACACTTTTAGTAAACTTGGTTTACTTGTTTCAAATTCGCATAACCTTGGAGGTTTAGCGGCGAATTCATGATCATGACATCACGTACATTTCATATGGACTATGATTAGTCTACATTTCATTGACATCATGTGCATCTCATTAGTACATTCACGACATTTCATTTTCACTTGCAACGCGTAATTTTTATATTTAATAATCTTTATCGCGTGAGTTTTTATTTCGAATATTTAATCCGTTACTTTCAAAAATGATCCCGATGTATTTTTAAACTTACATTTAGTTCATAAAAACTATATTTTTAGTTTTCCTAGTGTTTCAAATTTAATTGGTATATTAATCGTAAAAGTTTAATTATTACGACGTTTTTCTTAAAAACTATACGATAATTATTTTATCACCCAAATTTCACAAGGAATGTATTTTTATAATTTTTATTATCTCATTACATTCTATTTTGATCTATTAAAAACTTACTTGTACCAAAAATCTACCATTTACCTTACAAGATTCATTCAACTACACAATACTTACACTTTTCTTAAAATCTTTACAAGTACATATTACATACAAGTAAGAAAAAAAAAAAAAAAAAAAAAAAAATATATATATTGAGGAAACATCCTCCCCAAAAATCCGGCCTTGGGGGGGGGGATGAATCAAAGAGTGGTTGATTTTTCTCATTTAACTACTTACATACTCAAACTCTTTCACATTCATTCATTTAATTTCAACAAATACATCAAGTCAAGAAAACTTCTTCTCCTTGTTTTCTCTCCATAAGAACCGGTTATACATCAAGAACTCAAGGGATCATCTTCAAAATTTGCTCAAGTGTTATTACAATCTAGTTATACTCTTCTAAGATTTTGAAATAAAAATCTAGAGTATTTAAGTTAATCCTTGTTACTTACACCTCTTCATAATCACTAGTAAGCATGTTTTTATCATTTTCAAGTTTCCTTATCATTTTCTTAAATTTGACGTAAGTATTAATTTCTGAAAATTTTATTATTTTTGACGTAACAAGTTTTTCATTAGCAATATCGTCCATGTTTGCGGCAGTTTTTAACCATGATGTGAAACTTTTTATAACAAAATGTCTTCTAGTAAAATCAAGTTCATCGGCCATATTTTCCAAAACAAAAAGCCGTTTGTCAAGCGGAGTTATAGTGATTTAATTACGGATATTCAAACATTGGCCGAAACTTATTTTCTGCACGCAATTAGCAAAAACCACCATCTTTAGCCTTTGATATCTTTATGATCGAGACCTTTTGGACGAAAACTCTTGAACTGAAACTTTTAGATATCGATACAAACTTTCCAAAACCGTCGAGTTCGTTCTCTAACGATCGACGTACACCATTTTACGACTACTTTTCCGGAGTCATTTTTGTTAATTTCATGGTTTTTCCGACGACATTGTTTTGCGACGAAAAGTGGTAATTTCACCAAAAATCATTATAAAATCATTATAGGATGACATTTTGACGTAAAAACATGTAAAGTCATTTTTGATTTGGTCGAGACGTCAAAAGAGTATTTTTCGACGACGAGTAATATTTTCAAAACCCGTAAATGGTATAAATAACATACGAAGTGCATGCATAACATTACATTGCAACTCATGACATATCATATCATTGATAATAGGTCCCGGTTGACGCATTACATTATAAACCTCAGTGTACTCACTTTTGCCGTTATTCCAGTTTATCCAAGTGAGTTTTCATAGCCCCGTTTTTACATGCTTTCGATTATTTCAAACCCACGGGGGAGAATACATTGCACTACATTTCTTTTGTACGATACCAAGTATGTTAAATTCATTACATTGCTTAAGTTACCACATATGCCAATTTGAAAGTCCCCATTTCCTGAACCATGAACCGTTAATCTTTGAAGCGAGGATGAGTGGATAGATCTATCGAGGGTGACGCCTCCATCCGGGTTGGTGAATCCCAACCAGGAAAACGGATGCATTTCATTTGATTTCATTACAGAGTTGTCTGGCAAACACTCTGTGGAGGGGCATACATAATTATACAGTCTAGTTTCGGGGTCATGGGCTTAAGGCAATTGTAACATTATTTTTACGTGACTGGATTGTCATGCATATTCTATACTTGTGTAGTCGTATAAAACATTTACATAAACCTATGATTTCTCACCAACAGTATTGTTGACGTTTTTAGCAATGTATTTTCAGGTAACTGAGGCATTCGCATCATGACATGGTTTAGGGACCTATATTTTGAGTCGCGGCGTCGACTTACGTTATGTACATTATGGCACTTTATTTCAAAACATCGTTTGGATTTGTAACATATTTGTATTTTGGCAAACTTTGTTAACCTTTTGGGACCGATGTTGTACTCTGAATGTTTTTATGAAATATCCAACGATGTGTTTTTAAAACGACACTTTAGGTCGTTCAATATAACTGTGATGTGGTGCTATGACAGTCAATGCCCCCAGGAATTCCATTCCGCTGCAAAACAGGTAAATTGGGGGTGTGACAAAATACATTTTGCATCCTAGCATTCATCTTTGTCTTTAGTTCTGAGCTCGTAGACTTCAATTCTTCAAGTTCTACAATCTTTGTGCTTTAGTAGCGATTCTTCAAAGTCCGCATACTTTGTACTTTCAGTGGAGGTCTTTGAACTGATCCACATCATGATGATCTTCAAGCTTTAATCGAGATCATCAGCCACATTAAATCTCTAGATCACCCTTTGTTGTGTTGCCATCATGTGATGTAGTGACTTTCAGACCGACATGCTCACACTTTCTGGATCATGACATCTTTTCATCAGAGTAGCGAATGCTTTACTGGTTCATGATATTTGCATCTATCAGAGCCAGGTTATGTAGATTAGCACTTGTCATGATTTCTTTAATAAAGTGTAGATGTTGTGAGCATGCGGCTTTGAATTGACTCCTCAATTCTGATCAGCTGCAACCGTCGGGTGTTCCTGCATAAAACAGTTAGCAATAAGGCGCACAAAAGTGTCTTTGATCACTTTTGTTGAATTGAGGTGCACGGCCCACGGTTCCCCGTTGATCAGTACAAGTACTGCCTGTGATCAGGTAGAATTCCGAAGAATCTCCTTGACAGGGTTTCACAGCTAGATCAAGCCGTTCTCAAACCGGAACGTCTCAAAGAAGACAACACGGAGTGAGTGAACCAGCGAATTAAGATTCACTGATTGATGAAAATGATTTGAAAACAATCGTGTATTGCTTAATAGAAAGTGTTTTGCACTACAACGAAGGTTTTATGGAAAATCAATTATCAATCATAAATACCCTTTAATTTTGAAACATTAATACACAGTCGATGTGCTATGGAAAAGAACTTTTAAACACAACGACCGGTTTTTCAAAGGTATCCGTCAATTCATTTCTTGGACCAAGGTTGATTCAAGATTGAATCGCCCCATCGTTTCTATCCAGTTGTCACAAGCTTGATATTTTGCAAGATCTCACATGTCACCCACCAAGAGCTTGTATGATGTTGGCTCTAGAAGGATTTCCATCTTCATCGTGAATATTTAACATATCACTCGGATGTTCTAGCAATACCAGAAGGATAATGCGTAGGACTCTTAATATATTCTTACTTTCCATATTGTGTGAAACAGCAAGTCTTCATTAATTTTGTGTCCTAATGAGATATTGTGGATGATCTCTTGGCTCTAGACTCAATTGTGCACTTTGGTTTCCTATGTCGGAGACTAGGGAGAGGGTCTCCTTCTTCAATATCAACAATCTCTAAGAGAAAGTCGATAGATTATGTAGGTTCCCCGTGAGAATGAAACAAGCCCTTTTAAGAGGAACTTGAGTAGCTTAGGAAGTTTAGTGCAGTGCGTCACTGGGTCCATGACGTCTTGTCTTCAATACCAGTGTTACCTTAGTAACAACCAGTAGCATATGTATTGAACCCGGATTCTGCCCTAAGGTTGAATTATAGGAGGGCTATTTCGTTTCACCCTTTTCACATTTAATTCTTTTTCATTCTTCAACCCCTTCAGTGCTTACCGAGACTTCATAACTAGAACCTTGTTCGGTTTATTCCAGTTCTAGCTCTATCTCAGTCCGCACTCTTCCTATATCTCACTTTTCTCATTTTTTTCATCATACCTAAGGACTCTACACTATCTAGTGGATTATCCCTGGGTAGATCCCTCCGGTTCTGGCGGATTGTGGGAACAAATACCTAACCTCACCATCCTTATAACTCCATACATAAAGTAAAATGGTCGGTCTTTTGGTACAGTTCATTCTTCCTTGAAACCAATTGAAAAATCATTTGGAAAAAAATCAAGGTACTTGTGATACGAGATCAAAGCATTTTGTACCTTAATAGTTTTGATCATTTAGAAAACCTCCCACTCAACATGTGCATATGATTTAGAAATTGTTTAGCGCATGGAGGCAAGAGGACTTTGAAATATTTTCTTTGATCACAATTTTCTTAGAAAAAAACCATTTGATTTTCTTGGTAAATTCTCCCCCTCAATATGTGCATAGGATATTTGAAATCATTTTATCACATAGAGGAAAGAGTTCTTTTGAAGCACATCCACGATTACAAAAGCCATTAAGAAACCATTTGCTCCCCCTCAATATGTGCATCAATATATGAATGAGTTTGGCACATATTAGAGAGAACTTGTACTTGAATCAAAAAGATCATCTTTATCAAATTTCATATTAAATCACAAATTCTCCCCCGATCAAAAATATCAAACCCTTTGAGATTTTGGATCTCAAGTGATTTAATCAGGTTTAGAAAACATGGGAGAAAATGTGCATGATTTAAAAACTCATCTTGTGTTTGGATAAATCCTCCTCCTCAACATGTGCATTGTATATTTGAAGTCATTTGGCACATGAAGGCAGGAGTGCCTTTAAAGGACTAAAACCAATTTCATTTAAACAGATTTGAGATTTAAATCACGATCTCTCCCCCGATCAAAAATATCAAACCATTTGAGATTTGTGATCCCATCTGATTTAAATCATTTAGAAAAATTTGGGGAAAGACGTGGCAAAATTTAATTTTGAAAAATGATGGATAAGGAACAGATTTAGACATTAAAGATTGTTAGTGTCAGGTATGATTGTTTTAAGAGACCTTTAAGTAAAATAAAACAATTTCACAATCAACCAAGAACAGAGAAAATTTTATTTTGAAGATCTTTGGATTTTAAAGAAAATCATACCATGACATAACATTAAATCTTTAGATAACCACTTTTTGAAGAAATATCATATGAAAATATTTTATTTTAAATCACTCTCCTCCTCAATCGATGACCGTAGTCGATGATTGAGTGACTCAAGTTTTGATAAAATGAAGTCCGGTGATTTTCAAAATTAAGTCCAATTAATTTTCAAAACAATATTTTTCATTTTCAAAAACAATTTAATCAAATTATTCAAAATTGTTTAAAAATGGTATCCTGCACAAAGATACGTTAGATGATTGAGAAGCTTCCGTTGTTGCTGTAGGGCTTGGAAGAAAACCGTCTGCAGATGCAGTGAGACTTCTTCTTACGTTGCATTTTGAATGCCAACTGAGGTCAAATTAAGCTCCGTTTCTTCAATCACTTAGAAGAAAACCATCTGTTGATGCAGTGAGACCTCTTATGTTGCATTAATGCCAACTCTCCATTGAAGTCCAATTAAGCTCCGTTTCTTCATTTGTCAACCCAAGATATAGTTACCCTTTCCTTTCGGCATCCAATCATCTTTAATTGTGGGATCCGGATCGGGAACATTCTTATATACCAATATACCTGCATACGTTAGTGAACACACATACAAATATATGGTGGTCGACAACACCCAAACAGCAATCGACTAATTCAAGTCAATTCAACATATCAATCACTTCATATAAGGTATGGGAATAATGTGTTCATCAAACTATAATCATCTAATCCTAACAATCACATCCTAGAAACCTAGTCCTTCAACATAGGCAATTATATATTATAATTAATCACGTAGGATAATTAAGAAAGTCCGTTAGATGATATAGAATTGAAAACATTCTCCCCCTCAATCAATGACTTATTTTCTGAAAAGATTAAAAGCGCTGAAGTCATTGATTGAGTTTTCAATTTTTTCAAAAACTTTGAAACTAATTGTATTACAAGCAACTCATTTTCCACTATTTTTTGTTAAAACAAATATTTTTCTGAAGAATTTTAGAAGGAAAAATATTTGAGTAGGAACAGCAGTCCTTCGACATACTTTCCTCAAATTTGTTTTAGGATAAGTGCACGAAATATTTGAAAATTGTTTTAGCGTAGCACTTTCCTTCCATGAATAGCGGGTTGCTATCTGAAATAATAGCAAGCCATAGTTTAAGCACGGGTTACAGTCAAAAGTAAATGCAAGCCATAGTTTGAGACATGTTTAGAAAAGAATATTTACACCTTCTGCTCGAACTTCATCTAAAGTCCCGTGCCATTATTGAATGACATTTCTAAGACCGCAGATGTTATCGATACCAGAAGACATGTCTTAAGAAAACATATTTTTGGTATTTTTGAATTTTCTAATTTTTATGGGTTTTTGATAGTTCTATAATTTTCTATTTTGTTTTGCTGGTTTTATATTTTTGTATTTGGTTTTTAAAAAATATTTACAGAGATAGATTAGATGATATAGTATAAGAAGATGATGATACGAGTACCGAGATAAGGATATCGAGCAGCCCCGTTGTAGAAGATAGAAATCATCATCTCTTAAACGTCCACCACCAAAGCTTCTGAGGCTCCAGAATAGAAGATAGAAATTGAACCATCTGAGAGTGAGACTTTGGCAGCTTCCCCCCAAACCGAAAATCCTTTAGCTGAGCAGATTCAAAGCTTTCTTTCAAGCTTCTCTTAGCCAGGTGCACAAAGAAGCACACCATTATCATCAAACTTGCTGATCCTTTTAAGAATAATCACCGTGATTCATCGTTCGAGGTTATATCATCCAATAGAAGAACAGCAACGTATCATCCCACACATAAATAACTCTTCTCAAATTTCATTCCACTGAAGTCTGACGCAATCCATTCCAAAAGGTGTCAAGAGACCACTTCCCTTGTGTAGATGAAATGATGCAGTCCGTCTCTTAGTATAATGCTCAAGAAATCTCCCGAATACACTTCATGAGGGGAATGAAGAACACCTTCCCATGTTCACATTTTTCTTCCCTGATGAACGTGTATGAAGCTCAAGAACTCGAAGTACACAAATATCCAAGAACTCTCCCGAATACACATCATGCCCGGAGAGAAAATACCTCCTCAATGTTTGTGGTAAACAATGGCTTTCTTCCCTGATGATTGTGTATGAAGCTCAAGGACCCGAAGTACACACATTCCCAAAAGAGAGAATAACCGATAACATTGAAGAAGCAGGCCGAATCACAGATTATCTCTGCGGGTGACAATCTATGTGGATGTCAACACCGAAATGAGTGATTATATCTCTGAATCACTGATTAAGCCCTCAAGTGAGACAGCTGAGCGCCCCCAATGTACACAATTCTCTCTCCCCTGATGATTGCGATAACATCGAGATCATCACACACTTGTGTACCTCTTATATCTTCATAAACTTTCTCTAACATCACTTCCCCCACATAGTTGGAATAATAACACTAAACGCCTTGATGAGTAAAACCTTGAGTTTCTCTGCGGTCATGACATACGTCTTCCCGGGATATCTTCAATCACTTAGAAGAATTAAGTTCATCAAGTTTACTCGAATTGTGTTTAGATGTGTGTCTCCTTCCCCCTTGCTGGTTTTGACACTTCAGAATCAACAACTCTTTGTAAGCCCGTATACTAGAAATCTGTTGAGAAGAACACTTGAACTCTGGTGAGAATCAACTTGCTGAAGAAAGTGAGCAAGTCTAATTGGGGATTAAATTCGACATTTTACTCTCCCCCAATTATTGCTCTCCCCTAAACCGACAATCAGTTTGATAAATGCCCAGAATAAGAAGAAGTCTTTAGATCGTTAAATGCAACTCGTCTTTAGTCTTCTAACATGTAGCAGGAAATGTGGAACCGACTGTAGACTCGACCTTCTTCAAGATTGTCCAGTTGGGGATCAAAAGGTTAACATCTTCAACACACCAAAAAGCATCCTAATTAACTTACCTCTTGCAAATCCCCTTAATTAAGATCCCTCCCAATCAAACAAGAACAGAAAGATGTTCATCAAGGAAATCAACAATCAGCCCGCAACGAACACACGAAGTGGTAACACCAAACAAACAATCACATCAAACAAGAACAGAAGGTTGTTTGGAATCATCATGTTGATGTGCACGTGAAGCATTAACCTCCCAATCAAACAAGAACAGAAAGATGTTCATCAAGGAAATCAACAATCAGCCCGCAACAAACACACGAAGTGGTAACACCAAACAAACAATCACATCAAACAAGAACAGAAGGTTGTTCGGAATCATCATGTTGATGTACACGTGAAGCATTAACCGGAAGTACTTTGTCATTAAACTCATCTCAGCCCGTGTGAAGATGTCAACCAGCGGCTCATAGAAGAAACACCATGTAAAGATGACCCGATAAGAAGAAGCTCGGTTCTTACATGAGTTAGGAGCCGTATGACCATATATTCTCAGATATAACTCAACATGTAGAATTACCATACTTCTTATCCCCCTCAAGAATTGCATATGGAGATGCCATTCTTGATTAAATAAGTGAAATCATCCAAGTGTAGTCTATTCACACTTCTCCCCCGCAAAATTAGCACATGATGTCGCCATCGTCTTTATAGTTGAGCAAGTGGAATAAGAAAACAATCAATAGTAGCCCGGTTCACTTGATGACTGAAGCGCATGGAAAAAGCATGAAGCATGTTGATGAGAATGGTCATAATAAGAAGATTTCTCTTCTTCAGAAGATAATGCACACTGAAGCGTACACATTTCTTTTCTTTGAGGAACGAGGCATGAACTGTTGTGTTCATACGTCATAATCTCTCTCTATTCATCATCTCTTGGCAAAACTTGTAATCAAACGCCATTATCATTCAGTAGGCTCTTTGTAGTGGCAGCTGATGGAGATAACCCAATATGATGAATTTGACCCTGAAGTAAACTAACCTGAACTCGTGACTTAAACTTGCACATATGTAACAAAGAGCGGTGCCGATTTCCATTAGCATCTCTAAGTACTCTCTAAGTACTCTATACTCTTCAACCAACCAACCATCAAGTATAAGACGTACATCACCTCTTGAAAATCCACAATTGAATGTGACACTGAGCACTACAACGTAACTCCTTAAAGTGATAGTTATTTTGTGGTGGTATGAGCCCAATTCCCCCAAGTGGTAAAAGAAAAGGTAAAAGTCACCCAACAATAACTAGATTTCCAAGTCTTTGTTTTTGTTAATAAGCTTGAACAAGGATCATGAAGAATCTTCATCCAACCATCCCCGATACTTTCAGATACTAAGTACACTCGCCAGTGATATTTCACTTCAACCTCAAATAAATAATACTGAATTAACGTCGTTGTCACATCTTCTGATTAAAACTTAAATCTAGCCTCCTTTGACGTTTTAAGTGAACTATGATAATGGTTTTCATCCCGACCATGGTTAAAAGCACATAACCCCGTAAAACCATGTAATAACCAAACTGCCATGACGAATATCCAAACACACATCCAATTCATGAAGTACACCCTTTTATTCCTTCTTCGAATTAGAAACCGTAGTACTAGCATCAGATAAGATCCAGAAATACACTTTCCTTTCTCCAGGATGGTTCCATCAATACGGGATTTTATAATTCTATGGTTTAAACCGAGAAATAGTTTCTTTCGCGGGATTTTACAAAACCAAGAGTAAACCGAGAGATAGATCCGGAAATGCACTTTACTTTTACCAGGATGTTTCCATTGTCACGGGATTTTACAAGTCTATGATTTAAACTGAGAAATAGGTTCTTTCGCGGGGTTTTACAAAATCAAGACAAAACCGTAAACAATTTCAGCTTGAATGTGTTAAGACAACTTTGGTTTTGGTGAATATCTGTTTTAGGGGAACATGGGGGAACATGCATTGGTTCTTCAACGATTCATCTCCACCATGAACAATTCTATACCAAAATGTAGACAGCTTCACAAACCATACTAAGTCAAGTAGTATATACTACTTCCCCCTGGAGGTTGACCGTAACACATCAAAGTACACGTTTCTCCCCCATGATGGTTTCGAGCTTTCGGAAGCATCATAACGTGTACGACTATTTGCACGACAAGTTCTTGTCATAAGCAAACATCTTAAAAAAATCATGATTGACGCTGACGATTCTTAGAAAGATTTTGCTTAGACGGTGAAGTATCATTGACATTTTGTGGCGTTGAATATCTCATGGGAATTGCAGAAATTGAACCTCCATTGAATCATCGGCTAATAGTAATGACCACATATAAAGATAACATCACTTTAATAAAACCGTACACAAACCCCGTAGTCATTTTTCACTTTTTCGCTCAAGCCGTGAATTTGTATCCCTCCGTGAAATTTAATCATACCAAAATACCACTCTAAAAGCTCAATATTGTATCCTATAATTTTTTATAACAAAAATTAATTTGGATACCAAAATTGAGTTAACAATAAAACGGCCCACCAAATCCATCATACCAATCGCAATCCAAATTGCAAGAGCCCAAATTCCAGGGAGAGGCCCACGACAGAAGAAAAAAAATACCCGATCCATCCACAAGCAATTACACCATCCGGTTATAAAGCCTCACCCTTTAACCCTAAACCTAAAATCACTACATGAAATATTATGCCTACCAGCGTTCCTCTCAAAAATAGATCTGAGAAAAAACGCATCTCCTTTCCTCTCAACATCAATCTCAGATTCATCATCATCTCATATCCTTTTCAAAACTAAACATACACAATAGAAACACAACCTATATCCTTCTCTTTCTTGCAATGTTCTACTCGACACAGGTCTAAGAGAGACGGCTTCAAGATCTTTCGTGGGTCTAAGGTAGGTTTCAATTAATGTTGTGTCGAGTTTATTATTGACTACAATCGAATAAGAGAAATGATTGAAACCTAATGGTTTTTGGTCTTTCTTCAAAATTCGAATAGTATCATGAGGCTTTGACTTCGTACATGAATAGATCAATGATGATAAGTTTCCAAGAAAAAATCTGTAAAAGATGAAATCTTGAACCGTTTCTGAGATTGTTTTGTTAGTTTCTTGTCGAGTTTGATTCATTTGATTTAACGATTTGAGGAGGAGAGGGGATTAGGATAAATGTTGGCTCGATGACATGGATCTGTTTTAATTTTCTTTTACATCACGTTTTTGGTTACTTGATGCCATGGACTGATGATGTATTTTTACTGAGGTCGAGAGTCTTGGTATATGGTATATGGTCTTGTTCAGTCAAGTCTACGCATAAGGTCTTTTGGTTCTATTTTACGCATAACTTCTTGCTAATAGAACCTTATGCGTAACTTTTCATTGAAACCTTAAGCGTAAACTGGTCTTACGCATAACACTTCTTTTCCTTATGCGTAACCCAACACTCTTATGCGTAAACCTACGCGTAACACTCATTTCTTATGCGTAACCTGGAGTTATGCGTAAGTCAAGGCTTATGCGTAAAATTTTTACGCGTAACCTTGCTTAGGCGTAAAGCCAGTTTACTCGTAAGCTTTTCCTTACGCATAACTTCACAGCTATGCGTAAATAACTCTGTAGATGCTCCTTACGCGTAAGAATAGGGTTTTGACCCTCGTTGACTTTTTCCGATGAGTTTTCCGACCACTTTTTCCGTTCATCTTCAAACTTACCCAGAAAATATCATTAAAAACATCATCTTTTTATTTCGTTTGACCATACAAATCTGACCGGAATGACCACAAGTTTTTATTTTTCACAGATCTGGTACAAAATAAGTCATAAAAAGGTACTGTTTGGACATAAAAATGACATAAAACAGATAGAAAACTTTGATGGACCATGACATGTATTTGTTGACCACATAAAAGGATACAAAAACATGATAAAAAACTATTTTCCACAAAAATAATCGGAAAAAAATTATCCGACCCACACAAATTGTACTAAAAACAGTTTTGAACATGATCCAAAAACCACCATAAATCGACACAACACAACAACCTGGCTCTGATACCATTTGTAGGATCTTACATATATTGTGTTATGATGATTCGGGTGGCCTTGGATGGCGATGATACAAGTATGCCATGGTTTTAGAGAGATGAAGAGAGGAGAGGGTGTTTCTAGAGAGATAAACAAAAAGGAGAATATTATATTAAGAATGAAGCACCACCCCTTCCAAGGATGGAAGGGGTATTTATACTAACAAAGACTACGTCCTCCTGTCGGACTGTGGATCAGGCATACAGTGGGTAAAGACCCGTCCTTCCTCCACGGTGTTGCACTAAGCTAATAACTAACTAATTAACTACTATATAACGTAAATAACGACATGTCTACGAGCTAACATATGCTAGACTATAATTGGGGTGACCGACACTTCCTCATGGAATTTCCAATTCCTAACATCCTCGAACGTTTCGACGAGATCAAACCTAAACAAAACTTGAGCTAGAAGAATTTTAGTGGTGTCCTAGCATCAAGCGTTAGTTGGTATAGAAATTCCTAGTCATGCACTGTCTGTTTTCTTATTTTTAGAGTCATGTATATCATAACTCTTTTTTTATTAAATGGAATTACATGCTACTTGTTATTTTTCTGAGCATATGTATTCATATCTCATTTATGTGATAACATTACTTGTTATATCACCTTTGCTGATTTTAGTCATCAGCCAGACGGATCCCTCAGAATTGCCTAGACGGATCCCTACTAGGAGGGAACCGTGGGATCCGTGAAGACAGAAAGTTTTTTCTACTAACTTAAATCACATTTGCAGGAAATTGTGAATTATACTTGTTTGTTAACCCTTGTTTTGCAGTTATTCAATTAACACATGAAGAATTTGACATCCTAAAGCTAGGGGGAGCTTGGTGTCAAAACAATACGTTGCAAAATTACTTGCAACCTTTGATTTATATTTCATGACTTCCCGTTGCAATAATTGCAATCATCTAGGGGGAGCACACCCGTCACATAGACGTAATCTTTTGCAAAAGTTAGTTGCAAATGAACTAGATTAGAATTAGTTTCTTGACGCCCTTACTTAGGGATGGACCCGTCAAGGGGGAGTAACGACGAGATCCTTTCCCGTTACGTGCTCTCTATTTTTTTTCTTTCACATGTTTTTCTTAAAAACGATGTGTTGATTTCTTTCAAACACTTTTTGTTTCGACAAAAAGGGGGAGAAGAAAGTAAAAACTACAAATTCAAACTTTTACGAACTTTAGCTTTTCCTTAAAATAATTTTATGTTTTGTCATCAATAAAAAGGGGGAGATTGTTAATACAAATAAGTCGTAAAAACGTTTATTTATATTTTACGATCTTCTAATGTTTTGTCGATAACAAACGTAAAATCATATTAACGAAACAAATAAAATACGTAAATGGTTTGAACTAATAGTTTCTAACATATTCACATTTTCACATAAAACACTAAAACAAGTATAAGTGATTTTATGATTTAAGTAATACATATGTACAACAACTAGTGTTTACATATTTGGATAAAATATACACATAACTAGTATGTAGTATATTGGGTAATATAAATGGGTAGAAACTTAAGTATCACAAACCCATTGGGCAAATACATTGAATGTAGTTGGGTAAAACCCAAAGCCCATAACCCATGGATCTTGACCCATAACCCATTGCATGACATAATGCTTATATCATACATGGATAATATCCATAACCCATGGATCAACCCATACCCAAGTGACTAAGTGCATTGCACTTAAAGATACATTGTATCTAGCCAAAGATCCATGGTTCAACCCATGACCCATAACCAAAATACCCACGGGCAAAGAGGAGCGTTCCACGGATCCCTGGCTTTGTGCTAGCCGGATCCCAAGTGGAAGGGATCCGTGGGATCCGGGGAAACAGTAGGATTTTTCCTCTATAAATAGTGAGCCATTTCTTCATTATTTCTCACCCCTTTCTAACACACTTTCTCCCCTGAGTTAAATCTCACTAACCTTAGATCCAAGAGATCTATGTTTGTAGTTTTGTTTTTGTGTGATCTTTTAGGTTACTCTTAAAGGCAAGATCACCACCTTTGAAGTCGAGCAAGCTCAAGTCCATGAGTTGCCATGCTTCCTCATCATCAAGGCTATTGAAGTCCTCTTGTTGATGATCTCTTTCTTTCTTCAAAGAAGTGTAGTGTTGAAGACATTAGTGAAAGATGTCTCAAGTGTCAAGATGAAGATATTAGTGAAGGGTATCTATCGTCTATAGGATAAGCACTTGTGGTAGGTGCTTAGAAGTCAAGACAAGAAGCATTAGTGAAAGGTGCTTAGAAGTCAAGACAAGAAGCATTAGTGAAAGGTGCTTAGAAGTCAAGACTTGAAGCATTAGTGAAAGGTGCTTCGAAGTGAAGACACAAGACATTAGTGAAAGGTGTCTTGTAGATCTAGTCAAAGGCATTAGTGAAAGGTGCCTTAGATGTACATTAGATATGGTGTGTTTCGATGTACAAGATAGACTAGTATTAGATCCAAGGATATTGATATCCTTGATGATGTTGTAAAGGAGTAGATCTCCTTTGGGATTAGTCTTTGGTGTAGTGTGGTAGTAGTTCCTCCATTGCAATGGAACTAGGTGCTTAGTGTGACAACCCGTACTTTCAGGTCATTTCTCGACACAATTCATGTCTCATTATTTCAACATTTATCGTAAACTTGGTTTACTTGTTTCAAATTCGCGTAACCTTAAAGGTTTAGCGGCGAATTCATGATCATAACATCACGAACAGTTCATTGGGACTAAGTTTAGTCTACATTTCATTTGCATCATTTGCATCTCGTTAGTTCATTCATAACATTTCATTCCACATTAACCGCGTAATTTTTTTTATATTAAATAAACGTTATCGCGTGAGTTATTATTTTGAATATTTAACCCGTTACTTTCAAAAATGATCCCGAGATATTTTTAAACTTACATTTAGTTTATAAAAACTATATTTTTAGTTTACCTAATGTTTTGAATTTATTTCGTATACAAATCGTTAAAGTTATATTATTACGACGTTTTTCTTAAAAATTACACGATAATTATTATTTCACTCAAATTTCGCAAGAAATGTATTTTTATAACTTTTATGACTTCAATACATTTTATTTTGATCCGTTAAAATTTATTTTTAGCTAACGCTATCCTAAATGCTTAAATAAATACACAAGTTACTAATTATCCTTAATTAACTACACATTTACTCTACATTAATACAATTAATTGTTAACTAATGCATCTATTTTCTTTTTCTTTCATGTTAGTAGACCACATGGGATGACTCACCTCATATCTTGAACTAAATATCTAGATATTTATTATAGTTATATTGTTTTATACTATAACATAACACATAGATCATATTATCCCAAGGTGAAAAAGAAAAATCATTTTCTCTTCTCCCATTTCTTGAGAACCGGCCACAATACAAGACCAAGGAGGAATCATCATATTTTTTCAAGACAAGATTTTTAACAATCTAGATATCACTCTTGATTAGGTTTTGAAATAAAAACCAAGAGTATTTAGGCTTAACCTTGTCACTTACACCTCTTCATTATCACTAGTAAGCATGTTTTCATCATTTTTATGTTTCCTCTTCATTTTCATATGTTTCTTATCATTTTTGGAGCTTATATGCATGTTATGTGATTTATACCATTTTCTTATGATTTTTGAGTTATAAATATAATTATGGTCATCCTATAAATATTCCCATGGTATTCTTTGGTATTGATGGTGATTAGGAACCCATGACACCCTAAGAAGGTGTATGGTAGGATTAGATTAGTTTGGAGTTGATTTGAAGGGATTAGAATAGGTTTTGTCCGAGAAAAACTATTTTCGATAACTATATTTTAAGGTTCTGTCCTTGTTTCAGTTTTCTGGAAAATCCGACATTTAGTACGAAACTTTGGCCTTGATTTTTAGAAAATATACTTTAAAACGAATCCGTGGCCTTTTGAACGGATAAAAACGGAGTTATAACGAAGCCGTGGTGAATTTTTAAAGTTTGACGACGAAACGTATTATTTTCAGAAAATTCAGCTTTGATGTTTTTACTTGTTCGGGTCAAAAACTAGCCTTAAGCTTCATAAATTATTTCGACTTAGCTGTAAGGGCTATGTTTGCGGCAGTTTTTAACTATGATGCAAAACTTTTTGGAACAAATTGTCTTCTCGTAAAATCAAGTTCATCGGCCATATTTTTCAAAACAAAAAGCCGTTTGTCAAGCGGAGTCATAGTAAATTATTTACGGATGTTCAAACTTGGCCGAAACTCATTTTCTGCACTCAATTAGCAAAAATCACCAACTTTAGCCTTTGATATCTTTATGATCGAGACCTTTTGGACGAAAACTCCTGAACTGAAACTTCTAGATATCGATACAAACTTTCCAAAACCGTCGAGTTCGTTCTCTAACGATCGACGTACACCATTTTACGACTACTTTTCCGGAGCCATTTTTGTTGATTTCATGATTTTTCCGACGACATTGTTTTGCGACGAAAAGTGTTAATTTCACCAAAAATCATTATAAAACCATTGTAGGATGACATTTTGACGTAAAAACATGTAAAGTCATTTTTGAAGGGTCAAGACGTCAAAAGAGTATTTTTCGTCAACGAGTAATATTTTCAAAACCCGTAAATGGTATAAATAACATACGAAGTACATGCATAACATTACATTGCAACTCATTGCATATCATATCATTGGTAATAGGTCCAGATTAAAGTTTCACATTATACCTCGGCGTACTCACTTTTGTCATCGCCTCAGTTTACCAAGTGAGTTTCATAGCCCCTGCTTTTACTTATTTTCATAACTGTTTTGGGGGAGATGCATGCTTAACTATATTTTTCACAAGTACTTTATATTCTTAAGGATAACTCCTATCACGATTACTTCATTTCAAAACCGAATGTTGTACTATATAAATTGTTCATGTTTGCGTACTTTAGTTATACGTCGAATAAAGTACTATATCAGTTGACTACTGATAAATTGAGTTAGGTGCTATTGATTATGTGCTATTGTCCTACGTCGAGTTAAGTGCTATTGATTATGTGCTATTGTTCTATGTCGAGTTGGGTACTAGTGTGAGTTCATTTGACATCATATGTTTGGAACATAAACTACACACATTCTGGCAGTGGGTTGTGAACACACAGGTTGCAAGTTTTGTATGGGCGGGACTTGGAACTGAGTGGATTTACGATGCCTTTGCTACATAAGCGATTTTGAAAGTCTTTACATTTCAACGATTTACAATGCCTTTGCGGCATAAACGATTTTGAAAGGCTTTATATTTCAAAACAAACTCTATGAACTCACTCAACCTTTGTGTTGACACTTTTAGCATGTTTTAATCTCAGGTATCTAAGGTATTCACTTCATGGCATGCATTTGGACACATCATGGAGTCGCGATGACGACGCGTCTCACTTGGGTTTTACGTACTTTAAAACATCGTTTGAATTGTACAAACTTATTTCCGCACAAGTTGATTTTCATTTGGGACCTACTTTGTAAACTCTGATTATTTTATTAAATCAAACGATGTACTTTTCAAACGACACTTTAGGTCGTTCAATATAACTGTGATTGTGATGCTATGACAGTCAATCCCCAGGAATTCCATTCCGCTGCAAAACAGGTAATTTGGGGGTGTGACACTTAGCCTAGTACCTAATAAAGGGTAGGCGACGTTGTGAAGGTGTAGTTCACCTAAGGTGTGAAAGAACTCGGTGGTTAGCCTAGCACCGTATAAAGGGTAGGCGACGTTGTGTTAGGTGTGGTTCGCCTTGGTGTGAAAGAACTCGGTATTTAGCTTTGTACCGGAAAAAGGTTAAGCGACGTTGTGAAGGCTTCTCCGCCATAAGGAGATTGGTGTAGTGTTTATGAACTCTCGAGTAGGTGACTCGGGGAGTGGAGTAGGGCAAGGAAGGTGTCCTTGTAGCCGAACCACTATAAATACTCGCGTTGTGGTTTTGTGCGTCTTACTCTTATCTTTTCATTACATATCTTTATATGCTTGTTTATCAACATCCAACACACACAACCAAATAGACTGACATAAGTCGATCTAAATAGTTTAAAAGGAAGTTTTAATTGGTAAAACTATTCAACCCCCCCTTCTAGTTTTTCACACCAGCGAAATGAGATTCACTGATTGATAAAAAGATATTTGATAATCAATTGTGTATTGCTCAATAGAAATTGTTTTTGCAATACAACGAAGGTTTTAATGAAAATCAATTATCAATCATAAACACCTTTTATTTTGACAAATTTGTACACAGTCGATGTGCTAAAGAAAAGAGTTTTTAAGCACAACGACCGGTTTTTCAAAGGTATCCGTCAATCCATAACCTGAACCAGGATTGATTCAAAAGATTGAATCGCCCCAGTGTTTCTGTTCAGTTGTCACATGGTTGATCTATTGGATAGATCTCACATGTCACCCACCAGGAGCTTGTTTGATGTTGGCTCCAGAAGGCTTTCCATCTTCATTGTGCATATGATAGCATATCACTCAGATGTTCTGGCAATACCACAAGGATAATGCGTAGGACTCATAAGATGTAATCTCTCTTTCCACATTTTGTGAAACAGAGAGTCTTCATTGACAGTGTCCTAAAGATATTTATATGATGATCTCGTGGCTCTAGACTCAATAGTGCATATTTGGTTCCTATGCCGGAGACTAGGGAGAGGGTCTCCTTCTTCAATATCAACAAACTCTAAGAGAAAGTCGATAGATAATGTGGGTTCCCCGTGAGAATGAAACAAGACCTTATAAGAGGAACTTGAGTGGTTTGGAAAGTTGTAGTGCAATGCGTCACTGGGTCCATGACGTCTTGTCTTCAATACCGATGTTACCATCAGTAGCATATGAATTGAACCCGGTTTCTGCCCTATGGTTGAATAAATGGAGGGCTATTTCTTTTCACCCTTTTTCACATTCAATTCTTTTTCATTCTTCAACCCCTTCAGTGCTTACCAAGACTTCATAATTAGAACCTTGTTGGGTATATTCCAGTACTAGCTCAGTCTCAGTCCGCACTCTTCCCATATCTCATTTTTCTCCTTTTATCATCATACCTAAGGACTTCTACACTATCTAGTGGATTGTCCCTAGGTAGATCCCTCTGGTTCTGGCGGATCATGGGACCTCAACCTAACCTTATCATCCTTATATCACCACGCATAAAGTAAAGTTGGTCGGTCTTTTGGTACATTTCTTCCGCCTTGAAACCAATTGAAACCCATTTGAAAAATCAATCAAGATACTTGTGATATAAAATCAAAGCATTTTGTATCTCAATTGTTTTGATATTTTAGAAATGCTCCCCCTCAACATATGCATATAATTCAGAAATTGTTTAGCACATGGAGGCAAGAGATCTTGGAATTTGTTAGATTAAGAATGAAAGGTCCAATCTTTTGATTAACATTTTCTAAAATGATCATCATCACTTCCCAATCAATTTGAGTAGATAACATTTTGAGGAAGGATGAGGTTTTCAAAGGTTTGCTCCCCCTTAATATGTGCCTCGAAATTTGAAAGGGTTTTGCACATATTAGAAGGAACCTGCACATAGAGACAATTCAATCACGTTTCAATAATTTAAGGTTTAAAGTAGATGCTCCCCCTCAACATGTGCATGGAAAAATTGAAATCGTTAAGGGGGAGGAGAACTTGTACATCCTTATAAAACCATTTATCGAATTATCAGTTTAAATCCAATTTAAATCACAAATTCTCCCCCGATCACAATTATCAAATCATTTGAGAATTGTGATCTCTGTAGATTTAAATTGATTTTGAAAGCTTTTAAGGAGAATTGTGACATGATTATGAAAGACGTTTTCACTGATAAGGATCGAATTTTGAGACTTTAGACTCCAAGGATTAAACATGCTTGAATATCTTTTGAAAACTTAATAATAACCACGGTCTGGTACCATTGTTTGAAAAAATACACTTATTAATTTAATTGAAAAAGCATTCTCCCCCTCAATCAATGACATAAGTTGTTGATTGAGAGATAGATATTTTTGACAACCGTTAAGTTCTGATGATTCTCAAAAATAGATTCCGAGTAATTTTTTCAAAGCAATTAGTTTTCAATAGATAGTAAGAAATTGTTTTTATAGAATCAGAGCATGAAGCATGGCTCTGTTCTTTCTTTGAAAACGGGCTACTGCCTGAAATGACAATAAACCACCATTTTTCTCCGCCTCATTTTTTTTTTTTTTTTATGAACAAAAACTATGTGCATTCGAAGATCATCTAAAAACCCGTGACATTCTTTGAATGTCAACACAAAGTTCGTAGATGATATCGAATAAGGTAAAACATGACAAAATAACAATAATTTTTGGAATTTTTCAAGATTTTCTCATTTTTATGGATTTTTGGGAATTTTATATTTTTATATTTTCTTTTGTGGGTTTTTTTTTTCAAATTTTTTTATTTTGCTTTTTGAATAAATATATACAAGGAGATAGATGAAGAAAGACCTTTACTCCTCGTCTTCCTCTTGAAGACGCTTGAGTGTTTCCGGTTGTAAACTCTTTAGACCAAGACGTGGAAGGATAAACTCAAAACGTTCTCGAGGAAGAGCTTTGGTGAAGATGTCTGCTAATTGGTATTCAGTTCTCACAAAGTAGAGTTCCACCACACCTTTTTCCACTTGTTCTCTGATGAAATGATGTCGAATGTCGATATTCTTAGCTCTTGAGTGCTGAACATTATTGCATGAGAGAGCAATAGCACTTTTATTATCACAGTACAGAGGGATTTTGTTGAATTCAAAGCCATAGTCAGTTAATTGAGATCTCATCCAAAGGATTTGAGCACAACATGATGACATGGCTATGTATTCAGCCTCTGTAGAGGAAATAGAAGTACTCATTTGCTTCTTTGACGACCAGCTCACAAGCTTATCACCCAAAAACTGAGCACCTCCAGATGTACTTCGACGAGTATCTTGACACCCTGCATGATCTGCATTTGCATATGCTGTTAGTGACATACCGGTGTCCTTCGGGTACCAAAGTCCCATGTTGATGGTTCCTTGAAGGTACCGAAAGACCCGTTTAACCGCTTCAAGGTGCTTTTTGGTAGGCTTAGCCTGGTATCTAGCACACATGCATACAGCGAACAGAATATCAGGTCTACTGGCTGTGAGGTACATCAGGGATCCGATCATGCTACGATATTTCGTTTGGTCTACCATGATCCCTGAGTGGTCCTCATTCAGTTTAGTACGCTCAATCATGGGAGTGTCAACAGGGTCACTAGAATCAAATCCAAATTTCTTTAAAATCTCATTTGCATATTTAGATTGATTCATAAAAATGCCTCCGGGACTTTGTGAAATTTGTAATCCTAAGAAAAATGACATTTGTCCCATCATTGACATTTGAAATTTAGAACCCATTTCATTTGAAAAACGGTCACACTCATTGGGGTCAGTCGAGGCAAAGATGATATCATCAACATAAATTTGAACGTGAATTAAATGTTTGCCTGACTTCCTAGTGAACAATGTTGGATCAACTGTTCTTTTGCTGAATCCAGTAGATAGAAGAAACTTTGATAGCGTATCATACCACGCCCTTGGAGCTTGCTTTAAACCGTAAAGAGCCTTCTTTAAACAATAAACGTGAGTAGGATGCACTGGATTCACAAAGCCTTCAGGTTGGCTGACGTAGACGACTTCTTTAAGATCTCCGTTCAGAAATGTCGTCTTTACATCCATCTGATAGACTATCATGTTCTTACTTGAAGCATTAGCCAAGAAGAATCTGATTGCCTCGATGCGAGCAACAGGAGCAAATGATTCTTCAAATTCAATACCCTCCTCCTAACGGTATCCTTTTGCAACCAATCTAGCCTTATTCTTTAATACATCGCCATGCTCATCAAGCTTCACTTTGAAGATCCACTTTAGAGCAATGATCATAGCACAATCTGGAGCAGGTACTAATTCCCATACATCAAGTCGATCAAACTCATGAATTTATTCTTGCATGGCATTGAACCAGCTGTCTTCATTCATAGCAGTTTTAACATCTTTTGGTTCGACCTTAGAGAGTACGGAGTTGAAGAGGCACCATAAGGCATCGGTTGCAAGTTGTTTTCGTGTTGATACTGGACGAGAGGGGTTTCCAATGATGTTGTCCAATGGATGATCATGAGTCCATTTCCTAAGGTGTTCATGTGGTTGTTGTTGAGGAACTGAAGTAGCTGAGTCGATTTCTCCTGATGTAGATGGTTCTGATGATGATTCAGGAGCAAATATATTTTCAAACAGAGCATCTTCAAGAGTAACAAAGGGATTAACTTCATCATTGATACCAGAAACATTTCCATGATGTACACTCGATGATTGATGATTTGTTGATGAGACAGAGTGATCAGCAGCAGGCGCTTCTTGACTTAATGATATTGAGACTGAAGGATTGACTTCATTTACAAGAATAGGAGCAGCCTCTGTTGATGGATTTGACACTTCATCAGCATTTGGTTCATAGTGTTCATCCAACATTGGATCAAACAATTTCCTTAAATCATCTTCTGATGGAGGTACATATGGAGCTGCTGGAGAGGGATTTGGTACAAGGGATGAACCAATGGGACTGTTTTGTAGTGCGGGTCCAGAACAGGATTGTCCAGGAGCCATTTGACCGGTCAGCTCATCAAACGTAACGTGAATTGTTTCCATGATATTTCGGGTTCTTTTATTGTAGATTCGGTATCCCTTTTTGTTTGGTGCATACCCTACAAATACTCCAATGTCCGCTTTAGCTTTAAGTTTGCCTAAGTCTTGGCCCTCATTAGTTGGATAACACAATGCACCAAACACACGAAGGAATGAGAGATTAGGTTTTCTGTTGTGGACAAGTTCATATGGAGTTTTTCCATGAATAGTGTGAATCAGGGATCGATTTTGTGTGTAGCATGCAGTGGCAATGGCTTCAGCCTAGAGAAACATTGGAACCTTTGAGTAAATTAGCATTGTTCTTGCGGCTTCCACAAGAGTTCGATTTCGTCTTTCAACTACACCGTTCTGTTGAGGAGTTCGTGGAACACTTCTTTGATGGCTGATTCCAATACTTTCATAAAACTCACTAAGTTGTCTGTTAACAAACTCAGTTCCATTGTCTGTTCGAATAATTCTGACTGTTTTGTTAAGTCGAACCTGCAGCTGTTTGATGAGTTTGATGATGATATCTGGAGTTTCATCCTTTGTCCTTAAGAACTTGACCCAGGTTAATCTAGAGTAATCATCAACCACAACTAGCACATATTTCTTCCCAAAGATATTCTGCACTCTCATTGGTCCACATAAATCCATGTGAATTGTATGAAGAACTTCTGTAATTGAGTTTGTAGGTTTGGGTTTATGGGCATACTTCTTGCTTTTTCCCAATTGGCATGCTGAACAAAGATGATCCTTTTCATAGTTCAGTCTAGGTAAACCTACCACTAAGTCCTTTCTGGAGAGATCATTGATGGTGCCGAAGTTCAAGTGATTAAGACGACGATTCCATAACCATGACTTTGTTTTCGAAGCCTTTGACAATAAGCAAATTGGAGAAGACTTCATCGTATCTTCGATAGAGATGGTGTATAGATTTGAACCACGTGTTCCTCTTAAAAGTTCCTTACCATCAAGTTCTCTAACGAAACAAGTATGTTTTCTGAAGGCTACTTCTAGATCAGAGTCACAGAATTGACCAACAGAGAACAGGTTATGACCAAGACCTTCCACATAATATACCCTGGAGATAACACTATTACCAACAACATAATCTCCATAACCCATAATTGCACTGAAATGATCGTTCCCGAATCTAACTGTCTCGATGAATTTGCTCACGAAGTTCATGAGCCGCGACCGGTCTCCAGTCATATGCTTGGAACAGCCTGAGTCCAGGTACCACAGAACGATTTGAACGATCTGCAGTTGAACACAGACAAGAATGGATAACTGGATAATTGGGATCCCCATGCAAGAATGGGTTCCATTTGGTTAGTAACAGTGATTGGAACACCCACATCAGAAATAGCAACATTCATATCAGAAGTAGAAGCAATGGAATCATTAGGAATAGATGCAGTGCTAGTGTTCGTATTTGACCTATTCAAAGTATGTTCACTTCTTAAAGGAATAGTTCTACCAGTAGGCATCCATTTTCTAGTGGGCATTGTCCTAGCAGATTGAGGACAGAACTGATTATCCTTATGACCAACAGGTATCCATTGATAACCTATCTTACTAAATGTTCTTCCTGTGGGTTTCCATTGTTTTCTAACTTTGTTTCGCTTTTGCCTTTTAGCCTTCTTAGCTTGATTCTTAATATTAATAGTTTTAACTGGGCATTCGATAGCATTAGACAAATCATTCATACCACACTCAGGATTAGTAACCAAAACTACACAATCATCATTACAAGTTTTTCCAAAAGTAGCAGCAGAATTCGAATTAATTACAGTACGCTTATAGCTAATACTAGAATCAACATGATTCATTTTATTTAACTCAAACTTAGTGTTCCTAGGGTGATCTTCTACTCTCTTCCAATGCACATTTTTAGCTTGCGAGGTCCTATCATTCCTTGTATTGTCTTGAGACTTTGACATGCTTGCTTTAATGTCACTGATTACTCCTGTAGAGGGAATGGGAACATTAGTTGGTTTTGCTACTTTATGCATTTCCTGTTTAGATGTGCTGGGATCTGAACTGTTTGAAGGAACATTAAAGTTCACTTTCTTAATACTAGAAGTGCTGGGTTTTGAACTCCTAGAGGGCACACTCGAGTTCGCATTCTTAGCACTAACAGATCTGGAGTCTGAACTACTTGAAGGTACACTAAGGTTCACATTCATAATATTGGGTATTGAATGACTTGCATGCTTGTCACTAGGCATAGAACAAGGTATCAAGGGATTGATTTGCTCACCTAAGGTTTTAGGGCATATTATAATTAAGCATTCTAGAAGTTCTTGAGATCGTTTGGCATATAAGCATGCATGGCCAATTGCATTATCATCTGGTTTCTCTAACTTATCCTCTTCTACAATCTCACGGAGACATTCTAGGCTGTCCTTAAGGTATGAGAAATATGTTTGAATCGCAAGTTTGTTATTCCTAAGATGAGGAGGAACACATTTCACAGACAAAGCATATTTATTACAGACATGCACCTTTGAAGCACCATTCTCCCCATTGGTGATTGGCATTTTCCCTTTTACCTGACTCTTAAGATTCTCAATTTCCTTTTGCAACGAGGTTATTTTTTCGTTATTTTTGTTACGAGTGACTTTAATTGACTTGAGATGCTTTGGTTGTAGTTCCATCTTTGGTGTAGAAGGCTGTTGAATCATTTGACGAACTTGTTTCTCCCTGATTGGTTTTGAACTGATTGAGAATCCTTTTCTCAAACATAGCATGCCTCTCATTTTGAAGAAGAAATGCATACAATTGCTCATAGTTTGTATTCTTCAAACCTTTAGTTAGCTTTACAGAAGTGACAAACTTGTGCCATTCGGGATTCATATTGTTCACAAACTTTGAGTTTAGCTGAATGTTTGGCATGGTCATTTTGATGTTCCTCATGTCATTCACAAGCTTATGGAATCTCACATAGTATTCATAGAAACTCTCATCTGGTTTCATCTTGAAGTGCTCAAACTCATCATATAGTTGTGATTCTCTGTCTTCAACAGTTAATTCAGCCCTGAGAGAAGCATCTTGACATTATCCCATACAGCCTTTGCTTCAGTGTTGTGATTGATAAGCTTGTAGATGTCTTTTGGAAGACCTTGCAGTATAATGTTAGAAGCCCTGATATCTGCATCGAATCTGTTTTTCTCCTTATCAGTGAGCTCATCATACGTCTTTGGTCTATCTATTCCATAGATCATTGTTCCATCTGCAGCTGTATCAATCAAGTCTCTAGTAGTCTCAATCTGATAAGGTCCTTCATCGATTGACTTGAGAATGTTGACTCCGTTTTCTTTTCCCAAACAGTACAATCGGATTCGTTGTGCCCAAGAATCATAGTCAGTTCTGTCAAGCATAGGTGGACGAGTATCTGACCCTGCTGCTTGAACGTCCTCAGCTACGGAAGAAACAATAGTAGGAACGATGTTTGCCATGATAACAAGTTCTACGGGATTTTACTATTCTTTGATTAAACGGGTAAATTAATTCTTTCACGGGATTTTACTAAACCAAAAGAACAACCGTAAGAATGTATCACGAAGAAGTAACAAGTCTAGATAGACAAGTAGCAAAACACTCAACTCGCTTAGTAATCAACTCGCTAAACAACCAACTCGCTCAAAGGAACAAGTCGCTTAAGGAATCAACTCGCTAAATAGCCAAGTCGCATTAGTATCAACTCGCAATCACAATCAACTCGCTTAATGAAACAAGTCGCTAAATAGCCAACTCGCTTTAGTATCAACTCGCAACACAATCAACTCGCTTAAAGAAGCAAGTCGCTTTAGGAATCAACTCGTTTAATAGCAAGCCGCAAACAGACACAACTCGCTTAACCACCAAGTCGCTTAAAAGCTTAACTCGCTAAGTAGCCAAGTCGCATACAACAACTCGCATCCAGTAACAAAGCAACTCGCTTCAGAGAAATGTTTATCCGAGACTCAACTCGCTTTGTACAAAGTTCAAATATAACCACTTTATCAATCAAAAACAACCAAACCACAATGATTTAAGCCTTCCAATTCAAAACATAAACACATATGATGATCCTAAACACAAAAGTACAAGCAAAATTCAAACTTTAACACTAGAACTTGTTCAAATGAATCAAACTCTTCTAAACACTTAATACCCCAAAAACCTTATGAAATCCACCAAAACAAAGAGCATGAAAGATGAGTGATAAAACCATGGCTCTTGATACCAATTGTAAGATATAGGATTTCACAATTACACTAAACCATAATCAAATTGGGGCGTTCAAGTAGTTTAGAGAGAGAAAGTTCTAGAGAGAGAAAGGGAAGAGAGTTGGGAACTATGTGAAACAAAGAAAAATGGTATTGAAGCTCCAACCCTCTACCTTGGGAGGTAGAGGGTATTTATAGTTTCTTACAAACAAACGCCACCTACGGGCTGTGGATCAGGCATACAGTGGGTAAAGACCCGTTTGTCCTCCACGGTGTTACAAGACAAATAACTTAATATATAACTAGACTACGACTACGAGCTTTCTAACGAATACATATACTTGAGGTGACCGACTCTTTAACGACTGAATTTTCTAATTCCTAACAAAATGACTATATGTAAATGCTTTACAAAAATCACATGTATCCTTATAATTTTACTTATGATAACATTATATTTGTTATCAACAAAACACAAAGAGATCGCTAAATATTAATAAACGTTTTTACGGTTTATTTGTATTAACAATATCCCCCTTTTTGTTGATGACAAAACATAATGTTATGATGAGTAAAACTTAAGATTAGATGTATGTTTTGAAAACCTATGTTTTACTTCTTCTCCCCCTTTTTATCGAAACAAAAAGTTAATCCAACGAAGAAACAAAATGTGGAAAAATAGTCCACGTATCGCTTACTCCCCCTTGACGGTAGCTCCCCCTAGATTGGGGCGTCAAGTGAGAAAAATAAGAAAAATCCTACAAAGAAAGGGTTAGTAGTAACATGAATAAATAATCTTGTGATTGACGAGAATCAAGATTGGGAGCCAAGGTATGTAAACAAGGCCTTGTAATAAAACAACAAAATGTAGTGGTATTTATGCCACATACAAGCATGTAAAAGTAAGAACAAGACTTGTTCTTAAAAATGACTCAAAAGAAAAATACTAAAAATAAAAAAATAGTAATAATGATTCCTTCGATGCTTGCATAAGGTTATGGATGGAGGTTTTGATGAGTAATGATATTGATGCGATCAAGAATGAGGTTGAGTATGACTTGCATTTCTTCTCTAATTTCTATTGCAATATCCCTAGTGGATTGGCAATGTTCACAATGTAAGTGATGTGGGTAATGAGTGCGGAAGTTTTTCGAATGAGTATCGGAGATCTAAAACTAGCCAAAATGAAGATTGAAATGGCCAATCAATCCATGCAGTCACCCTTGGGAATCGTTGAAAATGTATTGGTTAAGATAAAAAAGTTTCTCTTCCAGGTTGATTTCGTGATTCTTGATATTCCGGAAGACAACATGATACCTATTATTTTAGGAAGACCAATGCTCGCTACTGCCCATGCAAAAGTGGATGTCTTCACTCGAAAATTAACTCTCGAAGCTAATGGGGAAGTTGATACGTTCAGACCTAATGAACTTCTGTCTACCCCTCAAAAGGTTTGCGCGATTGACCCTATAGGCGATTTTGGTGATGCATTGGAAGAGTTTCTTAGTGACCCCCTGAAGACTCCTTCAATTCTTGGCGAGATAGCTTCAGGGAAAGATTTTGATGTGTTTTTAAATTTTGAAGAAGAAGATGACTTGGGAATCAGTGCCGATGATTTCTCTAGCGACATCGAAATGGTCCATTGGCACAACAACTCTGAAAAGACTTTTTTTCAATCTGACCAACCAAAGTTTTATGAGATGGGAGCTCGAATCCATCATAGGAACCCCAATTATCTGAAAATTTCATGCAAGACTGGGTTTATTGATTTTCATCCGTTCATCGACACAAATTCCCTAGTAAACATCATTTCGAAGGAATGCTACAACCAGGTTATGGAAAAAGAACTTAAATATAAAGGAAAATATTTCCTAGGGATTGCAACAAACATTCGTGTCTTTGTTGGGACTCACTCATTTTTGGTCGATTTTGTGGTTTTAGATGACGTTAGCGAGTTCGTGGAAGATGGGCTAACCGGGGTGATTTTCGGGAAACCCTTTCAAGAACTATCTGGGCTAGATAAAGATGAGAAGGAAGGGGTTGTATGGTTAAAGATTGGCGAAGATAAAACAGTTTTTAAAATGCCAAGGATTGTTAAGAATTTTAAAGAGTGGACTAAGAAGCAGTTAAGCCACGCTCAGCCACTGCTCGACATTAGTGACGAAGATAAGGCCAAAGGTATTGACCACCCTTACCAAAAGATCAAGAATTCTTACTTGGGGTGTTTAGAACTGGGGACGGACTACAAGCGGGATGAGAATTTGATTAGTTGGATTCAACGTGGAGACTGCCATATCCACGAAATGACAAACAAGCACTTCTAGCCCCATAGCCTTGAGTCTAACTTAAAGACTCGTAAATAAAGAAAAGTGTTCTTTCAGGAGACAACCCGAATTATCCCTTTCATTTGTTTTATTTTCATTTCTGTAGGGTTTTGTGTTTTTAACCATTTTTTTAGGAAAACGGAGAAAAGTTGCTGCAGCATGCTGAACGGGGACCTGATCTGTCCACAGTTATGGCGTAACTCATTCTTATGGTTACGCCGTAACATACTTTTTGCAGTAGCTTCTCAGAGCATTACCAATTACGGCGTAATCCCATGTAACGGTTACGCCGTAGCTACACTCCT
The DNA here is from genome assembly GCA_019973895.1 of Chrysanthemum seticuspe. Classification (NCBI taxonomy): domain Eukaryota; kingdom Viridiplantae; phylum Streptophyta; class Magnoliopsida; order Asterales; family Asteraceae; genus Chrysanthemum; species Chrysanthemum seticuspe. The sequence continues at coordinate 219,089,956 of BPTQ01000001.1, read as the reverse complement.
GTAGCGTCTGCCAGGTTTTGCACTAATTACGGCGTAAATCCTTATAGGGGTTACGACGTAACTATCCTCTGTAACACTTCTTTTTTTTTAAACACAATAACCTTGTATTAGTTTTTAAATAAATTTTGTGGGTATGTTCCTTGTAAGCCCTCACGAGACTACAGTCGTCCACTTGGGACACCAAGTGGTTTAAAAGGCTTGTTGCATACGCTAAATACAACCGTGATTCCTACGAAAGTGAGTTAGGTTTCTTTTTCATTTTTCATTTTTTCTTTTTTAGAATTATGCTTGTCGGTAGTGTGATTTCAGGGATTGAAGTTTGCTCGTGGATGCTTATACGAAGGCACGATTCTTTTCGTGAGCCTTCTTTCTTTTTGGAACCAAATTCAGGGAAGTTCTCGCTCTAATTCTACTTTTCTCTTCACCTTTATTTAACGCTTAGTACAAAAGGGACTTTGTACATTTCAAGTGGGGGGACGGGAGTAGAATTGTCTCTTGAACTTTATTTTTCCCTCGTTTTTCTAGTTTATTTTGAAAAATTATGCCATTTTTAAAATTTTGACATGTTTTTCTTAACCTAACTAGATTAGACCTTAGCTGACCACATTATAACCCTTGATATTATATGGTAAGATTAGCCTTATCCGTTACCAAATTTTTACCCCAAATCCACCAAATTATGAGTGTGTCGGTAGCTTGTAAACTTTCGAACTTGGTCTTTACATCATTTCGAGACCATAGACAAGGTATGTTGAGTTAGCTCGATGTATTTGGACTTTTCAGTTTAAGAAGGCAGTATTATAGGATTATCACCTAAATAGCAGATCATTGTGTGTCTATCGATTAGTCACCTCGACTTCTAGACCCCTATGTTAAACCCTTGGTTGCACTCACCTTTAGTGCAAGATACCCTTAGATACACCCTTCTGAGCCATTCCTTTCATTTTGTTCACCCAACATATTGTTTCGTTACACCCATACACCTTAGCCTACCCTGTAGTCTTTATTTGTAATTGGGAAGTCATTATTTGCCTAAGTTCAAGGTTCAAGTGAAAAGGTTCGGGAATCACGCTTTCGTCGACGACATATTCTTAAAGATCATTGAAGACCCCCCAAATTCTCATATTGTTCATCTCAAGTGGGGGGATGTTATGTTTAGTTGTTATGATTCTTGAAAAAAAATAGTTATTATTTATTTGATTGTTAAGTGCGAAGTTATTAACACTATGTTATGAGCTTACTATAGATTAGTATCGAGGAGGCCACCTCGGTCACATTTGAAGAATGGAGTTGGAAATGTGCCCATCATGACGTCCTCTAATGGCACATCTACCTAGTGTTATTATGATCCGGTTTCTTAACTTCGAAACTTGAACTTTGGGCGAACGGTAAGTGGTGATGACTTGGTTGTAGATTTAGACTATTTGCTTGATTTTAATTTAAACCAATTTTATCCCATGTCTTATCCTACCCTTTAGTCATGAAGCGTGTCTAGGTGATGCAGCGAGCAATTTTTGGTGTCTTGGCCATGGATTTGGTCATGTATCATTGATTTTTTCCACTTCGCCGTGACATGTTAGTAATGATAAATCACCCTTAACCTTTGTCGTGTCTACCCATATTGCCTTCAAGAATTGTTTTGTCCTTAACTCTAGTGGTGGAGATTTGTGTAAACGCCAAGCTTATGATAGAATACATGCTATGACTAGGCAATGAGTGATCACCCCGAACTTGACACTTAGAATAGTTGAGAGATTTGAATGTTTTGTCCCATTTCGTGAGGTGTTCGGCTTTGTTTTATTCTAGCATAAGGGATTTGTAAACTTATATTTTCCAGGTAATGGGAGATATCTTTTTAGGAATCTATCTAATAAGGTCCACTTGAGGGTAAGTAGAGTTCAAGTGGGGGGATATTTGATAACATCAAATAATCCTGAATATTCAGTTTCAATTTCCCCCGATAATGCTCGTATTTTATATCATTTATATGGATTTACGCTTTTTTTCCTCTATATTTCACTTTCAAGTAAATTACAAGCATTGGAGCTAGAGAGACGCGGATTTGGAGAGTTTATTGAAGATATATGATAGTATGCTCATTTTGAAGATGTTACGGCGTAACTCCCCTCTCACATTACGCCGTAACAGAAACGTGGCTCAGAAAACCAACTAAACGGAAGATTACGGCGTAACTCCCTCCTAGGATTACGTGGTAACTAATTAGGTCAAGTGAGGTTCCGCGCCGCTGCAAGCTACGACGTAAATAATTCCACAATTACGGCGTAACCACGATTTATTGAAGATACGGCGTAACTAATTCCTGATGTTACGTCGTAACCAGCTTTTTCAGAGCAAATTACGAAGAAATGGATGTTACGGCGTAACTCTTAACTTAAGTTACGCCGTAACAAGATCTGGCCTATAAATACCGCCCAAATTCCATCATTTCTAATCATCCACTTCACATACCAATTCAGAGAACGTGGCTAGAAGGTTAAAGGCAGATCTTAGGGAGCATACGGAGCCATCTCCAAGAGAGAAATCACTCCCCTACGATAAGCATTGGTATTTTATCTTTTCTTTACTTTCAATTCATGTATTTCATAATGTTAAACATTGAATCGATTGTTTTAGTTAATATGAGCGGCTAAGCACCTCTGGTGCTAGCCTAGTTATGATTCCTTAATTGTTTTGTTTATGTTTACTTTGCTTCCGTATAATTGTTTCTAGTGTATGCATGCATAGTTTGTTGGTAGCTACCCTTGTTTCGGTAGTTTTGAATGGCAGTAGTGGCTAGTTACTTAGGGGATATGACCAACTGACCCTAAGTAGTTAGACTGAGTGAGAAGGGTAAGAATTGACCAACTGACGACCCTTCTTCGCTTGTGCGATTTGACCAACTGATCACCTACCATTTGGATGAACTTAAGAAGTTAGGGATGAGTGTTTAAGATGCTAGCGCCCGGGCACTCATTGTTACAAATCTTGCATGTAGCGGTACTTAGTGACTTGGCTTAGGGGACTAAAAACAACTGGACTTTCAACGGGTCACCTGCGATCTCCGGTGGAAACCTTTGCTGATAGGTTAGGACAAACTGACCAAATGATGTCCTAGCGACCTGTACTCCCACTTGAAGCAATTGGAAGTAATTAAACATGAACTTAACATGATAGGATGACTAACTAGGTTAGCACACTTCTCCTCTATTGATCACAACCCTTGTCTTTACTTGCTATCTTTTATTTTCTTGTCTTTAGCTATTAATCAATCATTTCAACCTTAAAATCTGTGACACCTAGACTTAGTTAAAATCCACACACATAGCTCTTAGGACGACCTCAGTTTTATCGAAATAATACACTACACACGACCGGGTACACTGCCCATTAGTGCATTAGGGTAGACCATAGGTATAACGAGACAATATAAATATTAAAACCTGGCCAGTAAAACCTGCATCAGTATGCTTTATGAATGTGTGGCTTATGAATGAAATAGCCTAGGCTTGCCGATTTCGTATGTCATACCCGAGAGATAACCTCAAAGAACTAGAGACTAGGGAGTAATAGTATCTAGGTAAACACATTTTTAATCATCATACGAGCACACATCAAATAGACATAAGACTACCCGTAGTATTAGATAAATTAGATAATTAGATAAGTAGAAGTAGTCGGTAGAAGTACCACCCCTAAACCAATTGTTCCGAGATATTTACCTTAGCTTTCTAAAAAACTATAAAAAGATAAAAAAAAAAAAATAATAATCATCCTCAACCCCCACCTTCTCGTCATACATTTCTTACTAGCATTCCTATTCCCCTAGAGAACGATATCAATCCCTGAGGCTTACCCAATACTACACTACAACGATTAGGTTCACTGTCTAGGTGACTAGGTGGTTGAAAAACTTGCTCGAAGAAAATGAAGTTCTTTTGACCCCAAACGCACTCAGTACGCGCATCATATCCCATGTTTAAGATCGTTAAATAAAGAGGATTGATCAAGAACTTTGATGTCGTTGTTCGACCCAGAAACACCAAAGAAAGCATGTCATATCCATAAGTCTTGAGACGCCACAACTTCCAGCAAAATGAATGGATTCGGACCATGATCACGCCTAACATATTGCCCTTTGTGTGCATTCGGACAACCAAACCACTCCCAATCTATACAGTCAAGGCTTCCTAATATCCCTGGAAACCCGTGTATTTCTTCGTGATGTCGATAAAGCTTTACGACATCAGTCATAGTGGGTTTCCTCAAATATTTTGGGCCAAAATTTTTCATAACAGACTTACAAAAGAAATCAACAGATCGACGAGATGTTTTTTCACTTATCTGTAGATATTCATCTGGAGCATCCGGATTCGCGCCGTATGCCAATTGACGAATTGCGAAGGTGCACTACATCAAAGCTGGAATGCCTTCTTTTCCGGTGCAATCAATATTATCACTAAAAAACGAACAATGAAGAGTTACCTCCCGAACTATCCAGTTGAAAAGAGATCGATTCATTCGGAACCTCTTTCGGAATGCACGTTCATCGTAGAAAGGTTCGTCAGTAAAATATGCGGCGACTAAACGGTCATGAGCACCATAATGATCACAATTAATCCATTTTATTGCCGGCCGATTTGGTTTTATGCTATTTTTAATAAACGAAACCGCTTTTGCAATAAAAGTCAAATTTCGACTTTCAATTTCTTGTTCTTCAAAGTCGGTGAACATAAACGTGTCGGAATTCATTTGAAAAATTAAAGGAATGGGATATGAGGAGATGTGTATATAGAGAGTTTAAAGTGAGTTTTGGGTTTTAGAAAATGAATTTGGTGGGTATTTATATAGGAAAAAATGGGGTAGTTTGGAATTTTTTTTTTTTTTTTTTTATTATTATTATTATATTTTTTACTTCACAAACCAAACGGTCAAAAATTTCTTGCACACAAATCAAGTAGGTGATTTGGTCACCTTAATTAATCTTGGTTTGTGAGACTCATGCGTGAGTCGAGGGAGAGGGCATGGGAGTCGCGGGTGATTGAACATGTAAAGCCTTACTTGTGATGGCATGTTACGTATTTATGACCATGGCGATGGTGACTTGGACTCGGACTATAATGCACTAGCAGTTTACTACAGACCATCTGCTGATAATTCTGAAGTTTCTGGATTAAGTACACGAGAAAAGTCGATGAGGATCTTCCAGCAATTTGATTCCAACAAAGATGGCGGCCTTAACCGAGAAGAACTTTCTGCTCTCATTTCTGCTACAAACCCTTACATAGAAACTCCTTATGAAGGAATGAGTGACATTCTGGACAATGTTTTCTTTAAATACGATAAATTCGTCGATGGTGAAAAGGGTGTTACTTGTGATGGCCTATTAAAGATGTATGGTGATGGCGCTGGTGACGTGGATGCTGATTTCAAGACACTAGGGCTTGATAATTGGACGGATTAATTATTTGCGTCTTTGTTTAAGTTGTGAAAGTTGCGTTGTTTTCGTTAGATTGGGACTGAACCAGCAAGTTATCCATGTTTTTCGATTCTTGTTGTGTGTACATGTTTTTTACATCCAGTGTAGATGAATGATATTAAATCTCTACACATTTGCGTTTTTCATGACTTATGACTGGCCCTTTCATAAGTCCATTGCTTTTATTATATTGTACAGCTCCTGAAATATACGATATGAGCTGCTCTTCTAAGTTATTGTACTTATGAACTTTGAAATCAGATTATTAAGGTGTTACATTTCTGAGAATTTTTGTTACATTCGTTTGAGACGCAATTGCTCTCTCGACCCTGTTTGTCAATACAATTCTAAGATGTCTATTAACCTTAAATTAAGCCTCACTAGTCTCAAGTCAACAAAAGCAAACATCATGAAACCGATATCTGGTTTTATTGGTATCTTTTTTGTCTCGATTTCTCATTCCTAAGAACATTGTATGAACATATCAACGATTTTCTTGGACCAAATCAAGAACAACAAGACAATTATTAGTCATCTTTGTTACCTGATCTTCATAATTAGCCAAAGGAGAACGTTTCCCCGAATACTCATCTCTACAATCTCCAACATCCGACAAAACAGCATTAAGCAATGAATTCATACGCTTAATATTCTTAGACGACAATGCTTCTAATGCTTCGTGGAGATTACTATACGCGTTTTCATAACTATCTTTACATAGTTTAAGAATCTTGGCTTCATCTTTCGGGTTTCCTAGCGTGTTTAAAAGCCTTTGAGCTTGATTAGACCCGAGTTTGATTAACCATTCAATGGACCTCATTGTCATCTCCAAGACGTTGGAATTTCCGTCTAGAAAAGGAGTTTTTAACTCAGATTCAATTTCTGATGTTTCTTGATATGGGATTGATATCATTCGTGATGAGTGAGATGGTAACTGAGATCGGATCGGTGGCTCAGATATTGAACGAAATGACAACTGCATAGCACGAGCCCATGTTTCGAGTCTTGGTATGAGTACAGGAGGATTACTAGAAGTGGCATATTGATTAGTTTTTTGGGAATTTGAGGGTGCAGAAAGTGAAACTGGGATGGAATGGAACAACAAAACCAAAGAGAATGAAAATAAAATCAAAGTGTTATGGATTTCCATGGCAAAAATAAACACTAGAAATAAAAGTGGTACATGTGTGCATGAAACACCATTTTTAATATTGAACAAAACAGTTAGAAACGAAAGAATAGAGATTAATTTTAGGGAATTTGAGCAGAGTCAACTATTCTTGTGTATATGTTCGTTAATAGACGCCAGATGGCCTCAGATGCCCAATTTTCTCTTTTGCTAGACTAATGAATTATTGTAATTACCCCTTTTAAATCAACTATATATAAAAATAATAATATTGGACCACTGGAATATTTGATGTTGTTTTGGCCGATGTTTATTTGAGCTAAACTTGATAAAATGTCTATATACAGAGTAATTTTTATGTGTAATTCAGTAATTGTTTAAAACATTATCAAAGTATTTTTAGAAACTCTGTTACGAGAGACATGATTTTTATTTGGGTTTTATCATGTAAGATGAGAAGTGGTTATAATATTGAAATAATGTGTTATTTTCTAGTGACCTATCATTGTCAGTTGCTAATTGGGTGTTGGGAGACCTTGAAATGTATGTGGATTAATCAAAATTAGAATTATGATGAGATGTTTTCATTGTCAAATAAAAAAATCTAAACTTTAGACAAGTTGCGAATTCGATACCACAATAAAATATAATCATTATTCATTATTAGTAGGTTACTCGTGTGTTGCGATGACGAATATTTTATGATTAAAGCCCAAACATCAATAAAATAATAATAACGAGCTGGTTAACTCGAGAAAAGCAAGAAGAAAATAATCCGATCGCGATTCACCTGTTTTTACCGATTCCAACGGTCATCACCCGTTCATTTTCGAACGGCTTTTATTGGCTAGCCGAACCGGTGGCGGCTCTAATTCCGATTGAACCCATTAGTCCGGTCCAATTTTAAAATTATATATACCACTAACTTGTTTACATATAAATTGTATAAAGTTTTGTTTGTTTTATTAGTTTGTACAATATGTATAATAACATGTATTTTTTATTTTGCATTTTTTAAAATAACATTGATTAGAATAATTGAAAAGTCGATAAGTAATTATATTGTTAGAACTTTTTTTATATTAAATTACATTGGATTTTTTTTTAATTATTATTATTTTTTAAATATATCTATAAAATGTGCTTTAAAATGTTCTAACAAATGCTATTATATCTATATTTATTAAAATTTGTCATAATAAGTAAGTTTGTTGCTTTAATATTTTAAGACTTCTATTTTTGAAATATCTCAAATGACTTATAATGTAGTAAAGATAGACATCATTTATGAGGCTAACATAATTATTTTGATGGGCTTTTGGTCATCAAATAGCGATTAATTTTTTTTAAATGTATCGATTTAGTACGTGAACTCTGAAAAAAATATGTAAATGTAACGAATTTTCATAAAGTGTTTTAATTTGCACATTTTAATGACGTGTCATGCCTGATAGTCTGACACGTGACATCATTTATAACGTGACACGTCATTAAAATATGCATATTGGAAGACTTTATAAAAATTCGTTACATTTACACAATTTTTTTAAATTTCACGTATCAAAACGAGAAAATAAAAAAAAATTTGTTGCTATTTTATAACAAAGTACTTATCTGATTGATGCAAAATATGTCCTAAAAAATATCGCCTCTACGATTCTTGGTCTCTTTAGATACTTAAGACATAAGACAAAGAATATAAGATTTCGAAGTCTTTCTCAAATAGTTGAAACTTGAAACTGACCGCATGTGTTACACGAGTCTTAAACTAGTTTAAACACAAAGCTAATTGCAAACATTTTACGGAGTATATGATAAATCAACACAAGATGGGCCTAGACTTTAGACGCTTTAAAGACGAAAACAGTGTTTTTGGGCTTCAAGACTATACACATGTTGGGCTTCAACGTTACTCACAAATTGATGGTTTTCTATATCATGAAAATAACGTAACTACCCTTTTGAATTGTGTGTAATTACAGGTAATTTGGTCTATTTTATTTTATTTTGAACATAATTTTGGTCTATTTGGGATGACCTAAACGGGTATGACCTATATCTGTAACGACAGGGCTATATTTGTCAAAGAGTTAGGGGCCAGGCTAAGGGGTATTGTAAGTTCTGCAAGTCAAGTTGTACAATGGATTATAGGTTATCGCTTCTTATTTATTTCATTACTCGCTATATGCCTATATAGTCTGTGTCACAACGTGCAATAACCATTCATGCAACGCATTGTCAATAAAACTTCTGCAAATTTCACAACTCATTTTCCTTAGATAATTGTTGCTAGCAAATACTATTATTTTTTATATTGGCTCTTCCAAATCATTTTCGCAGGAGATCCGGACATTTTTTTTCTGATCCTTAGAGCATGTCCAATAATAACGCCGGAACCGGCGTTATTGCCGCGTTACCCGGCGTTATTTGGTGTTATTGTTGGAAGGCCGGTGTTAAATGGGTGTTAAAGGGCGGCGTTATTGCCCCAACGTCCGTTATTTTTTTTTTTCTTTTCTTTTTTCATTTATGCCCCTAAATGAGGGGTTGTTTTTGTAAATTGTTGGGAATGTTATTGATGTTATTGGGATGTTATTGTTGTGGGTGTTTTTTGGGGATGTTAAGCTGAAATGTTAAAGCTGATGTGGCGCTGACGTGGACGGTGTTATTGATATTATGGTGTTATTGTTGGGAATGCTCTTAGATAAAAAGATTCATTCTCTTCATTATTTTGTTGGTAAAAGTTAAGATGATATTAATCTCATCTTTTTAGGATGAAATATAATAGATTACAACGTATAAAACTCGTGGATAAAAGATTGAATTCATAGGTAATTGATAAAATATCCAGGAATAATAATCATACATATGAGTAAAACACTTGGAGTTAATGTTTATGTATCGTAGTTTAAGGCGAATAATGCTGCCCGCAACATTGTTTGGGAGGCTTTGGCTTGTAAGACAATTTATTTGCCAACCAAACAGTGATTGAAAGTCGAACACAAAGCAAGAAAGACTTGAACAACGCTTAACCGGTCACTTAAGCAGAGGCGGACATACTTGAGGCAGAAGGTGAACACGTGCATACCCTCCAAAAATCATCTGTAGTGTAGGAAAAAAAATGTTTAATACTAAATGAATACCCTCTTCATAATTAATGAAAGTCGTCGTACTTAGAAATTGGTGCACATCCTCCGCGTACTTATATAAACGAACTAACAAATCTTGATTTTTTTTTAAGCGCATGCCTTATGACAAATGTCAGCGTCCGCCACTAATTCAAGTTGTATATCTAACGGCGACATAGATTATGAATGACTCAAAGCAAGACGGGTCATTAACTTAGCTATGTTGGCAAAATGAACCAGGATGACGGATTGGTCAAGTCGAAATTACATATCATTAATTGAAAAATATGATATTGGGAAAGCAATGCCTTTCTCAGCAAGCTATTAAGTGGCAAGTCTTCAAGGTCATATGTCAAACCTTGAGCACCATGCCCTAGAGCTTCCTTTTGGGAAGATTTCAAAATATACTTCAAACTTTCCCATAATTTATACGATGAATAGTGATTATAATTTATTAAATATAAGTTTTACGTATTAAAAAGTGGACTATGTTTTGACTGAGCGAGTCAAAGCTTAAAGGCCTGAAATTTCTCTAAACGTGTGGAGAACATCACTTTGCATTGATCTTGTAAATGAGTGGATCATAATTGTGTCGTGTAATCTTTCCAAAAAAAACATCTTGTTAAAGAGCCACAAATCAGCACATCAACATGTAATTTAGAAATTTTGAAGATCACCGACTCTTTTCCCAAAAACATAAATGTCCATTTTAAATAAGTCAAAATATGTGGGCGGAGTCGGGTCACAAGTCTAAATGAGTCCGGGTTTAAATAAGTCATCTAGGACTATGGGTCCAAACGGGTCTGGATCAAATGGGTTTCGAGGTGGGCTGACCCGTTTGGGTTTTCGCAATTTTTTTTATTTGGATGTAAAATAAAGTGTTAAAAAACAGTTAGACCCGTTAAACCCGCCTTAGATCGTTGGTTAATTTTTATACAATTGGATGTTTTATCAAATAATAAATATAGACCCATCTAAAATATAGAAAGAGAACCGGCAAAACTTATCACTTCATAAATATAGAGGAATTTTCATTTGCTTACTTTTATTTTGGTGTTTATCAAGGGACAAATCTCCCGCTATCCATCTAGTTTAATTTAATGGTATGGATTAACCTAAAATTTATTAGATAAACATAAGTCCATATATTTTTTTCTTGTCTTTTTGTCTTTATTTTTTATTCATATTTTTTTGTCTTTTTCTTTTATTCACGTTTTAATTTAGAACTTAAGTTTTTTTTTTCTTTTTCTTTTTCTTTTTTTTTTAATTCCGTTTTCTTTTTCTTTTTTTTTTCTTTTTTTTTTCTTTTTTTTTTAATTCGCGTTATTCACGTTTTTTTTAATTCGCGTTTTTTTCTTCATTTTCATACGTTTTCGTCCGTTTTCATACGTTTTCGCTCGTTTTCTTACGTTTTCGTTCATTATTCATACGTTTTCGTCCGTTTTCATACATTTTCGTCCGTTTTCATACGTTTTCGCCCGTTTTCTTACGTTTGCGTTCATTATTCATACGTTTTCGTCCATTTTCATACATTTTCATCCGTTTTCATACTTCTTTTTACGCTTTCATATGTTTTCGTCCGTTTTCATACATATTCGTATACTTTCTTACGTTTTCGCCCGTTTTCATACATTTTCGCCCGTTTTCATACATTTTCGCCCGTTTTCTTACATTTTCGTTCATTATTCAGACATTTTCGTCCATTTTGTCCGTTTTCATACTTGTTTTTACGCTTTCATACGTTTTCGTTCGTTTTCATACATATTCGTGCATTTTCTTACGTTTTCGTCCGTTTTCATACGTTTTCGCCTGTTTTCTTACGTTTTCGTTCATTATTCATACGTTTTCGTCCGTTTTCATACTTATTCGTCCATTTTCATGCGTTTTCGTCCATTTTAAAATGTTTTCAGACGTTTTTATACGTTTCAGAATATCACAAGTGATATTCTGTGATATTCAGATGATCACAAGTGATATTATGTGATATTCAGAATATAACTTGTGATATTCTAAATATCACAAGTGATTTTCAACTAATATTTTGTAACATGAAAATCACAACTGATATTCAGAATATCACAAAGTGATATCCAGAAAATCACAAGTGATATTCATAATATCACAAATATATAATTTAATAGAAGCTACATACTTTGAGGTATTTGTTTAACCTTATTTTATATGCTTATGAGCTTATGTGATTTCGGTTTATGTTTCACAAGCTTAATTTGCTTATTTTGAAACTTATAAAAATATGTAAGTTTATATTTATCACGTATAAAGAGAAAATGGTCAAATTTTGGTTTAGAGTTCATACATATTCGTCCGTTTTCACACGTTTTCGTCCGTTTTTATATGTTTTCGGCCGTTTCATATGTTTCTGAATATCACAAGTGATATTCTGAGTATCACAAATGATATTCTGAGTATCACAAGTGATATTCTGTGATTTTCTGAATATTACAAATGATTTTCAACTAATGTTTTGTAAAATGAAATCACAAGTGATATTCAGAATACCACAAAGTGATAACCAGAAAATCACAAGTGATATTCATAATATCACAAAGTGATATTCAGAATATCACAAAGTGATATTCAGAAAATCACAAAGTGATATTTAGAAAATCACAAGTGATATTCAGAATATCACAATCACTTTGTGATTTTCTGAATATCACTTTGTGATATTCTGAATATCACAAAGTGATATTCAGAAAATCAAATCACTTGTGATATTCTGAATATCACAGAAAATCACTTGTGATAGTCAGAAACGTATGAAAACGTTAGAAAACGGACGAAAACGTAAGAAAATGGACAAATACGTATGAAAACGGACGAAAACCTATGAAAGCGTAAAAACACGTTTGAAAATGCATGAAAACGTATGACAAATGGACGAAACGAAAGAAAACTGATGAAACCGGACGAAAATGTATGGCAACGAACGAAAACGTATGAAAACGGACGAAAACATATGAAAACGGACGAAAACGTATGAAAACGGACGAAAACGTATGAAAACAGACGAAAACCTATGAAAGCGAAGAAAAAGAAAACGCGAATTAAAAAAGGGCAAATGATTGAAAAAAGTATCATACTTGACATTATTTGCTTTTGTGGGTAGCGAACAATTTTTTTTGCTTTTGTGGGTTCTTTTCTTTCAAATTCATCCTTTTTAGGGTAATATGTGACATTTTTACCCTTCGGGAAAAAAATTCTATTAGTTAAGAGGGGCAAAAATGTCCAAAATTTTTGCAAAATACCCTAAAAAGGATGAAATTGAAAGAAAATACCCACAAAAGAAAACATTTTGTTCGCTACCCACAAAAGCAAATGATGGCAAGTATGATACTTTTTTCAATCATTTGCCCTTAAAAAAACGTGAATTAAAAAAAAAGAAAAAAAAAAGTGAATGAAATAAAAAAACGTAATTTTTTTTTAAAAAAAGACAAAAAATATATGTGAATAAAAAAGAAAGACAAAAAGACAAGGAAAAAAAATATGGATTTATGGATTTATGGGGATTTATGAATAAAAAAACGTAAATTTTTTTTAGATTAATCCCCACCATTAGATCAAACTAAATAGACAGTGGAGATTTGTTCATTAGTAAGTATGAATTTATGGGTAAGCAAAATAAAGTGCGTCGTATAAATATAAACTAACTTGACCTATAAATAATCAATAAGTCTAAAATTGTCACTCTAATTTTATCGACTCAAACATGTAATATGATTTTTCAAGCACTCAAAAAACATATTATCTGATTATTATAATATAAAAACTAAAATACACCATTGGTCCCTAAAGTTGTCACTGCGCTTCGCGTTGGGACAAACCTGGGCCTTTTCATCGTCGGGGTCCCTATTTCAAGTTTCTTACTCGTTACTGGTCCTTTGACCATATTGCGTTAGTCAAGGGCGTCAAATGGCGTTAGATTTGTCTTTAGTCCAAGAGTATAATTGTCAATTCCATATTTCAATAAAGCGTGTTCGATACACTTTTCTGTGGGTGCTACAGTAACTAGTGCCTAATAAAAGCAACTCATATTCACCACTCATCCCTAAAGTCTCCTCTCCAAAAAAAATTCTTATCCTTAATTTTTCCGATCTAGTTATAATAATGGTGCGTTGTACTTGTGGTAGGCTGGTGGTAGTTAAAACCTGCTGGAATAATGTAAACGCCGGCAGGCGTTACTATGCTTGTCCTGTTCAGGTTGGCTAGTCTTTAAATGATAATGCTTGTATTTTTTTTAATTTAACATGTTATGTTTATAGTTTCATCTTGGAGTCAGCTTTTAAGTGTGTTCAAACGTTTGATTTCTGATTTTTTAGGGATCTGGGTGTCCCATCAATGGGTGGTTGGATCCACCACAGACGACTAGAGCAAGGGAGGTGTTCCTCTACTTGCAGAGGCACATCCACCGAAATGAGGCGGCATTGCAAGAATGCCAAGAAGCCCTCATCAGCGAGACCATGGAGGCTGTAAATGCAGTCGCCAGGGCCAATGAGCTAGAGGCTACTCAACAAGATACCCTAGCTGAACTCCTTCTTGAGAAGGAGAAACTATGCCGATTGAGGAACTTTTGTGTTTTCTCCTGGATACTCATCATTGTCGTCTGTATATGGTTTATCTAGTGGGTTTCCAATGTCGGTGGTTTTTTGCCTTTTGAGTCGGTGGTACGGTCTCTGTAAGTAGACTTGTGGTGATGGTTGATTTGTGAAAAGTCATGTTTTGATGTACTTTGGTCCTTGTACAGTATAAGTAGTTTTACTTTTATGCTTTAGTCCTTATGAGTGTTATGCCTTTAATACTTGCTCCTACCCCTTATAAATGATCAAACCCACATCAGTTGCCACTTGCCACACAAATATTATCCAATTCAAACCACACCTTAGTAAAATGATCAAACTCATAACACATATACAAGTATTAAAGATGGATGAATGACCAGAGATGGATGAACAGACACCACTTTTGAGTATCAACTTAAACTTGATATGGTGTTGTTCATCCATCTTTGATCCTTCATTCCTGTTTGTGATAATAGAATAACAGTAACCAAACTCAAAACACAGATCAAAGTTGAACAGATCCAAGATTCATAGACATATGAAGTCTCAAAGATGGATGTACAGGCACCACTTTTGAGTATCAACATAAACTTGATATGGTGTTATTCATCCATCTTTGATCCTTCATTCCTGTTTGTGATAATAGAATAACAATAACCAAACTCAAAACACAGATCCAAGAATCATAGACATATGAAGTCTCAAAGATGGATGACCAGACACCACTTTTGAGTATCAACATAGACTTGATATGGTGTTGTTCATCCATCTTTGATCCTTCATTCCTATTTGTGATAATAGAATTACAGTAACCAACTCAAAACACAACTTCAATTTCAACAGTTCCAAGATTCATAGACGTATGAAGTCTCAAGGATGGGTGGATGGGTGAACCGACACCATTTCTGAGTATCAACATAAACTTGATATGGTGTTGTTCATCCATCTTTGATCCTTCATTACAGTTTGTGATAAGAGAATAACAGTATTCAAACTCAAAACACAGACGTATGAAGTCTCAAGGATGGGTGAACAGTAATTGACTTTGTAAAAGTCAACAGTTACTATGCGTCTGAACTAGTAACAATACGTAGAAATACATGGTAAAGTGGCAAATCAATACAATAAAAAACACAATTTAACCCATAGACTAACATGACATGATTTCATACATAACGCAAATGGATATATTTTCAAATGCATAAAATTTTGTAGTCTACAAAGTTCAGAAATATACATTGTTTAAACACAACAAATAATGTTTAGGAGAATACATATTCGATGGAAAACATTGGCTTTCATATGCTTAACCAGCATTTTTTTGGGGTGAAGAAAGTTTTGCTGCTATAATCTTGGTCTTAGTCCAAAATTGTTTTGGAGACCCACCAGAAGCAGCATCAACTTGACTTTCAGATTGAGACTGGACCACACTTGGTTGATCATTACCTTCAAAGTTGTGACCTGTAACCTTTGCC
Organism: Chrysanthemum seticuspe; assembly: GCA_019973895.1. Taxonomy (NCBI): domain Eukaryota; kingdom Viridiplantae; phylum Streptophyta; class Magnoliopsida; order Asterales; family Asteraceae; genus Chrysanthemum; species Chrysanthemum seticuspe. Next base: position 219,074,171 of record BPTQ01000001.1, on the reverse strand, counting down.
TTCTTCTTTGCTGTAACTTTTGGCTGGGATGAACTTGTTTTTTGAGACTGTTGTGTACTGCCTAGACTTCCTGGTACACCTCCTTGCCCAAGACATGTTTTCTTGTTGTGTCCAGCATTGTCACAAATACCACAAACCACACTCTTACTAGACTGTGACAAGTTACTGGTTTTGTCACTATTATCATTTTCAGTAAAAGCCCTGGTTATTTTCTTTCGTAGCCTACCTAATGGCTTATGATGTTTAGGTGGAAGAATGGTTGTAGGCACTTGTGACTTATACTAATGCTCATAACCATTTATTGGCTGGATGTGGTGTTTGTAAGTTTCTTCCCAAGTCTTAAGCAAGTAACATGGATGAACCCATGATTCAACAGATCCTACTTGCATTCCATTGAACCTCATACACCGGTGGGTAGCAACAGCATGTTTACATGGCATACCTGTAAGCTCCCATCTTCTACATGTACAAGCCCTAGCTTCAACATTCACAAAACACTTATCTCCCCATCCACTAACCTCATACTTTTCTCCTTCCCTGTAAAACGGTGTACTTATAAGCCTCTTTCTTGATTGCATCTAACATGAGTGTTTCCTTTGGTGTTAATGGTCCGGCACACTTGTGAATCACATTCACAACGTTCACTATTCTTTTCATACAGTATTCTCTAATGTATTCCAAAGCAGTAATGATGGGTTGATGCCTACCTCCCAATAGTTTCCCATTGAACACCTCACACATGTTATTAAGTAATACATCAGAATGAGCCCTCCCTACACATTTATACAACATGTTTGATTTATACAAACAACAGTGTAGAACAATGTCGTAGAACAAAAGATGTACAAGTAGACATAGATTTTGTTAGGTACCTAAAAAATGCGACCTTGACCAATAGGTTGGTGGTATCTTACTTAACCAAGCATGGGCAGGTTCGCTAAACCTCTTGAATGCCAGCATGGCTGCCTGTGTTGGACGGTTGTTGCTGCTGCACATCTCCAAAAATGTTCCTTGTATGCTTTAGCATTCCATTGCAATTTCATATTATCATGGATGTGCTTCAAACAATATCTGTGTTCAGCACTAGGGAATACTTATGCTAATGCTGGAATGATACCCTACACAAATAAACATCAATTCATTACTAATAAAACTTGTATTTATCGGAAATACAAGTGAATCTAATCAACTAAATGGTAACATCACCTTTTGCCTGTCGCTGATAAAAGTGTAGTTTGAGTTTGGTTGCAAGTCAAGATCATCTCTTAGACATTCAAGAAACCAAATCCATGAGTCTTTGCTTTCAGCTTCTGCAACCGCGTAGGCTAAAGGGTATATTCCATTGTTGCGGTCTATACCGACTGCTGTAAGAAGCTGACCAGGAAAAGGCCCCCTCGTAAAAGCACCATCTAACCCCAACAACTCTCTTTGACAAGCATTATATCCTTCCTTCAAAGAACCTAAGCATACATACATTCTGTAACACCCCCGAAAATCTTAATGACAGCGGAAGACTAATTCGGGTGTTACTTGAATGGAGATCATAGTCAAAAATTATAGAAAACGACTCGAAAGAGACGTTTTATTAAAATAGTTATCATTCATCGAAAACTCATAGTTTGTTACAAAATATTGTAAATAGATCAAGTGTTTTTCCCAAAAGAAAGATCATGAGTTTGAAAGAAATGATAACTTTTATGTTTTACACCACCAGATAAGCCTTGCCATGCCCCGTTCCGCACCTTGGTCATAATCTTCACTGATTACCTGAGATAACATGCTTAAAAAGGTCAACAAAAATGTTGAGTGAAGTCCATAGGTTTAAAATAAGTTGAACACAAGTATATGATCATTGTAAACTAACAATATCATAAGAAAATATCACAGATTATTATGCGCTAAGCTCATGAAACCAAGACTCAACTGCATACACCGAATTACCAGTGTACGTAAATATGCCCCAAAGGAGGTAATAGCCAATTACCTAAAGAAATTCGATATGGTGCGCCCCGGTTATTTCTCTATAACCGAAACGGGGTTCGTTAATCCCCATAGTACTATTCACGATATCTACGTTCACTCGCGGTGACTAATGGTTCATGATCAGGGGACTTGTGGCTAACAACTTAGGCAGTACCAATAATCAAGAAGATCAAGCATTTATGAAAAACCTTGTGTTCTAGTTTAGAGCATGTATCTCCCTCGCGGGGTTTATAAAAATAAAGTAAAAGCGAGGCTATGAACTCACCTTGATGATAATGCACACGCACAAAAAGATCAAGCACAATGTAGCGGAGGTTCCAACTCGAAACCTAAAATGATGAGATGGCGAATCTCAGTACATGAGCATTTTGGTTCGCGACCAAAATAATAGAGCATTGAATATTCTTATTCAATAGATCATTGGATTGTCCAATCCAATAGTGTGCGATCGTGATTAACGTTTTAAGTTAATGCTACATTGTCTTAACTAGTGATCGTCACTTACGCATAAGTGAAATGTTCCCCCGTTGTGATCTTAATAGATTTGTTGCGCATTTTAACGTATTTAGATTCCCCGAGTATTTTATTGAAATATGTAACTTTTACATACACTTAATTATTTTCTAAAAATATATATATTTACATATACATATATATATTTTTACATATGTATATAAATTAAATTCATCGTTATTGAAAATATTACGCTTATGTGGTCAAAATACTTATTTTTACGAGGCTATAATGAAATCATAAGTTTTGCTAAACTTTTCCCGAATTTACACTTTTTACCCTCGAGTTACAAAAAGTACAAGTTTAGTCCCTATACTATTAGAAAATGACACTTTGTACCCAAAATGTATTTTATATCAAAACTTTCAGAAATGACATCCTTAGTCCCTCGGTAAAACTGTTTTTGCAAAACTATTTTCAAAAGTCGGATTTTTACATTTTTAGCACCAAGCTTCATATTAGTTCTTGATTAAAGTTGAGGGGTGTATTGTGCCATGTTGTGAAAGTTATAAAAACAAAAGGGAATAAAAATGTCACAAGTGGGATTCGAACTAGGGACCTTTCGTCCATCCCACATGCTCGTAACCAGCTGAGCTAGACTCTTTTTGTGTTAATTCTACGTAATATGCCATATATATAGTATAGTTCCTGCGTTAAAATTTTTGTATTTAGGCTACTGTGATCGTGGCCATGCATGGTATCCATTTCCTTGTTTCCTTTACTTATTCTTCTCAACTTGTTAAGCCTTTTAGTTCTTATTATGTCTATGTTTTCCACAAGGTGGTGAGCTTATATGTTCGGCTTATTACAAATAAGCTCGAAAGAAAAGCTCTTGGCTTCCTTGGGCTCGAAGTGGGTTTAAGTTATACGTGTGACATATACTCGTGATGACAGAAAATGATATCGAAAATGAAATGCGAGATGGTCCTAGCGAAACTTACCACACTCACTTGGAGTGGAGATGTTACGTGAAATGAGTGAACGTGTCGAATGAACTCGAGTACTCCTTGTTCTCCTTATAACTTGTTACCCGTATTCCTATTTACCCAAGTCTCCTAGTTGTTAATAACCCAAAACTCTTTGCTTCCCTTTTTCTCCTTGCTCGACAGAAACCAAGAGTAATAGTGTGATGTGTTTGTGAGTTGTATGAGTTTAAGTGAAGGGTGTGTATGCTTGTCGTGGGTTTTAAAGAGATTCAAGCATGGCTTTATCAATTTTTAAGTCTTCTAGTCTTCCTAATTCTAGGCTTATAGTCACATGTTGTATTGAGTTTGTTCATGTTTGTGTGTATGTTTCTAAACGTGGGGGTGATGGCAGCTAGGAAAGGGGCACTTTTGTTTGCTTAGTCAAGTCAAGGGAACACAACATCCATTGGTTTATAGAGTCAAGCTTGGTCAAAATGGATTAGGGGAGTATTTTATTGGCTTAGGGTGGCTAAGCTTAGGAGTTTGTCTCCTCTTTTGTTCATGTACACACGCAAGAAGCAAGGTCAAAGTAGGTGAAAGTATATTTCTAGTTTGGTTTCTTGTTTGCTTGTTCGGTTACAAAAGAAAGAACACAAAACATTTACTAACTCTTTTAAATGAAGTCTTGGGCTTGGTTTTGGTCTTGCTAGACGAGGCCCAAAAGGAAAGAATTGAAAAAAATTGGTGTTGGGCTAGAGATACAATCCGGCAAAGGCCCAAAATAAATGGATATGGTGTTGGGCTAGGTGAGTTGGACGCGGCCCAAATAAAAATATAGCGTGGGCTTGGCCCGGTTACAAGGCCCATTTACGTGTCGGGTTCGAGTGGTGAAAAGTCCAATGAGTTCCGAGGCCCTATACGAATATGAATATATTTTTGTTATAATTTAATTCGTAATTTTTACAAATCTTTACGTATTCATTACGTATTTTAAGGTTATCAAGATCTTGGGGAAATTTATTTAGATCACAACGGTATATTTATGAACGCTCAAGCTGCGTTGATCATGCATATGCCAAATGATATGCAAATGTGGTGTTTAGAAAATTTCATGACGAAATCGATCGTGTTTAATTCTTGATTAAAACGTTAAGTACATTGAAATTTTCCGGGAGCTTACAGTACCTACCCCTTAAGAGAACCGCGTCCCGCGGTTAAACTCGCAGAGGCTGTCATGGGTGATCTAGATGAACAGGTGGGGATACTTGGAACGCATTATATCCTCGCGCTCCCAGGTGAACTCTGCACCTCGTTTCTTATGATTCCATCGAACTTTAACGATAGGAATGCGGCTTTGCTTAAGCCTTTTAACTTCTCTGTCCATGATCTCGACTGGTTCTTCGACAAAGCTAAGTTTGTCGTTGAGCTGGATGTCCTTGAGTGGTACGACTAAAGTTTCATCCGAAAGACACTTTTTAAGATTTGAGACATGAAACGTGTCATGTACTCGGCTAAGTTCTTCGGGAAGATCAAGTTTATATGCCACTGGACCAATTCTTTGAAGAATTTTAAATGGTCCGACGTATCGAGGTTTGAGCTTTCCTTGTTTTCCAAATCTGACCATCCCTTTCCAGGGTGATACTTTAAGCATTACACGGTCTCCGACTTGGAATTCCATTGGTTTTCTTCGAACATCTGCATAGCTCTTTTGTCTATCTCGAGCTGTTTGCAGTCTTTGCCGAATTTGCATTATCTTTTCAGTTGTCTCTTGGACAATTTCGGGGCCTGTAAGTTGTACTTCTCCAACTTCCGCCCAGCAAACTGGCGATCGGCATTTTCTTCCATAGAGTGCTTCAAAAGGAGCAGCTTTAATGCTGGCGTGATAACTGTTGTTGTAAGAGAATTCAGCCAGAGGCAAGTGCTTATCCCATCCTTTTCCGAAATCAATCACACATGCTCTTAGCATGTCTTCCAGAGTTTGGATCGTTCTTTCACTTTGTCCATCTGTTTGAGGATGGTACGCGGTACTCATATCTAAGTTGGTACCCATGGCTTTTTGAAGCGTTTGCCAAAATCTTGAGGTGAATCGGCTATCACGATCAGATATGATAGAGATTGGTACACCGTGACGAGAAACAATCTCCTTGATGTACAGTCTAGCGAGTGTAATCATCTCGTCGTTCTCCTTGATTGGCAAGAAATGAGCGGACTTTGTAAGGCGGTCTACAATAACCCAAATGGTGTCAAAACCATTAGAAGTTTTTGGCAACTTTGTGATAAAGTCCATTGTGATTCTTTCCCATTTCCACACGGGAAGTTCTGGTTGAGTTAGCAATCCAGATGGCTTTTGATGTTCAGCTTTAACTTTCAAGCATGTCAAACATTTACTGGCGTATACGGCGATATCAGCCTTCATATTAGGCCACCAGTACAAAAGCTTTAGATCTTGATACATCTTGTTGGGACCAGGATGTATGGAATACTTTGATTTATGTGATTCATGCATGATGAGTTCTCGGATACCTCCAAAGAGTGGAATCCAACTTCGATTTTTGAAACATAGCGTTCCATCCGATCTCTTCACGAATCCATTCTCATTCTCCGGCATGCCATAAATCTTCTCATTCGGCCTATTTTCTTCTTTAAGAGCTTCGATTTGAACTTCAAGAATTTTCGACGGCAGGGGTGAATTGATTACCATTCCCAATGATCTCACTCTAAGTGGCTTAGGGCGATCTTTTCTGCTTAAAGCATCGGCAACAACATTTGCCTTTCCAGGATGGTAACGGATCTCGCAGTCATAATCACTAAGCAATTCAAGCCAGCGACGTTGACGCATATTCAATTCCTTTTGATCTAAGATGTGTTGAAGACTTTTGTGATCAGTGTACACTATACACTTGGTTCCGTACAGATAATGTCTCCATAATTTGAGTGCAAATACCACGGCGCCAAGTTCTAGATCGTGAGTAGTATAATTCTTCTCATGAGTTTTGAGTTGTCGTGACGCATAAGCAATCACTTTGTTCCTTTGCATGAGAACAGCACCTAAACCCATGTGTGAAGCATCGCAATATACTACAAAATCTTCGGCTCCTTCCGGTAGTGCCAAAATAGGTGCTTCGCAAAGCTTGTTCTTCAGGAGTTGAAAAGCTGATTCTTGATCGTCTCCCCATTCGAATTTCTTCGTTTTCTGGGTTAACTCGGTCAGTGGTTTAGCTATTTTCGAGAAACCTTCGATGAATCTTCGATAATAACCAGCAAGTCCTAAGAATTGACGAATTTCAGTGGGATTAGTGGGTACTGGCCAATTCTTAACAGATTCGATCTTTGCGGGATCCACATGGATTCCTTCACTGTCAATCACATGACCAAGAAATTGGACTGTCTCAATCCAAAAATCACACTTGGAAAACTTTGCGTACAATTTTTCATCCTTGAGTAATTTCAGGACAGTCTTCAAATGTTCCGCATGTTCTTCTTTATTACGAGAGTATATAAGAATATCGTCGATGAACACAATGACGAATTTATCCAGATATGGTTTGCAGACTCTATTCATGAGGTCCATAAATACAGCAGGTGCATTAGTTAAACCGAATGGCATTACTTGGAATTCATAATGGCCATATCGAGTTCTAAATGCGGTCTTGGGTATATCTTCTTCTCTTACCCGTAACTGATGATATCCAGATCTTAAATCAATCTTCGAGTATACACTCGAGCCTTGTAATTGATCAAACAGATCATCGATTCTTGGTAAGGGATAGCGGTTTTTGATTGTGAGCTTGTTCAATTCTCTATAATCGATACACATCCGGAATGATCCATCTTTCTTCTTAACGAATAATACCGGTGCTCCCCAGGGTGAGGAACTTGGTCTAATGAATCCTTTCTCAGATAGCTCTTCTAGTTGTTTGGATAACTCTTGCATTTCTGAGGGCGCTAAACGATACGGTGCTCGTGCTACAGGAGTAGCTCCAGGAATAAGATCGATTTGAAATTCGACTTGTCGAGCAGGTGGGAGTCCAGGCAAATCTTCTGGAAACACCTCAGAAAATTCCTTGATTACAGGTACATCTTCTAGTCGTTTCTCTTCCGACTTCTTTTCCGTTACTTGAGCTAAGAAGGCATAACATCCTTTTTCCATGTACTTTATTGATTTCGCACAGGATATGATACTTAAGTACTTTCTACTTTGATCTCCTTGGATGACTAATGTTTCACCGTTGATCGGGATATGAACGGTTTTCTCGTCACAAACAATCCTAGCACGGTGTTTGGACAACCAATCCATGCCAATTACGACATCGAAACTTCCAAGTTTGATTGGCAAAAGATCTATGAGGAACGAATGATCTTGTAATAGAATAGGACAATTACGGATTACGGTGTTGGTTCCTATTATTTTCCCATCGGCAAGCTCTATCTCATAAGTTGTATCTAAGGCGATTGGGGATATTTCAAGTAATGGTGCAAAAGTAGTAGATACAAAACTCTTGTCGGCTCCCGAATCAAACAAGATTTTTGCAGAATGATTGTTAAGAGAATACGTACCCGTCACAATGTCAGGGTTCAACGGTGCATCTCCATCTCCTAGCATGTACACTCTTGCACGCGCATTGTTTGTTTGAATGACATTTAACTTTGGGCATTGACTCTTGAAATGACCAGGTTCTCCACATCCATAGCAGTTCATGTTTGTCACAGTGTTGCCTCTTCCCGGGTTTCGGCAGTGTTTCCCTTGATGACCTACCTTGTTGCATTTATCGCACTTCACAGTACAAGGTCCAGAATGGTGCATCAAACATCGGTTACACTGGGGATGTGGTCCTACATACCCTTTTCCAGCAGTGGGTGCAGCATAAGCCCTTGCGGCTTCTTGCCTTCGGTTTTGCCGATTGTGGTGTTGATTTCTGTTGTGGTGATATTGGTTGTTGTTGTTCCGATTGTTGTTGTTGGACCGATAGTGGTTGGAATTTGAGGTTTTCCGATCATCAAACTTTCTTTTGTTGTCACTTGAGCCTTGTGCATTTGCAAGCTTTAGTATTGGTTCCATAAGGCGGTGGGATACAAGAACAACTTCTTCGACAGTTTTTGGCTTCGAAGCGATGACATCTCCTTCGATGTTTCGAGGTAAACCTCCGATCAAAGCTTCCAAAAGTTTTTCATTGGTGGGAAACAAATGAGGACATAGAGCTCTCAGCTCATGGAATCTCTTGAAGTATGTCTTGAGATCATTACCTTTAGCAGCCAAGTGGTAATACTCATCTTCGAGTTTCTTGATCTCAGTCCTCGGGCAATACTGTTTCATTAGCAGTTGTTTCAGATCTGACCATGAAATCTTACAAGCTTCTTCCATTCCAATTGGTTGAGCATGGCCTTTCCACCAAGATAACGCATCTTCTAACAAAGTTCCAGTCGCAAACTTGACTTTGCAATCATTTGTGCAATCACTTAGCAGAAATACAGTCTCGGTTCTCTCAAACCAATGAAGTAAACCAATAGCACCTTCAGTGCCCTTGAAGAATGTCGGCTTGCAGTTCATGAACTCTTTGTAATTACACTTGCGAGTTAAAGTGGACTCACTTTGATTTGTTGGAGTGTTAGTTGCATTTGAGTTTGCCATTTCAAGAAGACGTGCAGCTTCTGCGACACGATTCTCTTCAGCAATGCGAGCAGCTTCAGCCTCACGTGCTGCTTGAGCGACACGCTCAGCTTCAGCCTCTCGAGCAATTCGGGCGTTCTCAGCTTCTCTTGCAATTTCAGCTTGCCTTGCAATTTCAGCTTCACGCGCCTCTTGGGCAATTCGTTCAGCTTCAATGCGTTCAGCTTCGGCTCTAGCAGTATCAGCAACATGTTGAGCTATAGCCGCGCTAACACTTTCAGCGACCATTTTCTGAATAGCTGCGGGAGTGATGGTGGATGAGGTAGCTTTCTTCTTGACCATTTTTCTAAAATTTTCAAGAATAATTACCAAGATTAAGAAATTATCGATCGATGATAAGACTGATTTCATATTATACATATCATAATAGTCCAGATTACCACTTTAAATGATATGATATGAATATGATTTTTCTTAACAATCATAATATGTGTATAAGGACATAAGGATCGATTCGGCATACATTACCGAGGAATAATATCATAACATCGGAATATAGGAAATACAACCATGGAATACATCATTACATAATATTGTTCACAACCATAAGTTACATCATCATAATTCTTGTCCCAAGGTTACAAACTAAAAAGATACAAGCCTTAATGCCTCATATGGCGGCTTTATGATACATACTAAGATAAAGATGACTAGGATCTACGCATCTCCCGATGCGTCATCCTGACGACGACGAATCTCCTCAACCATGGCTGTCAAGTCTCGGATCTGCTGCTCACGGGCTCGATCTCTCGCCTCGAGGTCATCAATCCTCTCCTCCAGAATAGCAGTGTGAGCATGAGCGGATGCAAGCTCGTGATGTAGGACTCTCTCTCGACCCAAAGTAGTCTCTCTCAAAGTACTAGCATCTCGAATCGTAGTCTCCAATCTCCGAGTCAATTGGTTAACGGCCTCTCTTGCCTCCACAATCTGAGTACTCATCATATCAAACACAATCTCAATGGAGTAGCGACCTACCACGAGGTTCTCGACCTCTTCCTCCAAGCTCTCTATCCTAACCAGTGGAATCTCATCATAATGTGCCATGAGCTCATTCAACTGGTCTTCGTGCCTGATAAGTCTCGTAGCCAACAGAGGGATAGTGTGGTGTACTGGTTCACCGGTAACAGGTATAACTGGAGCTGGTGCAGTAGTCGAGCTTTCTCCAAGCTCAAACGAACTAGGTGCTCCCTCGTCTTCTCTCCAACGTCGAAGTAAAGGTATCAAGAATGACCATCTTCTAGCACCGGATTTCTTTCTTGGTCCGGCCTCGTTGTCCACTTGAGTAGGCTTTTCAGGATCAGATAGTGATGGTGAATAGCACTTGATGCAAAGCGGTAAAATTGGCTCACTAAAAGTGTCCAAAGGAGGTGATGCTGTAGGTGGTGATGAAACAGGAACAGTAGTAGTCTGATGGTAGAACACAATAAGTGGCAGTGGTGGTGAAGTAGCAGTAGGTGGAACAGCAGGTGGAACTGGTGATGACTGAGCAGGTGGTGACTGAGCTGGTGATGACTGAGCTGGTGGCATCACATGAGTCATAGTGATGGGTCGCACATGCTTCCTAGCAGTGCGTTTGAAGGTCTTACCATTAGGATGCAGTCTATAAGGTACTCCAAACGGCTCAGGCTCATGAGGCTTAAGAACACGAATCATACGTCGACGACGACGGATAGCTTGGGCAGATGATCCAGAAGAATCTGATGAAGCAGAGTCAGTGTTCTCTGATGACTTGGATGATTCATCATCCACAGCAACATCTGAAGCAGGTAGCCATTGCTGCGACTCATAGTACTGATCTAGGGTCATGGAAGCAAAAGCATTGTACTCTTGAGGATGAGCAGTCATAGCTGGAGCAGTAGGAGTTCGGGCAACCTCACCTTCCTCAAAAGGCTCAGTTTCGTCCGAAACAGCAGCTGGTATGACAGGACTGGGATGAGCTGGCATAGTGACAGTCGTAGAGGACATGGTATCATCCATCTCGGTGTCTGAGGACAGAACAACTGGGTGGGATGCAGACATGGTACTGTAACAACCCATAAATTAATGTAAGTAAATGCCAAATAATATAATTATTTTAGTTAGCTAAGCAAATCTCCATGCCTAACTTAAAATGAATGCCATTTACTTATGATCTAGTGATGCATCAATCCTAATGCATAGAGCGGTCACGGAAGGGCGTAAGGCAGTGGTGTAAAATAGTCCCGTTTTAAAAGTGCGGTTATAGTCCAAATGATTTTGAAAAACTCTTTGGTTCTCTATAACCTTGGCTCTGATGCCAATCTGTAACACCCCCGAAAATCTTAATGACAGCGGAAGACTAATTCGGGTGTTACTTGAATGGAGATCATAGTCAAAAATTATAGAAAACGACTCGAAAGAGACGTTTTATTAAAATAGTTATCATTCATCGAAAACTCATAGTTTGTTACAAAATATTGTAAATAGATCAAGTGTTTTTCCCAAAAGAAAGATCATGAGTTTGAAAGAAATGATAACTTTTATGTTTTACACCACCAGATAAGCCTTGCCATGCCCCGTTCCGCACCTTGGTCATAATCTTCACTGATTACCTGAGATAACATGCTTAAAAAGGTCAACAAAAATGTTGAGTGAAGTCCATAGGTTTAAAATAAGTTGAACACAAGTATATGATCATTGTAAACTAACAATATCATAAGAAAATATCACAGATTATTATGCGCTAAGCTCATGAAACCAAGACTCAACTGCATACACCGAATTACCAGTGTACGTAAATATGCCCCAAAGGAGGTAATAGCCAATTACCTAAAGAAATTCGATATGGTGCGCCCCGGTTATTTCTCTATAACCGAAACGGGGTTCGTTAATCCCCATAGTACTATTCACGATATCTACGTTCACTCGCGGTGACTAATGGTTCATGATCAGGGGACTTGTGGCTAACAACTTAGGCAGTACCAATAATCAAGAAGATCAAGCATTTATGAAAAACCTTGTGTTCTAGTTTAGAGCATGTATCTCCCTCGCGGGGTTTATAAAAATAAAGTAAAAGCGAGGCTATGAACTCACCTTGATGATAATGCACACGCACAAAAAGATCAAGCACAATGTAGCGGAGGTTCCAACTCGAAACCTAAAATGATGAGATGGCGAATCTCAGTACATGAGCATTTTGGTTCGCGACCAAAATAATAGAGCATTGAATATTCTTATTCAATAGATCATTGGATTGTCCAATCCAATAGTGTGCGATCGTGATTAACGTTTTAAGTTAATGCTACATTGTCTTAACTAGTGATCGTCACTTACGCATAAGTGAAATGTTCCCCCGTTGTGATCTTAATAGATTTGTTGCGCATTTTAACGTATTTAGATTCCCCGAGTATTTTATTGAAATATGTAACTTTTACATACACTTAATTATTTTCTAAAAATATATATATTTACATATACATATATATATTTTTACATATGTATATAAATTAAATTCATCGTTATTGAAAATATTACGCTTATGTGGTCAAAATACTTATTTTTACGAGGCTATAATGAAATCATAAGTTTTGCTAAACTTTTCCCGAATTTACACTTTTTACCCTCGAGTTACAAAAAGTACAAGTTTAGTCCCTATACTATTAGAAAATGACACTTTGTACCCAAAATGTATTTTATATCAAAACTTTCAGAAATGACATCCTTAGTCCCTCGGTAAAACTGTTTTTGCAAAACTATTTTCAAAAGTCGGATTTTTACATTTTTAGCACCAAGCTTCATATTAGTTCTTGATTAAAGTTGAGGGGTGTATTGTGCCATGTTGTGAAAGTTATAAAAACAAAAGGGAATAAAAATGTCACAAGTGGGATTCGAACTAGGGACCTTTCGTCCATCCCACATGCTCGTAACCAGCTGAGCTAGACTCTTTTTGTGTTAATTCTACGTAATATGCCATATATATAGTATAGTTCCTGCGTTAAAATTTTTGTATTTAGGCTACTGTGATCGTGGCCATGCATGGTATCCATTTCCTTGTTTCCTTTACTTATTCTTCTCAACTTGTTAAGCCTTTTAGTTCTTATTATGTCTATGTTTTCCACAAGGTGGTGAGCTTATATGTTCGGCTTATTACAAATAAGCTCGAAAGAAAAGCTCTTGGCTTCCTTGGGCTCGAAGTGGGTTTAAGTTATACGTGTGACATATACTCGTGATGACAGAAAATGATATCGAAAATGAAATGCGAGATGGTCCTAGCGAAACTTACCACACTCACTTGGAGTGGAGATGTTACGTGAAATGAGTGAACGTGTCGAATGAACTCGAGTACTCCTTGTTCTCCTTATAACTTGTTACCCGTATTCCTATTTACCCAAGTCTCCTAGTTGTTAATAACCCAAAACTCTTTTCTTCCCTTTTTCTCCTTGCTCGACAGAAACCAAGAGTAATAGTGTGATGTGTTTGTGAGTTGTATGAGTTTAAGTGAAGGGTGTGTATGCTTGTCGTGGGTTTTAAAGAGATTCAAGCATGGCTTTATCAATTTTTAAGTCTTCTAGTCTTCCTAATTCTAGGCTTATAGTCACATGTTGTATTGAGTTTGTTCATGTTTGTGTGTATGTTTCTAAACGTGGGGGTGATGGCAGCTAGGAAAGGGGCACTTTTGTTTGCTTAGTCAAGTCAAGGGAACACAACATCCATTGGTTTATAGAGTCAAGCTTGGTCAAAATGGATTAGGGGAGTATTTTATTGGCTTAGGGTGGCTAAGCTTAGGAGTTTGTCTCCTCTTTTGTTCATGTACACACGCAAGAAGCAAGGTCAAAGTAGGTGAAAGTATATTTCTAGTTTGGTTTCTTGTTTGCTTGTTCGGTTACAAAAGAAAGAACACAAAACATTTACTAACTCTTTTAAATGAAGTCTTGGGCTTGGTTTTGGTCTTGCTAGACGAGGCCCAAAAGGAAAGAATTGAAAAAAATTGGTGTTGGGCTAGAGATACAATCCGGCAAAGGCCCAAAATAAATGGATATGGTGTTGGGCTAGGTGAGTTGGACGCGGCCCAAATAAAAATATAGCGTGGGCTTGGCCCGGTTACAAGGCCCATTTACGTGTCGGGTTCGAGTGGTGAAAAGTCCAATGAGTTCCGAGGCCCTATACGAATATGAATATATTTTTGTTATAATTTAATTCGTAATTTTTACAAATCTTTACGTATTCATTACGTATTTTAAGGTTATCAAGATCTTGGGGAAATTTATTTAGATCACAACGGTATATTTATGAACGCTCAAGCTGCGTTGATCATGCATATGCCAAATGATATGCAAATGTGGTGTTTAGAAAATTTCATGACGAAATCGATCGTGTTTAATTCTTGATTAAAACGTTAAGTACATTGAAATTTTCCGGGAGCTTACACATTCTCTTGAAAACTCTGGTTGGACTTGTTGCATTTGTTGCAGTTTGTACACTTATCCTAACTGTTGTATATGGGTTTGTTTTCTGCAACTCTTCAACATAGTCTCTTAAAAGGGTGTATTGCTGCTTATGATCACCCCTAATCTCATTTTCTACCTTGTTCTTTGCCCTTAATGCCTTTTGCATAGACACCTGAACTTCAAACTGTTTACTGAGCTGATCTTGAACTGCCTTGATTGGAATATCTGGATTGACTTGAACTTGGTCAACTATTTGCTTCGAAATAAACTTGTAGTCACAAGCTTTAATCTCTCTTGATTGCAAACATTTGTGTTCATCCCTGAAAGTTCGAACAACCCATACATCTTTATCTGTATTTTTGGCTACATACAACAACCATGGGCAATCTGTTGCTTGCTCCTTGCGTGTTCGCAAATATACATCCCTTCCAAGGCCTCTATTTATCGGACCAGTTTTCCTCTTTGGGGCTTTTCCCAGCCCTGATCCTTCGGTTATTCCACAAACAGGTATTTTTCCAAGACACCTAACTCTAATTCTATGTTTGTCATTCTTAATGAGCTGCAATTTCCTCCTAGTCTTTATTGAAAGCAGGTAGATCCTATCTTTCACTTCTTTTACAGTTACAAAACTTTGACCACAGAAAAAATATATTTCGTCCTTTGTTTGTGCTGCCTCACTTAACTTTTGTTTCTTGTATGCCCTCATTTTTTTCCTCCTAATAACATACTCATCCTCATTCTCATAACCACTTGCAAAATCATTATCATCTAACAGATGCAACTCACTTTTCTTAAAAAAATCATCTGGTAGCTGCCTGGTGGTACCTATAAATGGTAACTCTGTAGTCTCAGTCACTTTGAACAAATTAACATCAAAATCATGCTCCTCAAAAGTATTAGCCTCATCGACAATTGTGTTTCCATCATGATTGTTCTCAATATCATCATCATCACTCATATAACTGTCTGTCTCACTCACATTGTCATCACTTAAAGCTTCATCGATTTCACTTACCTGTACAGATTTACCTTTTTGGATATGTTCCACAGGATTACATATTTCCTCCTCATGATGACCTGACTCTTGATCATTTTGACATACCTCTTTAGGACTATCTATTTGGATATGCTCAACATGTTTATCTATATGCTGGTTGACATCACCTACAACATCTTCAGTCTGACAGACCTCTACAGATGGAAACAAGGGTTCTGTTTCTGGCATCTGACTATATTGTACCAAAGTATTGACTTCCAAAGGTTGATGTGTAACCTGACATATGTCCTGTACCACAGATTTATTAACAACGTTTTCTAAGAACAATTTGTTTGAGCAATATGGAACAATAGCAAGAGCTGCCTTTTTCTTTGTTGCATCCACATCAGCAATAACTGTCCTAATTGACTTTGGTGACATTTGATCAACATCCAATGTTGTCTTACCATTTTCAACATAAACCTCTATCATCTTATGGTCATCAACAAGATCTTTCAATATTTTTAAATTAGCACTCTCACTTAAGCTATACAAACCATCATCTAAATTACTACCAGGCTTAACAAAGTAATAGTAATTTTTTGAACCAAGCTCATAACCCAATTCATACATAAGAACATCCAACTCTTCAACTGACACACTATCAACATCAACCAAATCAACTAAAGTTTCCATACCTCCAACGTATATTCTACCAGGCCAGTATTTAAAGACACCATTGTGATCAACCCTCATGCTAAACATATTAGATCTACCACCTGAAAACATGTCAATATATGTTTACGACATTCTAAAAACTTAATTGGCAAACAATAAAATACCCCAATTACAAATTCCAATGACTATAATAAAAAAAAAAAAAAAAAAAAAAAAAAAAAAAAAAAAAAAAAAAACAGTACCGTATTTCTTCTTAGCAGAGTCGTATAGGACGGTATCATTAACTGGATAACCTGGATGTCTTCTTACTTTCCATAGAGTAAACTCCATGTTTCGGTTTTATGATTGATAAACAGGGGTTTTGTGACATGCAATTAGGGTTTGTGAATTCTCTTGTAACGAAAGTTCTGGGACGAAAAATAATACAGACTATGTGTTTATGGGGTGGGAAGAGGGCTACATTACATGTGGAAATAATTAAGAAATTTTTAATTGAAATATGGAATTGACAAATGTGCCCTTGGACTAAAGACAAATATAACTCCATCTGACGTCCTTAACTAACGGCAATATGGTCAAAGGACCAGTAACGAGTAAAAAACTTGAAATAGGGACCCCCGACGATGAAAAGGCCCAGGTTTGTCCCAACGCGAAGCGCATTGACAAGTTTAGAGACCAACGGTGTATTTGGGTCTAATATAAAAGAAAATCAAATATTAACTATGATTCACAATTACGAATTGCTACTACTTATTGTTGATTTCTTGATCTGATTATTAAAAAAGTGACATGTTTTCAAAAAGCAATCCAAACACACCCTATTTATAATGTTGGAATTTTTAAATAGGTTTATAACATACCGAATCGTTAACTTATAAATATGAAATCATATAATTAACACTTTTCGCATTTGCATCATTTAAAAAAAAAAAAAAAAAAAAACGTTAGATTTTATAAAACATAGTTTTTAATTTTCATGGTAAATTTTATCAAAAAAAAAATTCAAAAGGCGTTTAAGTTGGATTTCGAGACACTCTTCCGATTTAATAAAATTTTTCAAACATTGTAATTCAGTATACATTTTGAAACTCTATTGATTTATATGTATATCTTTGCCTAAAAATTTATACTAATTCAAAAATATAATAAATGAAGTATTAAAAGTCGTGGAGGATAAATTAGTACTCTCTAAAAGTTTTCTAGTGTATACATTATGCATTAAATATTGTAATACTTATAAAACACATTAATGTTATTTATTTATTTTTTTTAAAAAAGAAAGTCGTTCTTCCATTATATGTAGTATAAATTAGAAATAATAGTTATTTGTATTATGAGCTAAGTACGGGGAATTGCATATATTCAAAAAGTTTAAATTCGTGAGAAAATCTTAGCTTATGCATTTTTTTTGTCGGTTAACCCTTCTTTAAGGACCTTCACCTAATGCAATGAACGCTTGTTCAGGTGACGTTTAATCAGAAGTTTGAATTCAACCCAAATCTACTTATCTAAATTTTCTTCTTAACAAGTCAATTGAATGTTTACGGTGAAAAAGTGATACTACCAAACCAATGCATCAGTAGTTTATAATTACAGAAAACATATATATCCTTGTAATCTTGATGTTAAATTATATCCCAATCATATAATTGTTGCAACTGATGCTATATCAATATATAATTAAAGTTTTTGTATTCATAGCATTTTGCCAGAAAGTTGGTGGGCTAGTTGGTTGAATCGGGTTAAACTAGAAAAAACCGGGAACCATTTGAAAAACCGGTTTGATGTGTGATTCAGTTTCTAAAAAAATTAAAAGAAATGTTGACACATTTTATGATTATCGATAACAGTAATATGTTATTTACCAATTTTATATAGGGATAAGTGTTTCTAAATGTATCCAAGTTACCCTGTTTTACTAAGTTGTGTATCAAAAAATTAATCCTCCTAAACAATGCAAACAATTTACTAATCATACTAATATATGCATAATTTAACTTTTGTTTAGAGTTACTTACAGAAGTCATCCTCATGGTTAGGACCAAATTGCAACGAAGGTCCTTAGTTTCAGTTAAAATTATTTGCATAAATCGTCCTCGTCGTTAGGTCGGTCAACGGGTCGGGTCGGGTCAGTGAATGGTCAAGTCGGGTCGGTAAGCGGGTCGGGTTGCCACGTGGACCAATGAGGTGGTGCCACGTGGCACTGAGTATTTATACTCATACTTGGCTCAGCTGGGATTCGAACCCGGGATGTTTGAGTCACAAGCAAAGGATGCACCATCTGCGCTGGTGCATACCTTCAATAATATTACTCAAAATCTAATACATAACCCTTACTAGTTATTTAGCCCAATTCAATAATAAAAAAAGGTTCAATTTAGTTTTTGGCCTATCAATTTAAGGGGTTATATGGACTGTAAAAAAATAAATAAATATACCGTCGGACTCGTTTTTTCGTGCTCTTTCCAATGGTATGCTCGGGGAATTTTTTCGACTTCGTTAGAACATCGAAAAATGCGAAAACGTCGTCGAAAAATGCGAAAACGTCCTTTTCCGAGGTGCAAAGGAAGTTGAAAAAATTCCCCGAGCATACCGTCGAACTCGTTTTTTTGTGCTCTTTCCAATGGTATGCTCGGGGAATTTTTTCGACTTCGTTTGAACCTCGAAAAATGCGAAAATATAGAAAAAACGCGAAAAATGCGACTTCGTTTAAGGGGAATATTGACTATCAAAAAATAAATAAATATACCGTCGGACTCGTTTTTTCGTGCTCTTTCCAATGGTATGCTCGGGGAATTTTTTCGACTTCGTTAGAACATCGAAAAATGCGAAAACGTCGTCGAAAAATGCGAAAACGTCCTTTTCCGAGGTGCAAAGGAAGTTGAAAAAATTCCCCGAGCATACCATTGGAAAGAGCACAAAAAAACGAGTTCGACGGTATGCTCGGGGAATTTTTTCAACTTCCTTTGAACCTCGGAAAAGGACGTTTTCACATTTTTCGATGACGTTTTTGCATTTTTCGAGGTTCAAAGGAAGTCGAAAAAATTCCCCGAGCATACCATTGGAAAGAGCACGAAAAAACGAGTCCGACGGTATATTTATATATTTTTTGACAGTCCATATAACCTTTTAAATTGATAGGCCAAAAAACATAATTGAACCTTTTGTTATAACTTGAGGCCAAACGTGGTTAAATACAAATCTGCACATGAAATTAATGAAGGTATGCACCAGCGCAGATGGTGCAGCCTTTGCTTCCCTCACAAATAACCCGGGTTCGAATCCCAGGCATGCCAAGCAAGAGTATTAATACTCTTTGCCACGTGGCACCACCTCATTGGTCCACGTGGCAACCTGACCCGACCCGATGACACGTGGCACCACTTAGGTTGTGACACGTGGCGACCCGACCCGTTGACTGACCCGTTGACCGACCTAACGAAAAGGACGATTCATGCAATTAATTTTACCTGAGAGTAAGGACCTTCAATGCAATTTGTTCCTTGCCACAAGGACGATTTACGTAAATATCTCTTAACAAATGTTAAATTATGTATATAATAGTATGATTAGTAAATTCGTTACATTGTTTAGGAGGATTAATTTTTTGATACACAACTTAGTAAAACAGGGTAACTTGGATACATTTAGAAACACTTATCCCTTTTATATATCATAAAGCAATACACATTAAATAAATAATTAAATAACTTGTATTATACATTTGTCTTTTATGTGATACTTTATGAGCAAGGTATGAGGGTCCTCCCCATCCATATATATACAGACATACATTTTCATACCATCTCATCCTCCTTTGTATGGTACTAAACCAACATTAGATACTTTCATACATTAACATGCTAAAGTAACATACTGTGAGCATAACTTTCTCTATGTACCAATCCATCCCATCATCATGAGTTTTGTTCATGTCATCTTCTTGATCAACATCATGGTGTTCATCATTGTTGTATCGCATTTTCAGCTTCTTTCAGGTAACATCATACCCTTTAATAGTTATTATCTTTTACTAATAACACTAGAAAATCTTTGTTACAACTTAAACATATGTTTTAGTAGAAATACTATTTATAATGTTTACAGTGTTGACTCAAATAGGTTCATATTCAACAAACAAGTATTTTCAAAGTTACAATTGGAGAGATTACAACACAAGTACAAGAAGCTCAGCTTTGAAACAAGAAGAGGCATTCCAAACTCATAGAAAGCTTCTTTTTCAAGGTAAAATATTGAACTTTATTATGTAAAGTACAACTAAAGATGCTTATTGTACAATATGTGGGGTTTATTACTTACCCGGGTATGGTAACATTCCTTTTCCAAATTTTGTTTGTCTTTTTACCCTTTTGTTCAATAGTAGTTGAATTTTTGATAAAAGGTACAGCTAAAAATGATACAATAGCACAATTTATGTGAATGCTTGCATTTTGTACTCTATTCTATTGCACTTTCTAATTTGACCATTTACGAATTCTTGAATCAAAGTTATCCTCGTTAGAGGTCTGAAGATGAAACCTCTAACGAGGATATTATGATGCTTAACCACTAGGTTGCCATGGTTTATTGCATTACTCATATAGCAACTTCATAATTCCATACTCCAGAGGGTCCAGTCCGGCTCTTTTTCATTTTATCTTTTACAAAAATGATAGCTCAAAACTGGTAAAGTATAACTAAACAAGCACATAGTACAAATACTTTTACTCTACATAACATAATGCTGCAAGACTGCAATTCCTAATATGGGTTATGTATCATTTTTCATGGTGATTTCTTCTACACAAATGTTAGTTATAATTTGACAAAGTTTCAACTGAACATGCACATGGTACAACTTATATCATGTGCACTACATTACTTATTTGGTTACTGAAACCTCAAATGTGTTATCTGTCTTTTTTCGATTTCTTTCTATTACATATATGGTAGTCGAAATTTAACAAGGTACAACTAAGAATGCACATGATACGGTTAACGTCATGTGAAAGTTTATACAGCGTTTTCATATATTACTCATTTGGCAACTTAAACCACTAATAGAGTCTGTGTTCGTTTCATTTACTTTCTTCTACACGCCTGGTGAGCGTTATTTGACAAATGACAATTACAGCTAAGGATGTCCTCGTTACAACTTATTTGGTCATGTGCAGTCGTGCACCTTATACTCATATAATATTTACTCATTTGGTACCATAAAATGCGTAGCCGCGTAGGTTATGTTTCTATTTCTCATTTTATTTCTTCTACAGTCGTAAATGCACAAAAATACAACAAACTTGAATTCTAGCACAAATGCACTTTATGTACTCTTTTCGTCCCTAGATAACTATCCTTACGAAAGGACACATAGTTTAGTTTAATTAGTTGATCAGTAACATTTCACGGCTATACTCCTTTAGTAACTTTAACGTTGCTTTCACCAAATGTGTTTATGTGTGTTTACTCGTTTTCGTTTCTTCTAGTTGTAACTCGTCAAAGTACAATAAACATGTACATGATAAAACTAACATATGCACAAATAACTAACAAAATTTTCCACTTGAATTTTGCATAACCACAAACAGGGACATCATGTACAGCCAGAGACTTAAGCATATCACAAAGCAAAGGGTCAACAACAGGGATACCACACTACATAGTCCAAATAGTGAACACATGTGTTTCATCATCTGGATGTGCACCTTCAAATATTCATCTTCATTGTGGTTGGTTTGCTTCAGCAAGAATAGTCAACCCAAGATTCTTCAAGAGACTTTCTTATGATGATTGTTTAGTCAATGGTGGTCAGATGTTGAGGACTGGCCAAATGATCAGCTTTTCTTACTCAAATTCTTTTATGTACCCAATCTCTTTAAAACATGCAAGATTCTGCTAAACTACTAGATTTTGTACCCAAGAAAATTCCATTGTACATTATTATTTCTTTTGTTAAATAGAGTTACAACTACTAAGTAATTACTTCGAACATCGCATACATTTTTTTGTTTGTGACAATTCTACTATTTGTGATATATAGAGTTCTATAATGGTGCTTCTTATTGCGAGTTTGATCCAACAAGAAGCTAATTAGTCAAATCTTGTTAAAAACCAAAATCACATACAAATATTCTTTTGATTTTTATGATGGGTTTTAAGTTTGTTCTTAAACAAATTAAACCCGCAAAGGATATTCAACTTTCAATGGACTTGAAGCAAGAAAATTGATAATTTATGTTAAATTCTTAATAAGAAAAAGCTGTCATATTGATTTATGGATTTAATGTTCAAATCTATGAAAACCCAAATCATAATGAAGCCTAGAAAAATTTATGCATAGATAGTTATTTTAGGAAAATATTTTGAATTCAAAGTTACTTAGTTTATGTTATTTGGGGACGTGGTATTGTTGTGATCAGATTGATGGGTCATTTCATAAGATTTTGAGAATTCTGCTTTAATGCAGGGTCAAAAAGGCTAGACTGGTGTTTATCACACATGAGAAGACACAAATAATGCTTTTTGCAGTGTTTGTGTCTCTTCTTCTCACATTTTGCAGACTTATGTCTCATTCATCACATCCACACTCCACACACACTTCAGTGTTTGTTTTCTGAGAGTAGCAGAAGTGACAAAGCTTATATGACAAAGGGGCAATTTAGATAATGTCAGCAAAGAGGACATAAATATTATATAGAAGGGCATTTTTGTATTTTTTTATATTTTTTAAGACATGTAGATTCAGATGTATCGGACAAACATCTGAATTCACGAGTCGTAGAAGAATCACTTTCGGGACACAATGAGAATCTGATGTTACGGACGAACTTTCGGGACACAACTTGGACTGAGTTAAGTGAATGTGACTATTGCATCTGAATGTAAACTATTGAGAAAATATTACTATAAAGCATTCTGTATTGTTTTAAATGCTATTTATATTATATGTTTTAGATCATGCATTTGTCCACTGATTTTAGTTTGCTGAGGGTTCTAAGTTATGACTTATTTTGTTCAATTGACAGATTGCCTACTGCATATTATGGTTTGACTATTTTTCAAAGATTCTCAAGAAATTACCCAATGTATACCATGGTTAATTTCTATAAATAGATGTAAGATGCAAATAATATGACTAGTCATTTTCAACATTAGATTTGCATAGTACATCTAGACATCTAGTTAGCAACAATTAATATTGTTAGCCAGGAAGAAGTAGCAACACAAAATCAATGCATTTTTAGTGTAAATCTTGGACTGTACTCATCAATGTCCCATGTGAACAAAGAGTAAAAGCTAGATCATGCATCCATGTAAACACACACATGAAGTTCCTATGTGACAAAGGTAAGCGTGTTGACATTAATTATCGAAGGACATTTAAAACTTTTTATACAGATTTGATGTTTATAATTTGGTATCATCCTGAAAGATCCTTGTAAGCTGTCATCCGAAATTTAAGTGGCAATATCTTGCAAAATGCACAACTAAACACATTCAGAAATCCGAAATCGTAAAACCATAAAAATGCTGTAACATTTGACTCATTTTAATCAAATTTTACTTACAATAGTTTGTTAGTACTATTTTGCCATTAAAAAGTAGTTCGCGGTTAAAATTTAAATTTTGTTAACAGTTACTAAGCAACCTTAAATTTAGAGAGCTAGCGGCGCAACTTATTGCTTGTTCCCTTCCACCTCTATGTAAATCCAAATTTATACTGTATATATATTGACTAGCAGGGTATCCGTGCAAAAATTTTATGGTGGCGAGTACACTTGGCCTTATTGCTGATGTTTTAGATGTGTGAAAGATATGAAATGTTTTGTGTGTTTATAAAGTGGATGCGGTTATATATGTTTTTAATAATCATTACTGATAATAACGATTTTTAGCGGTTATACGTTTTTAATAATGAGTTGTAAATGATTTGAAAACTGTATTTAATTTAGTAGAAACGCCTGCATTTAATTATCTTTTGAATAATGAGTGTATTGAATTTTAAGTCTTCCTCTTATAGTAAGTGTGTAGGCTTATTTTTTAAGAATTTCTTTTTAAAAATGACCTAAATGCATTATAATGTAGTTAAGATAATTTAAGATTGAAAAAAATAAAAATAAAATTTAGAGGTAATATATGAAAATGGTTTAGCTAGCTGTTGCATCCAGTAAAAATAGAGTACTGTAATAGACAACTTTTGTTTTAAAACAAATATTATTTGGGCTCCTTAAACATTACTACGTATTCTTATATGGACCGTGAACATTATTAGATTATAGCCTTCTTTGGGTTTTTGAGAACCAGAAGCTATATTCTATTATTCTATGGGCTTGTGAACAAGACTTTTTAAAGGTTAGTTAAACTTCATACGAGTATTTATTTATGAAGGGTTACTTTGTCTCACTTGTATAATTTTAGGGAACAACATGTAAATTTTTGCTCAGTTTGAAGAATAGCAGTTAACAGACATATCCACAGACCCTTCAGTTGTTTTCAATGGCTTTCAGCTTGTCTTGCCATGCTGCTGTTTTCAACTGTATGTAATATTTCTCTTTAAATATACATACACAGGTAGACAATTAAGATATATATGACTGAACCTATGTTTTTGTTTTGAATATATAGGTAAAGTGAATGCTAGTGTGAACAAATCCCTTGATAAAGTTAAGGATTTAGTTGTAAGAAGTAAGGTTCCTTCAATTACAACTTTCCCACAAATATCACTTCAGAAAGGCAATTGGGTCAAACTTATTTGTGGTGCTAGTTTTGAGGTAATTTATATTTGAAATTTTGCAGCTAAGTTTTTATTTGATTGTTATTGTTTTCGATATAATCGTTTCGCCCTCACTTTTCATGTATAGTTGAATCATGTTTTATAATTTTGTACTTCCTATATTAGATGGATCACTCAGAGACTCAGAGTAGAACTTTGAGGTAATTGTGCATTTGTGCCATTTAGCTTAGTTACGATTTGACAATTATACCATGTTAGACTATACAAAAAGTACCCAAAATAATTTTATCAACTGCTGATTTTGAAAATTGAAAACCAATGCATTTCAAATGAGTTAATGAGCATATAACCTTCATATTTTTTTTTGTTGGGTGACCGTGGTTCACGACTTTATGGCCGACTAATCCACGGGGCTTGAGCCCACCGCTACGCATCTTAAACCAAGTAAATCCTTCCCCTTCGGAGAGGCTGGTGTGGTCACCTTCAGGGTTGTTTGCGCCAAAAGGGATTCGAGCTTGAGACCTCTCACATTTTAGTGATGATAGTCACAAAGCTTTTACCAACTTGGCCACCCCTGCGTGGTCATCATACTTGGTGATTGGTTAAAAGGAAATCATGATTCATGCCAACATCCAATACAAAACTGTGTAGGATTTGCAAGGATCGGAATGAGTATACAATGCTCTTTTGTGTTTAATTGATACATACATGTTTTTATTTTAAATAACTGATTCTTGCAAGTGTTGTTTTCTGCATTTTTGTGAGCTTGACGAAAGTCAATAACTTTACTTCATATTTTACTTTTTCCATTGAGATATTTCCAGTTTATTAGCTTGCAAGTATTATCTAAGGCTATAGCATAGATCAATATAGTTATAGGTTCATTATCTATAACCAGAGTCATTCTTGTCAATGTTGAAGTAAAAAGTGGCTAAGTTGAGTACTAAAATGAGTGAATGATGTTTGTAACCAATGCACCTAGCCTTGTCATAAGAAAACCGTTATAGCAGCATACATCCCAAGAAGTACTAAGCCAATCATTCTTGATGGTTTTGTCGAAAGCTAAAGCCAATTACAATGATTGGTAAACATATTGTTCCGTATAAAAGTCAATGTCAATTTTGCATTTAAAAAACGACTGATTTGGCAGCCAATGTTAAAAGTAATTCTTTATTTTTTATCTAGGAGGTAACTTAATATTTCTTTTTGATTTCAGGATGTTGTGGATATTAGAAATCTTTCTCTTGTTTACACTCTGGCTGGAGGTAGAAACCATTTTCATTTTATCATCAATTTTTTTCGAATTATGAGAATGACTTTGCATCTTGTAGTGAAGTTTAATAATTTTCATATTGGAACTGATATAAATTGCTGTTTTAGTTTTGACTTCTATCCACAAACTACTTTTAGTTTTTTACATTGAGTTATTGGCACATGTTTTTGTGTATTTATTGTAGTTGATTGTATTGATTGTGCCGCTGATGGGTCAGTGGTGAATGCGGTGAATGAAGGGATCAATGCAGCACGATCTATCTTGCCTATCAGAAGGCCTTGGGTAATGATAAGTGTCAACGATGATGAGGATCTTCATTTCCGCAAAGCCGGTATCGTTTCTTTATGGTTTAAGTCGCATGAACCATTTCAAGCTGTAATTTGCATACTTTGACTAACGTTCTCTTATTATTACAGAATTTGATCCAGATGATTGTCCAGTAGACTGCTCAAGACCATGTGAAAAGATATGTCCTGCTAATGCAATATCCTTTCAGTCTGCAGTTGAGGTCCTTTCCTTCTTCATGTTGAATATTGTTCTTATATAAGCAATAAGTTTAATAACTTTTCAATTTTACTAGAAAAGCATTGTGAATATCGATCTTGGTCTACAACTCTACATGATTATGTTATTTCTGACCAAGTTATTTACATTGTTAATGCCAAATCTGATATGAAGCCAGGAGTAATAACTGAGCGTTGTTATGGCTGCGGACGCTGTTTTCCAGTTTGCCCATACGATAAAATAAGTATTTCCTTTATCCTTGTAATCTACTTTTCAAATGTGTGTTTGGATCCTTTCTAATCTATGCTAGTAAATGACACAGAAGCAATTTCATATGTTAGATATGCTACAGCAACATCTAAACTTCTTGAGAGAGATGATGTTGATGCTCTTGAGATACATACCAATGGAAGGTAGCCATTTAATTTAGCTTTTGTTAAATGATTTAAATCTATTTCTTTCGGTTATATTTTAGAAAATGAAGCATTCTTTCAAAAAAAAGAAAAGGAATTACATTTTTTTGGTTAAAATATATGCAGGCAGACTGATTCGTTCAAAGAGCTTTGGAATGGTCTGGGAGAATCTGTTAATCATCTCAGGCTCGTAGCAGTAAGTGAAGAACCTACCACTAATATTCTTTTATAATTTTATAATGAAATATAGTGAAAGAATGTAGTAAATCGAAAACCAATTTAGTATACTGCAAGTTAGCATTTTTCCCAAAAGAGGTGGCACTGAAATTTTCATGTGACATTCTGAAGTAAAGTTGTTACGAATGTATGGAGTGGTTTTTTAAATTCAAGAATTTGATAGTTTCGTTAAACTATATAAGTATAGTATTAGAGTAGCCAAGTAGGTATATTCATGCTCAGATTTGTATACAACTCGAAAAGGTCTAATATTAATGGTTTGACTGTAAAAGGTCAATAACCTGTTGAACAATCGGAAGTTTATTGATTTCAATATTAGAGATTTTTTTTTTTTTTTTTTTTTTTTTTTTTTTTGTAAATGCAGGTTAGCTTACCTTATGTTGGAGATTCAACTATCTCCATGATGAACGGAATGTACTCTATTCTGGAACACAATCTGCGTTGCTTAAATTTATGGCAGGTTTTCACAATATCAATATACTTTTTATGCATGGGGGACTTGAGTCTAAATTCTAAACTTGAGACACATAAGAATGTTTGGTTTCCTCATTTTATGCATGTTGTAGTTAGATGGTCGACCGATGAGTGGAGACATTGGACGAGGTGCAACTCGAGAATCCATCGCTTTTGGCCTTCGTTTGGCTTCTGCAAATGAAAAACCTCCCGGTTAGTGTACCCAAAATAGAGATCATTTGATAAAACATTGATGGACATTCGCCCATTAGATTTGTTGCAGCATATGTAAGGGTAATGGTACACAATACAAAATGTGTAGTGTAAGTTGGATGGTGCATGTGCTTAATGCATTTTTGATGATGTTTCAAAAGAAAATCTATTTGTGATGTGTATTTGTCTTCAATGTTTTATAACCTTGTAGGTTTTCTTCAACTTGCGGGTGGTACTAATGCTCACACAGTGGACGGTTTAAGAAAACAGGACCTCTTCCAAACGACAAAATTGGGAGGTATAAATCTAATATTCTACTCTTTTTATATGTGTTCTGTCTTTGTCCCATTGAATTTCCCAAGTTAACTGTGATAAGCTTCCTAATAATATCTTTATCGAATGGTATTTTAGAAATTTGACAAACAGCCTACTGTATAATCACTTGCTCTTTCTACTTCCTCCGTACAATGAAAAACTATAACATTTCATTTTGGGTTGTCACATGAAGAATACATCAATTTCTTCTTCAAGTTCCCAAACGAAAGTTATAGTGATGGCATGGTAGATATTTGGCATATTAGTTTGAGGTTGGGATGATTGTATTAAAATGTAGTTAACTTGTCACTTTTTCGATTATGCATAACCGTCTTTTTTTGTGCTCTTATATAACCATACTTTTTGAATTCCGTCTATTGTGTGTATTTAGTGACCGTTTTACCCTTCCGTTTATCAACCCTCCTATTAACAGGGGAGGGGTAAATTTGTCATAATAGACGGAATTCAACGGTATGGTTATATAAAAGCACAAAAAAAGATTGCTACACATAACTCGAAAAAGTGACAAGTTAGCTACATTTCAAGGCCGTTATCCCGTTTGAGATTTTACTTAATTATGTGTCGATTTAAATGCTGGTTGTTCTCATAGCTTTTGTCATTCATAGAAAACTCGGGGAGTTCAACAGCGTCAAACTCAAATGCTTTGATCGGTGGAATTGCTTATGGTGGCTATGCCCGTAAGGTTAGTATTTCTTTACAGTGTCGAGTTTTATAGTACTTGATTAAATCTTGTAGGATATCCATGTTTCCATGAAATTCGATAACAAGTTAACAACACTACATATCCCATAAGAAGCCGTTTTGGTTTTGGACTAAATTTTGTAGATGAAGATTTGTTTTATTTATAAAGTCATTAATTTCTGCAGATATTAGTCTTTTTTGTAGTTCTAGACTAGAAACATGGTGAATGTTATTGATTTCCAACATTTGTTTAATGATAAATCCTAGATTGTTGGAAGGATTTTGAGTTCCATGGAGTCAGAAAGTGGACTTGCACACATTGAATCATATCCAGAACATCTGTTAATGGCAGTAATTGAAGCCCTTAGCTTAGTTGGAGGGGTCAAGTCTTTCGATATGAGCTCACTCACACATTGTAAATAACTCAACGCTACCTTTAGTTTAACCTTTGCCGTATAATGTACGAATCTAGTGGTTGCAAAGCTAGTATAAGAAATTACTTACCTTTTCAAGTATATAAGTTGTGTCATTAGGCTGGGCACACTCGTGACCTGGGTCACCGGGTGTCACATCAGCTTTCTCTCTTCGACGACCAGACACGAAAAAATTGCCACAATCGATGACTAAGTAAAAAAAAAAAAAATAGAACTAAAGAAAATAAAGAAAGAAAAAAAAAAGTGTGTAAATAGTCGGTCGAAAATTCAACCGATATCCAAAAAAAAACATGCCTCGACCGATATGATGACCAGGATGCCACACTCGAGATGACCGATGTTGATATCGGTCATCGAAGGCTTTTTGGGGGTGATCGACCGATTTAAAACAACGAGTGTGCCCAGCCTTATCGTAAATCCTACCAAACATATCGGTCAACATGAGTCGTGCGCAATGATTAGTCGTAAACGGTCGGTTATAATTTCCAAATTGATAGGATAAATATCTAAGAGGAAGGTAAGAATCTAATCTCCGGACTCGTATCTATGGCGAAGAATGAATTTGAAATTCACGTCAAAAGTTTATTCTTTGATGCTTGTATATTGTAATTGTTTTTGTATTTTAAGTGTCATATTTAAAATAAAGCCAGCAATGATTATTTAAGGAAAGGTAACTAATCTTTTATATAATAAAGGAATTACATTATTTCGGAGTGATTTTGTCATATCATTCTTATTGAAAAAACAATTGGGCCAGTAGGAGAGCTCGATTTCGCCACGTAAGCAAAATCGTGTGATGTGATTGGTTAATAAAAGTCAAAATTAAATTGATTTTGGTCAAACTTTAATAAATTTGATGGAGAAATTTGGTTGATAAAAAAAACACATAAAAATATAGGTGTCAAATTTGTGAAAACAAAAACTTAAAACAAGAGGAGGTAATTAATAAAACTTTAGTGGTTGAATTTTTAAAAATTATATAGAGTTAAGTGTAATATTATAATCATTCATGTTTTTTAATAACTTTGGATTATACACAAACTAGCTACAGGCCCGCCCGCTGGGCGGCTAGCTTCAAGAATTCTTTAAGACAAAATTAGTAACATAGTTTTCAAGATATCATTAAACTTAGTATAATGTTCACAATAAAAATACGTTTATGTGAGTCATAATCGTTTAAGGAATAGAAACGAATAAAAATACTCATAATTTGTGAAGAATCTCTTTATACACAATGTTTGTTGTAGCATTGGTATAGTTACTATCTTTGTTACAACACAACACCTTAAGACCTTTTTAATCACATTCTTTTTTGAAGAAAAAAAAAATCCAAATAATATATATCGAAACATTTAGTTACAGTAAACAATAAGAGGGGAAATATTCAATAGGCCCATTACATGTTTACATGTTGTAATCTCTTTGAGCAATTCATTTCACATATTCCATAAGCTGAGTTTCCTGCTACAGAGTGAATAATGAGACAACCCTGTAGCGGTGGGTAAGTGTGGGGGTAAGGGTGGGGCCCAACAATTGAACCTAAGATGTGATGGGTAGTTTTGACGTTGGTAACCCAGTCCCTTATTATTTTGTGATGTAGCGTCCTTTAATGTGGTTATCTTTTAATATATGAAAGAAACAATTAGTTAATAGATGAATTATTCGACAATCAATTGAGTTTGTAACAATTAAAATAATAAACGTGGATGTCTTTGTCGTCTCCAAATTTGACGGTCATGAATAGCAAATGATGTATGTGAGCGCCAATCAATTTAATAACTAATGTCCTTTCCGTGCACACCCAATAATCCATAGAAAATGTAAGCAAAAGCAGGTTGTGAGTCATAATGTATTATAATTTAAAATATGGTAAAAAACTTGTGATATTTTACCATAAGGATATATGTATGATACCGATAGATGGAACAAATATTCCACTATCGACCTATAGATTGAATATTTGTTACCATACGGATATAAGTAATACATTGTATATAAGAATAAACATATATGTATTAAATCGGCGATATCAAAGTTCATGAATCATTTATTTGTAAACAACATTGTTTGTTTTGTTGGTATATTTGTCACCATTCAATATTCTCAAATTAAAATGTCGATGATAGAACCATGTAATGACCAACTTTTATCGAACCTGCAAGAAATATAGTGAATGATTAGATCATAACATGAATCTATTACAAATACACTTTGGGCAACCTATTTTCTAAGTTAAATTTCTTAATTTTACCCTATGGACACTCTGATAAGGAAGATTGATGTCGCCATGCATAAACTCATTTTCCATTATATAATACCAAAGTTCCTAAAAATAAAACAAACTATTATTAGAAAGTTCCTAAAAATATTACCAAAGTGCATTCAAGTTTAAAAAAAGTATTGAAATTAAAGCATTATCACTATAGTGAAAGAGCCTATGTCGGCTCAAATGAAAACTAAAGATAATAAAGTGATACGCAATTGAACACAACTAACAATGACTAATCAGGATATGTTGAAAAATTATATGAAGGGAAACAATAATAAATCAGTCTTGCTACTACCTTAGTCCATAATTTATACTACAAATAACCCTACGCTATATTCATTTGGACAAAAGGGCAATACCGTTAGCTAATTAACTAAGGCTTGGTGTAATGACACCCGCTTACGGCGTATATAATCCTTGACATACAAATATATCAATGTTGTAGCACCAATAACACAATATCCTCATGTAGCAGCTTGATAGATACATTATATATAGCTTTATGTGATAATTCAAGACAAACTCAAGTTCAAAAGTACCAAAAATCCTCAAACTTGTTACCAAGTAGATAACATTAAAACCAAAAACTACTGAGCTGGCCTAAACTGAACTAATAAACTAAAGAATAAAACAAAATGCGAAAACTGGCTCTCTTGAAATGTGTAGATCAATAGCTTACACAACATGCGAGCAACAATTCAGGCGCTGCGAAGTTCCTTTACCAAAGGTTACTTCCAATCTACTCTCCTTCATCGTCTTTCTTCTTTTTATCCTTCTCCTTTTTCTTCAAGCTTTTACTTGCATCATCATCATCACTCACAACTGCTGAAAGAATAATAGGGGCATCACCATTTTCTTTATCTTTCTTTTTCTTCTTCTTTTTTCAGATTTATCCACATCAGATACCACAACTTCTTCGTCTTCTTTCTTTTTTTCAGTACTCTCACCTTCTACATCGTCCTTCACTTCTTCAGCCTTGTGTTTTTTAGATGCTACCGACGTATCAGTAACTTCTGCCTCTTCAATACCATTTTGCTTCTTTTTCTTCTTTTTCTCACCGTCTACTTTCCCACCCTCTGTTCCCTCCACAGGTTGTTTTACCACAGGTGCAGCTGCAAGACTCGCAACAACTGAATCCCCACCATTAGGCAAAACTACATTCCTCAACCACTCAGCTGGAGTATTCTCATTCGGTTTCCCATGCTTACTCAACTTCCCTTCACTAATCAGCTTATTCTTTGTCGAAGCAGTAAGTCTTGAGGAAGATGGTACAACTAAATATGTAAGCAAGAAGTTAAAAATAGTATCCTAACTTCAAAGCAATAGAATCAAAGATGAAATAATAGGAAGTTGTTGACATGATTGTCTCGCCAATGCAATATTTTTAGTTATCAGTACTTTAACAACCAATAAAAATGTGTCATTTAAGTAACAATGAACTGTTTAGCAAATTTATCATCCATAGTGAGAACTTGTGTTCCTGTGATAACATGTACTTTAAATATCGTGGCAATAGTTGCGTTATTATTATCCTATTTCCATTACAAAGGCCAGCCATTTGACTCATGGTACAAAATGATACGGTTGAATGCGAGCTCTTGTGATGACATAAGGTTCCTTAAAATTAAGCCACTTTGATAGTGGTTTGATTTGTATAATTATTTGTTATATAATAAATGTAGGAAAAAATAGAGTTATCCAAGTTATTAGGATTTGTCTGTTATAGCTGCGTTATTATTATCCTACTTCCATTACAAAGGCCAACCATTTGACTCATGTTACTAAATGCTACGGTTGAATGTGAGCTCTTGTAATGACATAAGGTTCCTTAAAAGTAGGCCACTTTCATATACTTGTCTAATAGAAATTTAGAATTGTGAACTTACTTGATATGGAGAGGAGACATGCTATTGGAAAAAAACCACGGTGCGATTTGGATTTATGTTATCATCAACCCACTTGGCCCATGTCTTAGGCACTCTTTCGTACACCTCGCCTATTTCATCACGATTACAATCATTTATTTGCAAAATCTGAAATAAACTAAGGCATAGAAATTTATGAAAAATAGATAATTAGGGAGAAAATTATTGAAATGATACTTACATGACCTTCATGTTTCCTGTGTTCATCCACTACATGTAAGTGTTGGAGTTATAAATTCAAGTTAATAAGCTGAGAAACACCAAAAGAAATAAACTTATCAGATTATCCTATTGATTAAACAGCTCCAAATCCCTCCTATATATCTGCTCAAATTCCTTCCCATCATTTCTATTAGATATGTTCCAAAATCACATCACTTTTAAACATTGCTCAGATTCCTTCCCATCATTTCTATTAGATAAGTTTCACAATCACATCACTTTTTACCATTTCTGAAAAAACTTGAGAACAATAAAATTGTGTAACATTAATCTTCTCTTCTGTAAATTGACTCGTTAATAGTTCTAATCTAATGATATAAACGACAGTTACTAACATCACCCATTGATGGTTATAAACCGGCTGTAATTCTCATTTTTCTATTAGGTAGCGCTTGGGTTCGGAGTCAAGGTAACTCCCTAAGGGTTGTTTGGATTTAGCTTATCAGAAAATACTTTTTTGAAAAGCGCAGACATACATTTTCCTTCCAGAAAAGCCAATAATTTCTCCAACATTTTACTTGAGTTGTGTTCGTACCTTTGTAAAATACA
Organism: Chrysanthemum seticuspe; assembly: GCA_019973895.1. Lineage (NCBI taxonomy): Eukaryota > Viridiplantae > Streptophyta > Magnoliopsida > Asterales > Asteraceae > Chrysanthemum > Chrysanthemum seticuspe. The sequence goes on along the minus strand of BPTQ01000001.1, from coordinate 219,039,800 downwards.
ATAAGTCAATAAGCTTCTTAAATAAGTCGATATCTCTGTAAGCATTGAAGGATTCAGAACCTCTTTACCTTCAAGCGTTTTTACTGGTCATACGGATGTTGCCAACACAAGTTTTGTGAGAAAGATAAACATACCCTCATGACCTACAAAAATTCACATACGTCAATCGGGTAACATAGAAACAAAACTTCAATTTAAACATGGTTGATATGTAAACTTAAGTTTGAATATTATGCAACATCAGCTTCGATGCAAGCATAAAGAAGAAACTATCTAGAAATATTTTAACATGGTTGATATGTCTACTTAAGAAGAATGCTCCTACCTCGCTATCCAGCAATATTTTTTCTTTAACGAAAAGTACCTACATTATATAGATATGGCAAGAAAATACCTAAGTAGGGGTACCCCACAATCTTCGAAGGTATAAATCAGACTCACGCTCAACTAAACCAAACCCGGGGGTAGCCTTTCAGCTCCTCGTTGATTATCCGAAGCTCATATATGCATTGCAAGTGGTATCTTTTCGTGCACAAAAAGATTAAGGCCGCACGAAAAGAACATCAAAGATTAAAATCATAATTTCACATCACAATTGAGAGTAGCTTTAAGGAATATTTTTATCAGAACTACTTATATATAAAAGAAGACATGTGCCTATTCTAAAAACTTTGGTCATACCATACGCAGCAAGATAATCATACTAAAATGAGAGCAGCTTTAAGATTGAGACAATAATAGCCTTCTAAGATATTGGTAGATAAATGACAATGACTTTGGTACTATTCTTCTTCAGCTTATTATGCGAAGGAAACTAATAAGTGACGGCTATTCAAAGGATGAAGAAACCTAATAAGTAACAAATATTAAAATTTTCTCATTATAACAAATCTATGCATAATATGACAGACAAATTCTAAACCTTCAGTGTGTCAAATCTAAGCAAAGAATTTGAAACCGGCATCACACAAAGATCGGATACTAAAATTGGCTTAGACTTTGGTTAACCATAACTTCGCCACAGACAAAGCTCCCTTGACAACATCAAGAATTGGTATAATTGCAGAAAGATCCTTCGGCATCCTAAAATTTTAAGTTTTTCGGTTAAAGGATTATTGACATAACGTACTACTGTCTACTATATGTAGCAAGGTTCAATTGTAACAGACCTTACAACATCCTCAAAATCAGATATCTGAACCTCGCAAGATAAAGTAGTATTTGCTTTTTCTTCCAAACACACAGCTTCAGCAAGGACATCAGACATTTTCTTGGACACCTTCTCATTATAAATTTGTAGACATCAACGTACAATTACTAACATTCATGGAGATGTAACAACAAAGAAATGATGTAGATATCAAGTCAAGAACTCTTACTCTGTAGACACAACCATGACTTCCCGTACGGATTCCAGAGTCATTTTCAAGTGAAGCGCCTACAAAAGTAAAAAGAAAAAAGAAAAAAAAGAAAAAAAAAAGAAAAAGATTATATATAGATCAAGAGCAAAAACAGGACAGAAACTACACTACATTGTGTTCTATCTATGTAGCATGTATCAAATTCAGCTTAAAGTAGTGCAGTGGAAGAATAAACAGATACAGAAAATAATAATAGTAAAATCTTTATATAATGAGGTGGCAAGATAAATCGACGGTAAAACTTGAAAGAGAATAATTCACCAGCGCCGAAAAACTCAAACATCAAGTTGGAGCATCGGGGAAGTCTTTCCCATTAGCAAGATGAACAGCTTTCACTTGAACCTCGTCTAACAGCTACACCCTAACACCTACTAAAAACACATCCATTTTAAAGTATTTCATAGTTTTAACAAAGAAATGATTTTAAAACTAAAGAAGCTGGTGAAACTTGAAAGTTCTTGTAAACTACAAAAATAGTAAACGCACACTTGTATTCCTTATCTATCTAGATGCACATGAAATTAAAGCATTAGGCATGTGCTCACTTTTAAGTTTGTATGCTCCATTTAATTACTTTAAGAACATGCAAAAAATGGTTGTTATCTTGTTTATTGTGACTATGGAAAAGAAGTTAAATCTTGGTCTTCGATCGAAAATATCTGTGGAAAACTAGAAGGGGGGGTTGAATAGTTTTACCAATTTAAAACTTCCTTTTTAAATATTTAGATCGACTTATGTCAATCTATTTGGTTGTTTATGTTGGACGTTGATAGATAGATATATAAACGTTTAATGAAAGATAAAGAGTAAGAAGCACATCACCACGACACAAGTTATTTATAGTGGTTCGGCTACAAGGACACCTTCCTTGCCCTACTCCACTCCCCGAGTCACCTACTCGAGAGTTCGTAAGCACTACACCAACTCCTTATGGCGGAGAAGCCTTCACAACGTCGCTTAACCTTTTTCCGGTACAAAGCTAAATACCGAGTTCCTTCACACCAAGGCGAACCACACCTAACACAACGTCGCCTACCCTTTATACGGTGCTAGGCTAACCACCGAGTTCTTTCACACCAAGGAGAACTAATCCTATCACAACGTCGCCTACCCTTTATTAGGTACTAGGATAAGCACCTAGTTCCATTACTATGGAGGAACTACTACCCTTCACAACACAACACCTAATATCAAGGAGATCTACTCCTTGTTACAACATCATCAAGGATATCACCATCCTTGGAAATAAACAACTACTTATATGTATAACGATGCACCTCATCGATTATACGACCTAGGCATTCTTCCCAAATGCGACTTGATTTGATTTATCGGCATCCTTCACTAATGCCTTTGACACAACGCTTGGCACCCTTCACTAATGCCTTCGTCTTGACACCTTTAGCGTTCTTCACTAATGCTTTAACACGGATGATGAGCACCTTTCACTAATGCTTTCATCTTGACACTTTCGGCATTCTTCACTAATGCCTTCAACCCAACATCTATGGAGAAAGGAAGAACTATCAACAAGAGAACCTTAGTTGTCTTGATGATGACGAAGCATGGCAACTCATGGACTTGAGCTTGCACGTCTTCAAGAAGTGGTGATCTCTCCTTTAAGAGGAACCTAGAAGATCACACAAAAACAAAAGACAAACTACATAGATCACTTGGATCTGAGGTTAGAGGGTTAGAATACTTGGGGGAAGTATGTGTGTAAAGTGATGAGTAGAAAGGAAGAAATGGCTCTCTATTTATAGAGAAAATTCTCTACTGTTCCCGGATCCCACGGATCCCTTCCACTTGGGATCCGGCTAGCACAAAGCCAGTGATCCGTGGAACGCTCCTCTTTGCCCATGGGTATTTTGGTTATGGGTCATGGGTCATGGGTTGATCCATGGATCTTTGGCTAGATACAATGTATCTCTTGAGTGCTCACCAAGGGTTCAATGTATCTAGACATTCTCTTGAGTGCTCACCAAGGGTTCAATGTATCTAGACATTGGGTATGGGTCAATACCATGGGTTATGGATATTATCCATATATGATATAAGCATGATGTCATGCAATGGGTTATGGGTCAAGCTCAATGGGTCATAGGCTTTGGGTTATACCCAACTGCATTCAATGTATTTGCCCAATGGGCTATGATACTTAAGTTTCTACCCATTTATATTACCCAATATACTACATACTAGTTATGTGTATATTTTACCCAAATATGTAAACACTAGTTGTTGTACATATGTAATATTAAATCATAAAATCACTTATACTTGTTTTAGTGTTTTATGTGAAAATGTGAATATGTTAGAAACTATTAGTTCAAACCATTTACGTATTTTATTTGTTTCGTTAAAATGATTTTACGTTTGTTATCGACAAAACATTAGAAGATCGTAAAATATAAATAAATGTTTTTACGGCTTATTTGTATTAACAGTCTCCCCCTTTTTGTTGATGACAAAACATAAAATTATTTTAAGGAAAAGCTAAAATTCGTAAAAGTTTGAATTTGTAGTTTTTACTTTCTTCTCCCCCTTTTTGTCGAAACAAAAAGAGCTTCGAAAGGAAACTAACACATTGTTTTTAGGAAAAACATGTGAAAGAAAAAAATAGAGAGCAAGTAACGGAAACGAATCTCGTCTTTTACTCCCCCTTGACGAGTCCATCCTTATGTAAGGGCGTCAAGAAAGTAATACTAAGCTAGTTTGTTTGCAACTAAGTTTGCAAAAGATTTCGTCTAAGTGACGAATGTGCTCCCCCTTGATGATTGCAATTTTGCAAAGGGATGTCGAGAAATATAATCCTAATATTGCAAGTAATTTGCAATGTATTGTTTTGACACAAAGCACCCCTAGCTTTAGGGTGTCAAAGGCTTCAAGTGTAGATTGAATAACTACAAAACAAAGGTTAGAAAACAAGTATAATGCACAATTTCCTGCATATGTGATCCAAGTTAGTAGAAAAATAGTTTTCTGTCTCACGGATCCCACGGTTCCCTCCTAGTAGGGATCCGTCTAGGCAATTTTGAGGGATCCGTATAGCTGATGATTAAATTCAGCAATGGTGATGTAACAAGTAATGTTAACATCAAAATGAGATATGTATTCAACCAACAAACATATACTCAATGTAATATGGCAAGTAAACTATCATTCAATAAAACATAAGAGATGATCAACAAATCTCTAAAAACTAAGAGAATGATTTAGCCATATTCTACTAATACTAATAAGTGACCAAAGCTTAAGAAGCAACAATGTGCTTGAGTCTAGCGATGAGTAGACTTGTTGATTTGGTCCAATCTTTCAAGAAGATGATTAAACATGAAATGCAACTCATTTCGTACTTCTTGAACAAGTCCTTGGGTGATTAGACAATTAGAGCAATTATTGTCTTGATTAGGAACAAGATGTTTTGAGGAGGTTCTACAAATGATGGTGGAGGTACATTGAGTAATTTAGGATGAGGTTCTACTAGGAATGAGAGTGGTGGTAATGGAAATTCCTACATATGATCAAGTCTTTGGTGGTTCCTTGTTTCCAATGATGGACTAGTTGGTGATGTAGGTGGTTCCTATTTTAACGAGAAGGTTGGTGAATGGGAAGTTCTCGGTGGTGAATGCTCTAATGAATAGAGAGGCTTGGTGAAGTCCATGCTCTAGGAATGAAGGTTTAGACGTTTTGCTAGAACTAGGTACGTTTGGTTTAGAGCTCGATGATCCCTTTTCTAACCTAAAAGGTTTAATGCTAATTATTGCGGTTCTCTTGGCAATTGTTGAATGGGTTTGTTGAGGTGAGATTCTAGCACTATTATCTCTTAAAGATGATGATTCGGTGGATGGGAAATCCTACCATTTGTGGGTTTAACCGGAGATGATTCGGTTGAGGAAATTTCGTGTACAATACGAGCAAGTTTCTTGGGTGGTTCTTGGTTGGATGAGTTAGCACTAGGAGCTTTCCTCATGATGAAATAACTAAGGAAAAGGTTTCTAAATGCTGAGAATTATGTTGTGTTTGATGACTAAGGGATTCTAGCAAGATGACTTATAAAGGGAAGGATTTGGCAAGTGCATTCAAGACTTAAGTCTCTAATATCCTTTGGAATGTGATGATTAGCATGCACAAGAGTCAACTTCAGAGTTTTACTGATCTAGGGATTTAATTAGGATGAGGTGGAGTGTTCAAGTTAGCAAGATGAGCTTGAAATGACTGTTCGAGCAAGAGTTGACATAAATCTGTCACCCAGATCCTACGGTTCCCACCAATGGGGGATCCGTCTAGGCTAATCCTAGGGATCCGGCTCTCAGCAGCTAGGAAAGGATAGAAGTGATGTTTGAAATGTCTAAAGCCTATACCTTTTTGAGTGTTTCAGTTCTCCTAAGTGTCTTTAAATGGAAGGGTACTTAAATGTTCAAGGGCAATGAGTGATGTAGCTAATGATTGCCTTATATGGAAGAAATTGGAATTTCGTGAGTACCAATGAATGAACAAAGATGATACTAAAATCTTGAGAGTGTCAAATGGAGCTAAATGATCCTAGTGATCAGATAGTGACTTAGGATAATGTCTTGGAGAAGATCCTAAAGGTTTTAAGATGGAAGAACTAGAATTTGATCCATTTCGACCAATTTAGAGGTAATGATGATTATGATCAATTTTGCCATAATCGAAAGATTTCTAAGTCTAGATGTGAGGGATCATGTGAGAAATAATGAGTGATCTAGAGAGCGGAAGAGTAATGAGTTTAGGTGAAACGATAGGTCGAAAAGCACTTTGAGTGTGATCCTTAATGAGCTATGAGTGAGTGTAAAGCTTACTAAGCTTGAGAAGGATTTAAGACATCCTAAAGTATTAAGTTCAGCTAGTGTGAAGTAATCTAGGAACATGGTTTGAGGTGTAAAGGATTGAAACTCCACTTCTATTTGCCCGGATCCCACGGATCCTTCACTTGAGGGATCCGGATAGTTACAAACTAGGGATCCGGCATCTGGGACAGTTTTACTTAACAGTGAACGTTTGTTCTAAGTATCGAACTTAGAAGCTAATGATCTCTACAGTAAGCATACATGTATACAAGTAAAACATACTAAGAGCATGTAGAAATTGCACATAAGCAATTAAATGAGATCTAGCTCACAAGTAACACATAGGTTTATCAAACTTAACAACCGCTATTCAAGAAGCTCAAAATAGATTTACGATCTAGATTAGTAAATCGTTTGTATTAACAATGGCGTGCAGAGTAGATGATGGTGTTCAAGACAGTAGGGTTGTTTTGGCCAACGGAAGCAATGAACTATGTATAGTCATTACGGATGATGATTAGCATACAATGAACTTCGTCCATGAAGTCATGCAGCTCTTCTCGATCAAAGCAAGATAATCACTTGATGAGGCAAGTGGTTGTGATTAACTAAAAGAAAAATTAATTTTACAATTTTTTTGATTAGTAATCCTAAGACAATGCAAAGTATTTCCATTGTAAACTTACTTTAGGAAAACATAGGAGTATAAATTTCCCAAGTGAGAGAATGAATATGAGACTGTTACTAGCGGTGCTCAATTACGGCTAAACACGACCATTTTTACGGGTGATTCCACATACCCAACTTCTATCAAGGAAGCAATTCAACCGTTAGGTCAAATTGAGTTTCTAGTGCAATAAGTTCTCCAATATTCATTCCCAAGTTAGGAAAATTTATATTCCTACAATGGCCTATCGAAGAGTAACAATGATGATACTTTACTTCGTTTAATATTATACTTGAGACAACTAAGGTGACGAAGGCGTCATGTTAAAATTAAGTTTAAAAGTTGTCCATATGGTAAGCAACAAAAAATGGTTGGATGAGCTAGTTCAACATATGTTGTTGGAAAGCATTGAGTTTGGACTTTTGGATATGAACAATTATATTTGCGTTGCAAAATAATTTACTTGAGTATATCGGATGAAATAATCAAGTTTTCAATCCTACTATGAAGCTTGGAGAGCGATCATGAAAAGGAAAATAGGAGAGTACATCATCAACACAAGTGTAGGTTATGATCCGATGTACATTCTTGTTGTTTTTAGAAAACGATACAAGAGCAAAAGAAATCATATAAGCAAATAAAACATTTATGTTGCACACATGACAAACTCAATCAAAAATCCATTTAGTGTGTTATATGTTTTAAACATTTTTCAACCTATATGACTTATCTAAGTATCTAAACTAACATTTTCGACACAACTAGATGTTATCCCAAACACTCCTTCAAATAGCACATTGATTAGTAGAACATTACTAAATCGACAAACAAGAGAATGAATAGCAAGGTAAGGAAACCACATATGTTATTCAATCAAACAAGCACAAAAGCTATTTGAGATAAGCAAATAATCAAGTAATGCAAAGAAGACAATTTATCATTTAGCATAGCATACGAAAGTTCTTTTCATTGCTTTGTGTTAAATATAAACATGTATACCAAGCTTGATTAGTTTCTTTTATATTTATAAATATGATCAAAACTTTAATTTCAATAGAGGACACATTGTTATTCAAAAGTGAAAACATCCGTCTCCAATTAGATCAAAAGTTTGTGCAAAAGTTATGATCGAAAAATGACTTTCTATTATAAATCAATGATTCTGTAAATTATTGTTTTGAATCAGTTTATGAAATCATTTTTAAATGAAAGTAGACTCAAATACCTTTAAAACGATAGGTGGCACGACTTCTAACGACTTACGGTTAAAAAGTTATGAGTTTTTGAAATTCAGACAAAAACTGTCTTCTGTACCACGGATCCCTTGCTTGAGGGATCCGTCCAGTGTAATCTGAGGGATCCGCGGATCTGACACAGAATTACAAAAATGTACGTTTTGACCCGACGAAAAGGTTTAGTCTTTGTAGACTTTTTAGTGAAGTTATATTACCCATTTTTACCTTTATTCAAGCTTGATTAACAAGATATCTAACAACAAAACTTCAAAGAAAAAAAATTACTAAAACACTTTTCATATTATGCTTATTATAAGATAGAAGCATATATCACCATTTTGTCCACAAGCAATTTAGCACGTTTTTGACAAAAATATTGTAACTAAGAAAACATACCTTTGTTGTATTCCCTTTGTATGGTTTTAGAAACCATAGGCGCGAAATACATCATGATCTTCTAAGATACCCAAATCCTTTGCTATATTTCCTTTTTATGGTTTTAGAAACCATAGAAGCGAAATACTTCATGATCTTCTAAGATACCCAAATCCTAGTATGAAGAACTCTCAAAGGAAAAAAAATTAGAATGACCTATCACTATCCAACATATGATGATTTCTAAAAACATGACTCTTTGTTTTAAGAAATTCCCTTCTTTGTAGTTTTCAAACATACACGGATCGTATCAAGTTTTCAAAGTACAATATACTATAAAAAAACTTGGTAACGAAGCTCTGATACCAATTGTGGAAAACTAGAAGGGGGGATTGAATAGTTTTACCAATTTAAAACTTCCTTTTTAAATATTTAGATCGACTTATGTCAATCTATTTGGTTGTTTATGTTGGACGTTAATAGATAGATATATAAACGTGTAATGAAAGATAAAGAGTAAGAAGCACATAACCACGACACAAGTTATTTATAGTGGTTCGGCTACAAGGACACCTTCCTTGCCCTACTCCACTCCCCGAGTCACCTACTCGAGAGTTCGTAAGCACTACACCAACTCCTTATGGCGGAGAAGCCTTCACAACGTCGCTTAACCTTTTTCCGGTACAAAGCTAAATACCGAGTTCCTTCATACTAAGGCGAACCACACCTAACACAACGTCGCCTACCCTTTATACGATGCTAGGCTAACCACCGAGTTCTTTCACACCAAGGAGAACAAATCCTATCACAACGTCACCTACCCTTTATTAGGTACTAGGCTAAGCACCTAGTTCCATTACTATGGAGGAACTACTACCCTTCACAACACAACACCTAATATCAAGGAGATCTACTCCTTGTTACAACATCATCAAGGATATCACCATCCTTGGAAATAAACAACTACTTATATGTATAACGATGCACCTCATCGATTATACGACCTAGGCATTCTTCCCAAATGCGACTTGATTTGATTTATCGGCATCCTTCACTAATCCCTTTGACACAACGCTTAGCACCCTTCACTAATGCCTTCGTCTTGACACCTTTAGCATTCTTCACTAATGCTTTAACACGGATGATGAGCACCTTTCACTAATGCTTTCATCTTGACACTTTCGACATTCTTCACTAATGCCTTCAACCCAACATCTATGGAGAAAGGAAGAACTATCAACAAGAGAACCTTAGTTGTCTTGATGATGACGAAGCATGGCAACTCATGGACTTGAGCTTGCACGTCTTCAAGAAGTGGTGATCTCTCCTTTAAGAGGAACCTAGAAGATCACACAAAAACAAAAGACAAACTACATAGATCACTTGGATCTGAGGTTAGAGGGTTAGAATACTTGGGGGAAGTATGTGTGTAAAGTGATGAGTAGAAAGGAAGAAATGGCTCTCTATTTATAGAGAAAATTCTCTACTGTTCCCCGGATCCCACGGATCCCTTCCACTTGGGATCCGACTAGCACAAAGCCAGGGATCCGTGGAACGCTCCTCTTTGCCCATGGGTATTTTGGTTATGGGTCATGGGTCATGGGTTGATCCGTGGATCTTTGGCTAGATACAATGTATCTCTTGAGTGCTCACCAAGGGTTCAATGTATCTAGACATTCTCTTGAGTGCTCACCAAGGGTTCAATGTATCTAGACATTGGGTATGGGTCAATACCATGGGTTATGGATATTATCCATATATGATATAAGCATGATGTCATGCAATGGGTTATGGGTCAAGCTCAATGGGTCATGGGCTTTGGGTTGTACCCAACTACATTCAATGTATTTGCCCAATGGGTTATGATACTTAAGTTTCTACCCATTTATATTACCCAATATACTACATACTAGTTATGTGTATATTTTACCCAAATATGTAAACACTAGTTGTTGTACATATGTAATATTAAATCATAAAATCACTTATACTTGTTTTAGTGTTTTATGTGAAAATGTGAATATGTTAGAAACTATTAGTTCAAACCATTTACGTATTTTATTTGTTTCGTTAAAATGATTTTACGTTTGTTATCGACAAAACATTAGAAGATCGTAAAATATAAATAAACGTTTTTACGGCTTATTTGTATTAACAATATCTTTATTGTAACTATGGAAAAGAGTGATTATACCTCCCGGCTTCTCGGTCGATTTAGAAGTTAAATCTTGGTCCTCGATCAAAACCTTTTTTCAGCAACTTCCTGAAAAAAATGATGGATATGAAGATCATTATATAACCTTAACACAGAAAAAATACGCGTGCATAAAGCTATGATAATCATAAGATAATGTAATAATCTATAGCTAAAGCCCTTTCGCAGATTTGGAGGCTTGCAATATGGTGATTATCCATAAACCTTTTTAATGATGATTCAAACAATAAGTAAGCCCTCCTACAAAAAGCATTACACAGGGGTTATTATAACTGTTATACATAGCCTTGCAGTAATAAAGTTTAGCTTACACAGTTCTTATTTAATTGAGCAACCCGCACTTTATCTTTATCGGTAAAAAGCTCATCTCCTATCTTTTTAACTGAAATTTTATTTCCACACTATGAAATTGTGGTGAAGGTACCCTACAAAGTTTACGCAACCACTATTCAAAAGAAGTTATTTGCAGGACCAATTTTAATTATCAGTTAATGAAAAGTTTTTGAGGCTTGGTGCTAACTATAAAAAAAATGGTATAAAGAAAGCGTTTATAGTATCAAACAGAAAATAAAAAAATCTTGTTAGGATTAACATGTTTAGTACCAAATACCCAACTTGGCATTACCTTACACTTTTGAAATCTAAAGCCAGCTCCTCAAGTTTTGGATAATGACCCAAAAGTTGAAAGACACGTAAACGTCTATCTGTCATAATTGGTGGTAAACCAAGGTCATAGAAATAAACTTGGCGATTAAGGGAACATGTTCACACTCAAATATTTTTTGTAATGTATAGACACATAAAAATACAAACTCCTAAACCAATTTATATAAAGACATGAACACTTATCGTACTACAACATGCATATTCTTGACAAATAAGCTGATAAGCCCAAAAAAATAAGCTTGTTAATGGTTAGAGAAATCGAAACATACTTTCAGTTGAATGAGTGATTTACCTTGTAATTTGTAAATAGCCATTGTCAACAAAAAGCTCCATCGCGGCTGACTGTAAGTCTAGAAACAAAATACAGCAGTCAACTAAGAATCATGATCAAGTGAAAACAAAACAAAACAAAGAGAGGAACGCAATATGGACCAATTACTTGAATATAGACCCTAAACAAAATTACAGACACCAACCTTTACAACAATGATTTGTATATGAAATACCTCCGGTAAACAACTCCTCATGCTTCATCATCTCCATCCTAAACACAATCACGAAAAATATTTATTTTAAAAAAAATCTCATCACAATTATATTGTATAAACAAAAAAGTGATAGTATCATATAAATTCATTAACTAATCAATCAAAGAAATCGCAAATCAAAGAATCAATGAAAGCACAGATTGACGAAAAATTGAATTAGGGTCTATTCAGGTTTTACATGATTTCGTCATTATCTGATAACCAGATTAATGAAACCCCAATTATTTTAAGAATAATCAAATTAGGGTTTTCATCATTAATAAAACTTCTTTCACTTGAACAAACTTTTTGATTAATGGAGGGTGTATGTACTATTTTGATTGATAGAAACATATGATTAATTGATAAAATTAGGGTTTGAATAGGGGATACGATTTGGGGGAAATGGGATAACTGGAATTGGGGAAAAGATCGAGGGATTGTGATCGGGGGATACAGATTTCAATTAATTTCAATCATGTTGAGATGAATATTTGTTCAAGCAATAGTTTAGAAACTGATGGGAGTTAATGCTATGAGGGAAAGTAGGATGATCGACGGTGGAGGGAGTTTTGGGGAGTGAAATGCCAGGTGTCATTTTTTTAGAATTCTGAGGGGAGATGAGATTCAAACAAACCCTCCTTTATATGGAGGAGGGATACCCCTTATACTTTATACCATTTATACATTATATCTTAAAAAATACAATGTATATGTTGTTTTAAAATAACAACATATAAATTTGCATAATGTTAGGTCACTAGTTTTACAAACACAAGTAATATAGAAAGAGATAAGGCGATTGAACAAGAACCAAACACACACACACGATAATATAACACGATTATGCGTAGAGGTGAATGAAAGGAAATAACTTGAACAACCAACCCTCAAGTGAGGGTTTACATAAGGTATATATAGGAGGAAAGCTAGGGCAACACTCCTAGTTTCCATCCTTTCTCTTATGGGCTTGGGCCTAAGCTCATGGGCCTTCTACATAAGCTTAAGGCTAATAACAAACATAAAGGCCATAATAAGCTACCTATTACATAATAATGACTAACACTTGAATTATAGTTTAGGAGTGATTCCAACAATCTCCCCCTCAAGTGTTGGTGATGAACGGTGAAGGCGTTGATGTAATAGTAGCTCTGACGTCTTCTGACTTTCTTCTTTCTTGTGAGAAGAATTCCCTTGATTCGAACAATCTCCCCAGTGTAGAGAAATTGTCTTCTTTGAACGGTTATGCTTTGACGTCATCATTAACTTTGTTCTTTGATTATTTTTCTTTGTGGTGAAAGTGATAGTATGTTGTTGTCTGCATCAGGTTTTCCTCAGGTCTGCTTCGCCGCTACAGTGTCTCCACGTCATTCTTCAACATGCTCACACGCTCTTTGACGTTGGAATTCAGTACTGATGAAGTTTTTTAAGTCTTTAACTTTGTAGATTCTTTGATTTGACGAAGAATCATTCTGACTGTTGTGTTGCTTTTGGATAGAACTTCCATTGGTGATGATGTTGGCGTGAGCATGAGAAGAATCTGCACGATCATCCCGCTCCGGAGCTTCCATAAGAAGAAAACATTTCAAACGGTTAGTAATAAGCGGTTTCCGGCACTTACAAGTTTGAACTTCGAGAGTGTTAATAGCATAGTGTGAAAGCACCACTCTAATTCTCACAAAAGCCGTTCCTGAACTGGAGTCCCACAAGTGAGATAACGCGATGTACCGAAGTACACCTACAGTTCAGATGAGTCGTTGAGGTACACCGAAGCATCACCTCACGACTGTAGACCGTTTGAGACACACTAAGCGTAATCCACGGGGAGTTACCGAGGTGACCTGCTGTCAGGACTGTTTGATGTTGACCCTGGCAGGAGTTTCCATTCAATCACCGAGGATCACAGTTGTGAACCTCTCATAAATGTTCTCGACAGATTGCTAAGATCTGTGAAGGACTCGATATGAACCACTGATGATCTTATTTGTTGATCAACAAGTGATGAAATGTCAAGTGTCCTTAAGAGATCTTTTGATGAATCTCGTGGCTCTAGACTCAATAGTGCATTTTAGTTTTCCTGAGCGGAGACTAGGGAGAGGGTCTCCTTCTTCAATAC